>CM038723.1:30912464-31102464 GCA_021613375.1 Megaleporinus macrocephalus
GTCTCTCTCTCTCTCTCTCGTTTCTCTTATGCACTCTTTCCATTTCTTTCTTTCACCCTTTCACTTTGTATCTCTCTCTCTCTCTCTCTCTCTCTCCTCTTGCTATCTCTTGTACTCTCTCCGTTTCTCTGTTTCACTCTTTTCTCTCTTTGACTCTGTTTTTCTCATTTACTCTATTTCTGTATATCTGTTTCTCTCTCACTCGTTGTTTGTTATACATATACACTCTCTCCATTTCTCTTTCACTCCACTTATCTCTCTGTTTCTCTCTTTCACTCTCTCTGTTTCTCTCTCTCTCTCTCTCACTCTCTTTTTTCTTGCTATTTCTGTTTCTCATTTACACTCTCTGTTTCTCTCTTTCATTCTCTATCTCTCTCTCTCTCTCTCTTGATATCTCTGTTTTTCGTATTGACTCTCTCTGTTTCTCTCTTTCACTCTCTCTGTTTCTCTCTCTCTCTCACTCTCTTTTTTCTTGCTATTTCTGTTTCTCGTTTACACTCTCTGTTTCTCTCTTTCATTCTCTCTCTCTCTCTCTCTCTCTCTCTCTCTCTTCCTCTTGATATCTGTTTTTCGTATTGACTCTCTCTGTTTCTCTTTTCTCTCTCTCTCTCTCCCCCTCTCCCTTTTGCATTCTCTTTTTCACTTTTTCACACACTATATCTGTTTCTCTTTCTCTCTCACTCTGTTGATCACTCTCTTTCTCTCTCACTCTTGTTTCACATGTGTGTGTATGAGACATCCCAGTAGTGCGAGAGGTTATGATTCTGTATATTGCGCTTGTGTAAATAAGGTGATATTGCAGAGTTTAAAATCTGGTTCTGCTAAAAAACCCTGATAAAAATGTTGTAAGCGGTTATGTTGATTTTAGAGTAGTAGAGTCTTAATAGCTGGGAATTACAGCGCTGCTGTCTCGCAGTCAGGGGTCAACAAAATGTGTCACTGTCTGTTAACAGTCGGCCGATTTTTAATTAAAATATGTGATCAGCCGATATTTCTCCAATTTAGCCGATCCCGAGAGCCGATCGATGGCGTTAAACAAATGAGCCTAATTTCTGTATTTCCAGCTAGTGTTTCATCCAGGAAGAGGCGCCCTCCTAGAAACCCCCTCCGGCCAGCTCCCTGCAATTCCTATCTGAACCACTAGGTGTAAATACATACCCTTTAATTTTCCACAGACTGACTGAAGCAGCGGCGTCGCGAGAAAAGCATGCGCTGATAGAAAACATGTCGTCCGCCTGGCAGTGTTTAGCACAAAACAAACAACCCAGAACAGATAATAACCCAGTGCAGACCAGATCTGACTGGTACGAACAGAACAGCAGCAACAATCCAAGATCTACATTTAATGGTTTAAAATAACAGAGTCTGCGTTTAATGACTGCAGTTTTTACTGTATTTATTTAATTAGCTTTTTTAGTTTTAAATTAAGAGTCTAAATGTAATGATTGCAGTATTGGAGATATTTGTTTGAATTACTTTGTTTATTTACTATTAATTTTATTAAATATTATGCGGTTTCACATGAGCTTGTTAAAAATGTTAATAAACCAGTTAAGACCACGTTTCATGACTTATAACATGTAGCCCTGCCATGGCGTATACCCCGCCCTCAATCGGTATCGGCTATTGGCCGATCATGCTGAGAGGTGACCGGCGATCGGAATCGGTCCCAGTGTGAGTCACTGTGTGCTGTGAGCGCCCTGACACTATCACTCTGGGTGAGTTGATATGTGTGTGGGTTTGTGATGAATTTTTCTAAAATACTTTTAAACTAATTATAAACTAGGACGTGCCCCACTCTTACCTACAAATACATGAAAAACCTATTTCTACAGTATACAGTGTGTGAATTTATATTAGACTTGATAGTTTGGCTGTACACACACACACACACACACACACACACACACACACACACACACGAACCCCAGTGTGAGAATGCTGAAGGTCACTTAGCTGAAGTCCTCGTCCTTCCTCCTCATTCTAGACAGTTTGAGACACAAACATACACAAACACAAGGTCAGTTTACTGAGTCCGCTTATCGCCGGACTGTGTGTGTGTGTTCTTGAGCTCCAACACTCGTGTGTTTTATTCGCACCCCTTTGTCACCTCGCCCTCTCTGACTCTGCTGGACGCTCCATTATCTTCAGCTTCCTGCAGACGGACAGCCGCTCACTCGAGGTTTAAAGGCGCTGAGCTGAGAGCGTTCTAATATTATACAGCAGTACAAAGCGCAGTAGTAATCATAGAGTTTCAGATTTCCATAATATTTTTAAATCCTATATGATTACAGTCTTATAAATCTAGTCTTATACGTGGCATTGTCCTATTCAGGCTCCACCCACAACTGTGTTCTTTAGTAACTGTGCTCCCTGGATCCTGTTTATTAGTCCCTTAATCTAATAAGAGGCTGTAGAACTCAGTATATATCACAATACCTACATTTAGAGTTATACATTCAACCTAATGAAAAACTGTAGAACTCAGTATATATCACAATACCTACATTTAGAGTTATACATTCAACCTAATGAAAAACTGTAGAACTCAGTTTATATCACAATACCTACATTTAGAGTGAGTTATACATTCAACCTAATGAGAGACTGTAGAACTCAGTATATATCACAGTACCTACATTTAGAGTGAGTTATACATTCAACCTAATGAGAGACTGTAGAACTCAGTATATATCACAATACCTACATTCAGAGAGTTATACATTCAACCTAATGAAAAACTGTAGAACTCAGTTTATATCACAATACCTACATTTAGAGTTATACATTCAACCTAATGAGAAACTGTAGAACTCAGTTTATATAATACCTACATTTAGAGTGAGTTATACATTCAACTTAATGAGAAACTGTAGAATTCAGTTTATATCACAATACCTACATTTAGAGAGTTATACATTCAACCTAATGAGAAACTGTAGAACTCAGTTTATATCACAATACCTACATTTAGAGTTATACATTCAACCTAATGAGAAACTGTAGAACTCAGTTTATATCACAATACTTACATTTAGAGAGTTATACATTCAACCTAATGAGAAACTGTAGAACTCAGTTTATATCACAATACCTACATTTAGAGTTATACATTCAACCTAATGAGAAACTGTAGAACACAGTTTATATCACAATACCTACATTTAGAGTGAGTTATACATTTAACCCAATGAGAAACATTGCCTTAATTACTATAGGGGATGAAGCCCCCCAGCTTCCTTAGCGATTCTATAACTTTTTGTTATTTAGCTGGTATTTTTCATCACTTCTCTTCATTGTTTTCGTTGTTTGGGAGTTATGCTGTCCTGATGCTGAAGGCGAGGTTGGGCTGCAGTTTGTTGATGCTGTTTTATCTTCTAGTTCACGTCTGCGCTCGCTTGCACAGGTGTGGTCCAGCTGTGACCGGCATACAAACAGCCACTTGCGAAGTTGCGAAGTCATCTGCGAGAAGCCCTTGAGCTCTCCACGGATCCACGCGCATCACTGTAAACTCACAGCGATGTCCTTCCTCATTACCACGGTGAATTATGGGCTTTATGGGCGCCGGAGCGTGGCTCCACTTTCAGCTCGCAAAGACCCTCTTCTGGTCCACTCAGCATTTCTGAAGCTGCTGAGCAACACGAGGAACATTAGAGACAGAGCTCCGATTCTTTGAAGGCTGATTGCTGATGGCAGCACATTGGACACACTAATTCTGCCGCGAAACTTCCATATTCATTTACAAACATCAATCAAGTCCACAAGGATACGAATTGGGTTGCTATGAAATTCTTTCATATTCGCCGTGCACATGAAAGGAATTAGCCTGATCAGTGTTGGAGTGAGCCGAAGTCGTTCTTTTTTCTGTTTCTTTTCAAAGTTATCTCATTAATAAGGCAGTACCACAATCCATTCTTAATGCGTTTTCCTAGTCTGACCCTTCGACCCATCTGTAGTAGGGTAGACTCGAGCCCAGCCGCAGCACACCGTATGGTACTCTGATAGAATCCACAATTTTAGTCTTCAGCTTGTGAAAGGCTGTTCAAGAGAGACGTTGGTCAGACGACACTGGACGGTGTCTTCATATGATTAAAAACAATAAAAAAATAAAATAAACATATAATACAATGGTGCATTCAGAGTGGTTTGGTTTGGAAAAACTCAGTTCTGGAGAAACTTCCAGAGTCTGAGCTGTTCACAGTGGTGGTAATAGGAACCAGATGTCTTTTATTAGACACATGCTGCCTGATGTCTGATTCATTGTTTTGTGAGTTTTGGCTTACAAGTATTTTATTCCATTTCTATTAATCCATTTACGGTGGAGGGATACATGCAGGGTGTTGGTTATCATCACATAAACACACACACACACACACACACACACACACACACACACACACACACACATATATACATATATATAGTCACTGTCCAATTTTTTTTTTTTTATCATTTGAACACGCCTATGGCCATTTACATTGTGTAAAAAATTTCGTGACTTATGGGACCAATAGAAATAGTATGTGTTTGTGTGTGTGTGTATATATATATATATATATATATATATATATATATATATATATATATATATATATATATATATATATAAAATCTCGAATATTGGGATATTATGTTGTATCAATTCTTAAAAACACAATATCAATACACAATATCCCGGCAGAGCGTAAATAACTGTGTTTTGTGTTTAAACCTCTGACCACTAGATGGCAGTGTAATCCATTTTTAGCTCCACTCCAACATTAACAAGCAGCACAAGGGCGCAATGCTATTGTAAGCATTGGCAAACCTGTTCATATAGTGGTGTGTTTTAATAGTAGGGTTTGAAAAAAACGCAATATATCACTTTGCTTGCAGTATCGCAATATATCACGATATACTGAATCGTGACCGCTGTATCACGATACATATTGTATCACCAGGTTCTTGCCAAAACACAGCCCTTATATATATTTAAGTACTTAAGCTAGGTACAAAACTCTGCTGAATCTAATCTGGTTCTCTGGTTAAGGCGTTAATGAATAAAATCAACAGCAACACAGACCAGTTAAATTTCCATTCAGCTTAATAGAGTCAGCATGCAGGGTTTATTACCTCAGTCATAATTACTGTTGATATATTGCCAGTTTGTAAGCTCTCTGGTTATAAGGCACCGTGTTACTTTACTTGGTATTACAGTTTGATGATCTTTCTCTTACGTCTCTGTTATATCTGGGGAAGAACTGTGGAGTGAACAGATGTCAGTAAAATGATTTAAATGATGGGACATGCGCTGGTGGGTATGAAGTAACTGACAGCTGCACACATCACAACTTAATTAAAGAAGCAAAAGCTGTTTCAGCTGGTTAACGGCAAAGACTTCCAGCTTAGCAGACGCAGGTTTTAACCCACGAGTGCCATATTGCTTCACTGTTGAAATACAGTTATACTGTATATTTACCTAATTAAATGCACAGATTTATAATGAACAACAATAACGTCTGCTTGGAGAGATTAGCTTCTACGCTTCTGACTTTTTTCTGTATCAGTCAAAAACTATATATTCCCTTCTACTTACAACATACAACCTGAACATATTAGACTTTTACACATAATTTCTCTCAAATAAACTCATATTGCCATTATGGGATCTTCGTTGTGTTGCAATAGACCTCTGTTACCATGTGTGAAAAATAGTTTTGTGAAGGTTCTGGTTCACAACAAGGCAATGGCTATATCTATCATAAAACAGTAAATTGAATTGAACCATAACTATAATAACTTCAAAAATGAGATTGCAGGCCAGCTTCAAATGTTATCAAATGTCTGCTCTATGACTCCTCTTGGGCTTCCACATATGGACAACAGTGGCTTTGATGGGCTTCAAACCCAAAACCACCTGGTGCTGGAATAAAGTATTAGACAAATGTACCATGTGACTTTCCTACTTATAAAACAACACATTTTCTACAGTCTGTTAAAAATGTATGGACGTGAAATCTTGAGTGTTCTCAAGTGATACTATGCACACCAGCTCATGAGTTTCACCCCCAGCAATGCCCTAGCCATCCATAAGTGAGTACCCAAGCAGAGAATGTTTGGTGGGGCTTAGTGATAGGAGTTCCAGCTAACAGGGGAAACTATAATTTCTTTGGAAGGCAATGACTCACTAGTATTTAAGTATAATAGTATATAGTGTATAATTGTATATATAAAACATCCGGGTTTATGTAATAAAATGCAACTTTTGGATCTAATTTTACTTTTTTATTTAAGCAAAACAGAATTGCATAATGTTTAAATACTTTGTATCGATACTACTTTTCTCTCAGAGTATCACAACATCTGACTTAGAAGAATTTTTATCACTTGTATCGCCTTGCATGTCATTTGGTTCTCTGGTCAAAGTTTTTTTTTACTAATAAAAGACAAAAACAACACAGATCAGTTTAAAAAAAACACCTAAAACCTTCTGATGCTAGAATAAATTATTAGACAAATGTACCCTGTGTTCTGTTGTACATAGTACCACTTCAGGAGCTCGCAAGTTTCAACGCTAGAAATACCCTAGCCATCCGTAAGTGAGTACCCAAGAAGAAGAAAATGTCTGGTGGGGCTTAGTGATGGAAGGAGTTCCAGCTAACAAGGGAAACTATCTTTTCTTTGGAAGGCAATGACTCATTAGTATGTAAGTATAATAGTAGTATATAATTGTATATAGAAGTATATAAAACCTCCAACTTTTGGATTTCATTTTATTTAAGCAAAACAGCATTGTTTAAATACTTTGTATCGGTACTACTTTTCTCTCAGAACCTAACAATACCTGACTTTTTCCCAGTTGTATCGCATTTTTTACGAATAAAAGTCAAAAACAACACAGATCAGTTAAAAAAACACCTAAAACCTTCTGAGTTTGAATAAATTATAAGACAAATGTACCATGTGTTCTGTTGTACATAGTACCACTTAAGGAGCTCATAAGTTTCAACACCAGCGATGCCCTAGCCATCCGTAAGTTAGTACACAAGAAGAAGAAAATGTCTGGTGGGGCTTAGTGAGTTCCAGCTAACAGGGACTAAAATATTAAGAGAGCAGTTGAATAAACTAGGAAGTTTGAGTTGGTTGAATTCAAGTTAACTGGAGAAAAGCTGTGTTATCAATTATCTTGAAATTTTAACAGTGCTGTAACTTCCTATGAGGGAGCTTTTAGAGGTAGACCTCTGGTTCCTATCAAAACCACTAGTTTCTCCACAGTGAATGACTTCATTGTCGTAACCCCTAAATTATGCCAGTGTTTAAAAAATTGGTGGAATTCCCCTTTGAGGGCAAGCGCAAGAAGTAATTAAACAAAGTGTACCTGCTGTGAGGAGCCTGCGGGGGTTGGGCGGCAGACTATTTTAGTGCGAGTCTTCATTTCTCTCAGAGTGGAATCGCTAAAGAGCCCCAGGAGAAGTGGTGGGTCAGAAGGGCAGCAGGTGAGCCCAAATATTTCTGACCTCCGGCCGGCCGTCTCCTGGCTTTCTAAACGTCTCCAGTCCAGGATGAAGGATGATGGTTCGGCCTTCCTCTCCTGTCTGATGGATGGCTGATGGTAGCGGAGCTGCTGGGGCATGCAGACGGGTCGTGCGGAGTGAACCAGCGTGGATCTGAGAGTGATTATGGCCCAGAAAGCTTCCTCTAATGTTCACCAGCTCCACTCTAGAGGGACCTGAAACTCTCCGAGTGCTGCCTTGTCCTACTTCACCGTCTACATGTTTTGTTGAGCTGACTGGGAGCAGGGGAAACAGCCGCGTTAGGGAATAGGTTCCGCAGTCAGGGCTCTGAAGTTGTTTTGTCGTTTGTGCTGTACTACATAATCACACTGTTAATTACACAGTTACATAATGAACTGCATTTACATTCAATTTACATCCCTAAGCAGTTCGGACTCTTTTCTGTTTGCTGCTGTTTCCCAATGTAAAGAATGTAGCTGTTTGTGGAAAATCAAGACGCACAGCAGTGACTTCTTATCTAAATCAAACCATAATAAAGATCTTCTCCTCTACTTACAGACACCAATGCAGCTTGTTTAGTGAGCCCACATACAGAAGCTCAATGTTTTGTTCACCAGCTTTGTTTTTTTGTTTCTTTGTTCTCTGTTTCTGGCAGTATGTCAAAATTTTGATGTAATATCTTGAAATAATGAGTCAATTTTTCAAAATTATGACTTTTGTCTTTGAATTACTTATATAATAAGTAAATATTTGCCCGAGACCTTTGGTTTATTGTTATATATATATATATATTATAAGTATATATATATATATATATATACTTACATTGAAAGTAAAGTCAGTTTTTGGTCTCTCCTGTAAAGTTGTAATTTTTGAGATACTTGTTTTTCATTGGACAGCGACTATATATATAATTATATGTGGACTTTCAATAGAAGTCAATGGAACCAAATTTTCTTCCAAGCTATTTTGAAGCACTTCTATTGGTACATTCATCATGAAATAATCACACAATGTAAACAACCATTGGCGTGTTCAAATGATGTCTTATGATAATTACGTATCTTCTTAATGTTTTGACTCGCTGTTTTAAAATGTGGTTTGTTTCTCCAAAATTATACATATTTTCTGATATTTGACCTAATCTTAAAGTCTTTACCTATTCTCAAAAAACAAAAACAATTTAACAATTTAAATAATATATATATATATATATATATATATATATATATATATATATATATATATATATATATATATATATATATATATAAAATTTTATATATATATATATATATATATATATATATATATATATATATATATATATAAAATAAATTTAACTTGTCCTAAAGTAGTGATGTATTATCTCAAAATATTGACTTGCTACCTTAATGACACATTTTCTTACAATTTTAGCTTATAATTATGACTTGATTTCTTTGTTGTGATGTGTCGAAATAATTATTTCTTTTCTTGAAATCTTGACTAATCCTCTTGAAAAGTTAACTGGGCATCTTTAAAAAAAATTCTGAATTATTAAGACAAAATTCTATCTGTTGACCGTGTTGAAACAGAGGGTTAATACATTTTAAGCATGTATGTAATTATTTTCTAGAATGTATATCATCATTTTAATGTAGTTAGCCAATTTTATAACACAGTAATTATTTCAAGATATTATGTGAACATTTTGATGTAGTAATGACTTACTTTCTTGAAATGATGACTTCTGTTTTAAAATTATAAATGTAATTATGCATTCTCTTAGTATTCTGGCTATTATTAAATAGGCCAATGGCTTGTTTCTTATAAGTATTTTCTAATATTTGACCATATATCTTAAAATATTTACATTTTGCATTTTTTTTGCAAAAGTTTGATTCTGTGTCATAATTACATGTTGCTTAGGCAACTGCATAACAAACTGAGTCATTATTTTAAGACATTAGATCCAATTTTTTTTTACATTTGCATCCAGAAACGGAAAAGGATATAAATCGTGTCTGCGTTGTCTCGGTGGTGTGAATGGGCTTCTATAACTACACTTCAGAAATAACTCGTCTGTAACTGCAGATCATAAGAGTGAATCAGGGCTTCTGAGTCTGGGCCTGATTCTGAGCCTGCTCTAGCATCCTGGCTTTTACTCTGCTTCTCAGATGATCAGTATTTTGTGTCGACATCCACATCAGACATGCTTGATTGACTGAAACTTGAACTGCAGAGCGTATGAGATGCTGCAAATGGCCTTTCCGGGTTCCTCTGCGTTCCTGAGCTTTGGGGGAAAGCGCTCCCTTGAGCTTCTGTGTAATTTAGTAAGCATCATTGTGTCAGCTGTGGGCATTGAAGGAGGGGGTTGTGGGAGAGTTTGAGGCGGAGGATGGGCTCCTCCTCTTTGTAATGCTAAAGGCTTTCTCCGTTGGAATGCTGGGCTGGAGAAAGTACAGAGAAACTGCGCAATGTGAAAGTGTGGACTGTGTGTTGAAATCTCGACTCCATTCGAAGTGGATGAAGGACAGAGGAGATACAGCCGGTGGTAGTTTCACATTTTAGCCCTGATTTAGACTCAGATATGTGTGTAACATGATTCTAATATGATGCTGGTTGTCTGTATGAACTGTAACTAGGGTTGCAAAGGGTGGAAAAATTCAGATAAATATCCAGTAAACTTTCTATGGGAACTTTAGCTTGGGAACTTTGGAAATATTGCAAAATGTATACTTTTCATGGAAACTTTGGGAATTTAGGACATTTTATTGGAAATATTAGATAATTTAAAGAAACTATATCATAAACTATTATCAATGTACCATTTTTTTTGTCACCAGCAGACACAAGGGTATAACAGTATAAATAATAACTATGAAACTAAGTTCAATCCAAGAACAATCAAAAGAACGCAACTCCTCTTGCTCACTGTTTTGGTATCACATTAAATTATTTTAGCCAAGATTATGCTTCAGTATATGTTTTTTAACAACTGTTTCTCAAAAAACCAAAAGTTTCTCACCTTTAGCTTTGAGTATTTCCATTTTATTTCCATTAATTCCTGTTAATCTCCATAAATACCTTTTAATTCTCATGGTAAGTTTCCCAACTTTGCAATTTTGCAACCCTGACTGTAACGATAACATGATATTCATGAGAAAAGAATATCAACTATATAGTCATCATACAAAAAACTACTGTTATAAACAGATAATTGCAGTTTGTGGTTTAATAACATTTGCTATATATTTTTGTTGTTGTGTCTGAACATCTGATTGGTTTCCAAAATACTTTAAATGGCTTTTATTTATTATGTATTTATTTATTTAAGTATTTTTGTGATTTTATGTGCTAAAAATGTTTTTTGTTAGTGTGCCATTATGACTGATATACAGTCGTGTGCAATAGCTTCTGCACGCCAGTCAGATGACATGTTTTGTTGATTCTAGTGAAAATAAATAAACTCGTCCTCTACAGTGAACTTTAAAATAGCATTTTTTGCATAATTTGTATTTATTTTCTTGAATTTATTAAATTAGAAACAATGAAACAGGTGGCATGTGCAAAATGTCTTATATATGTAATGTTTTATTTCTTTCAAATACTCAGATAAAGCAGATATAAGGAAAATGTCCCACTAAAGTTGGCAGAAAAACACCATTTCCAACTGGAATATGACCCCTAATTGGCAAAACATTTTACAACAAGGCTGTGTTTATTAGGGGAAACGGCAAAACTAGGATTAAATCAAGATTATCTGCATAAATTAAAGGAAGCTGGACAGTAAAATAGAAATTCTTGTGGTCATCATGGAAGATGAACTTCCAAATCTACAGAGTAACCTGGCTAAACTGGTCACTACCCCTATTTGTTTGTTTGTAGAACACAAGGTCTGCATTGTGGGTGTTTTAAATAAATGCTGACAAGTAAACTCTACAGTTACACAGCATAAAAATGAAGTTTTATAGATTTGATATTTAATTGGTGAGTAATTAATACAGTAATTGAGCCCAGTTTATTTCCATTTTACCTTAAATAGCTTAGCAGTGACATTCTGGTGCCTCAGCTGGTGAATCGGGAATCATAATTCTCAAGAAATCTGTTTCGTTGAGGCCAGTGACCTACTTCACTTTCAATGTAAATCAGTGGAACCAGAATTTTTGCCACCTCTTGCAGAAACAGTGAACTGCAGCTCCCACCACATTCTCCATCCCTACCCCCACCCCCACCCTCATACTCAGACACCCCTCTCCCCCCCACCACCACCAACTGCCCCATAAAACCCCCCAAAGCTCCAGCTGTAAATAAACCTTGGTACGTCGTTGCCAGCCAACAAAGAAAACATGGTCGGTTTGAAAAGGGAAGTGACCCCAAACTTTTGATGAGCTGTTTTGGAGGGTTTTGGCTTCGCTCAGGTCCCCCCCCCCCCAAATAATAACTATTTTCCACGTAAGCTGGCTTCTGATTAAACCTGTCCAGTTTCCCAGTGTGTCAGGACACACTCGCTCAAGCACGTACCTTCCTCACAGGTGAGCTGCTAAGATACGAAAAAAAAGAAAGAAAAAGTGGCCCCTCCTCGTCCTCCTCCCATTCAAACAGGATGAAATCCAACCCCAGTGATGTCACGCCGGCTCAGGCCCCGCCCACCCCAGCCCCCGGGCTCTTTCAGAGCGTGGAGCAGCTTTGTCTCAGAAGGGACTCTCTCAGAAAACACAGAGGAGCACGAGAGGAACGCAGAGGAACCCCCCACCAGAGACGCTTTACCAGTTCGGGGGGTCTGAAGAAGAACCAGCCAACTTTAATAATGCTCCTCTAGTGGATTAAGTCGTTTGGAGAAAAGTGGAAAGTGGCCTTTTTTGTCTTGCTGGAACTTCTTTCAGGGAATTCCTTACCTGGATCACATGCGTACAAGGATTTGAATGCTTGCGCTGGCTGCCTTTGGGGGAATAACCGTGAAGACAGTTTGAAAGAGAAAATAATTCGGATTAACGCCCCTCTGAAATTTCCCGTGGATTTCTATTGTTGTTGTTTTCGGATCGCATGGCTGTGGGTAAGTTTGTTAATCACCTGCTAAAGCCGGGCTTGTCTTCCAGTTCAGTGGTTTAAGGCTCTGTGTTCTGACCTTCACGGTGTAAAGTTAAGAGCGTGTAAGAAACCTTACTTCTCCTCCTTTTAAGAAAAGTTGTGAGATTCCTGGTATTCCACTTGACCAATGTTGGGACTTTTTTTTAACTGAGCACTTTTACTCTGGGTCATGAGCAGTGTTGGGAATGTGAATCTAAACATGGAATTGAATGGAAATGAATCTGAATGGGCAGAAGATACATTGAGACTTCCTTTCTAATCCCAAATTAGTGAAATTCCAATGGAGGATTGTTGATGTGTGTTGTCCCACAACACTTTTCCTTAAGGTTGTGAAATTCAGCTTTGGGGAATCTTGTTTAGTCCTTTTTCGAGGACACTTTGAAGGTTGTAATAGACTGCTTGGTGGGGAATGTTGGAATCTTGTGATTGTTCTGTTGGCAATCTTGGGAATTTTGTCACACTTTTACTTGCAATGTTTGGAATTTTGACCACTTTCTAATGGCAGTGTTTGGGATTTTTTGCCATCTGTTTTATGGGCTCTGGTTGAGAATTTTGTTGTCTTTTTGGCAGTATTCGGAATACTGCTGTTTCTTTTGGCTATGTTGGGAATTGTGTTACCTTGTTTATTACAAGAAATTCTATAAAAGAGACGGAACTGGCTTTACTGATTCTGACCAGAATGGAACCTGGAGAAATGATTTCATCCAAAACCCAACTTTGTGCTATTCCGCTTGAAAACCGTTGGCCAATTTTTACATCCTCTTCCCAGAGCGCTTGGAAGGTCGTGATCCTCTGCTTCAGCAACTTAAACCTAAACCGTTCATAGAATTTTTCCATTCAGTCCAGTCGAGCAGAGTCAGCATATGCGGAAAGAGCAGCGCGCCTGCAATTAGAGCAGACCTCTTTCCCTGTTTGTAAGTTTGTAAGCGTTTTCTTTCTGGCGTGGAGGATTTTTCCCGTCTTTTCCCAGAACACTTTTTACTGCTTCTTTTGTCCTTGTATTCTGGCTTGTTAAGCCTAAACAATGGTTTAACCTCGTCTCTGCTCTGCTCTGTTGGCTCTTTTGGCCCGTTGCCCTCGTTTGCTTTGCTGGTGGACTTTGAATGGAGGTCTCCAGAGCGCCGCGGCTCTAGCGCTAAGGTGAGACTCCCTGCCGTGAAGTCGCCGAGGAGGCAGCCTGTTTTTCCAGTTGTCTCCTTTATCTCCTTTGGTGATCTGCTCTGGAGTTGCGAGGACGTCTGAGGCGCTGGAGGTTTTCTAGTGCCGCTTCAGGAGAGGCAGCTCCCTTGATTAGAGGGGACAGCAGAAAATGAGAGGCTTTTTTTTTCTTTCTGTCTCTCGCTGGTGAAACTGTGTAGGGTTTGAGCTGCAGCATTCTTTGTAATCCGAGAGTGCTGATTGGAGGACGGCCGTAATTGCCCCCTCTTTCGTCTGGTTAAATATTGTCTGCTGGCTGAGGAGAACTGGTTCTCTTTCTCAAACAAGCACATGCTAGCACGCTAACTTGTCATTTTAGCTCCTCAGAGCGGAGCGGGATAATGAAGCAGGTGTTGCAAAACACGTTTACCGCTCAGAGCTCGGCGTCGCCGTCACAGACAAAACAAAAGAGCAAAAAAAATATAAAAAAGTAGTTTTTTTTCTTCCTCCCTTCCATTTGCTCTGTTTTCTTCCTCAGCTGTCTGAAGGTGGCAACAGGGTGTAAAGGTAACACGCCTGTCGCACTTTGTTAAGCATGAAAAGACCTCCTGAGGGAAAAAAAAAATAAAAATGAGCTGCTACGCTACGCTCCTGTGCTACTGTTAATCATTCACCACCCGTCCCTCCAACCCTCACGTATGCTTTGGCCTCAGAAGACACTTCCCAGAGTTCCACAACAAATCAGATTTACGCATTTTCTCGCCTGAGCGTGCTCAATCAGCCGACAAACTTCTGCCTCTACTCTTCTGCTTGGGAGCTGCTAGGCTAATGTAGCTAACAAGTAGCTTATGACCAAATACTGTCATGCATAAATCATTACGCTCTCATCTCAAAGCATGTGGAGCTGTTCAGGAATCTCTAATAAATTTGATTGTGTGGTTTCTCACAATGTATGACTCACTGTTGGCCATAAATACAGACCAAAGTACGTTAGCATAGCTAGCAGCCTGAATTTCGGCCCATTTAATAAGCTAATCTGATAACAGGGTTCGTTCTGGGTTGACACAAGCAGGAATTCTGGAAAAGAGAATTCAGTTTAAGTCTGTATCACAATTTTTTAATTAAACATACTATCTGTGTTTTAGGACTGATGTATGTAAATGAGCTCTGTTCTTATTGGAGGTCCTGTATTGTGGCAGCTCCTTGTAGCATTCCTGATTTTCTTGGGAGTCTCCCTGTTTTAATCCTTTCTCTGGCCGTGACGGGTGATATCTCCTGTTAATTCATACTGATACAGATCAAACAGCTGGTTCTCTGTTTCTGTGTGGGATCTGTTTTGTGCTACCTGGCAACCCAACCAGGAGGCAGAGGCCTGATGTGCACCATGCGTCACTGCAGCAGAGGTTGAAAGACGAATGGGAAAGTTTAAAACGCTGCCCATGGTGTCTGTTAGCGGAGACAGTTAGAGCCAGCTCAGCAGAAAGAGCCAGTCAGCTTGCTGGTGAAGGACTAGCACTAGCGGGGAAAGCCCCCCCTGAAAGGTATGAGCTCTTGTTGAGGGGCAGTAGCCAGAACAAGCTGAATAGTTGAGAGTGGGCCATTATCCCCAGAATCTCTTTTTTCCCACAGCCTGGTGTTGGCAGGTATGGCAAGTAGGCAGTTCATTTTTGTGACATCACAACAAAAGTTAACCCTTTAATGCACAAGCTGGGTCAAAGGTGACCTGACTGAGATTTTATTTTCTGTTTCTTTGCAATAAATTAATGTCGGCTTCCATGAATTCCTCAGTTTACTTGTTGTTGATCATCACACATACATATTTCAGTACGTATCACTTCCCCTCTAATGCACAACATGAGTCAGAACCAAGTGTTCACTATAGAATTTGAGAGGAACTGTTGATATTTGTAAACATTTGCAGTCGGGAACATATTTACAAACACTATTTTTATTTATGAAGTATTCAAATAAGAGTACTTCAATAAGTAATGATTTAAGATCAAAAAAAGATTTTTATTGAACACGTGGAACATTTAAAATAATGGAATAAACTGATTTTAATAGATTTACCAAAGAAATACTATCTGCATTAAAGGGTTAACTCAATACAGACTTTCTGTATCTTCGATGTAGATTATATATGTAGACCGTAGGGTCCGACGAGCAAATGGTACGTGGTGTTGGCCCGTCATGTAGACTCTTAACTAAAAAAAAAAAAAAGAAAAAAATTAAAGGGTCGATATTGACCAGTGGTCAAGGGTTCAGTGCTCCATAAGACAAAGCAGTCTTGTGCCTTCTCTGTAGAGAATGTGATGTAAATCAGATTCCTTTAAAACGAGGCTAATCTGTATGTATGAGTATTCACACCTCTGTAAAGCCTTTATGGGACGGGGTCATAGTAAAGTGGTCAACAGGAGCTGGGGCGTTTAGGTTTTTTATCAGTTGACAGCGACCTCTCGTCTGTTACTCTTGACCTTGTGTGTGTATAGGCCGGTGACCTAAAATTCCTCCTTTTTATGACTCCTGTCTCCAGCTGCTCCCCTCAGGACAGGCCAGGAGCTCACTGGAGGATTCAGGCCTTCAAAAAAAAAAAGAAAAAGAAAGAAAAACTGTGTGGGACGTTTTCCAGCTTTTCTTTTGGGAATAGATGTCCTTTTAAACTCTTAAGGACTTCTGTCTTGGTCCAGACCTTAATTCCCCATTAATCCATAACAGGAATATGAGGGGTAGTATATGAGGAGGAGTGTTTGGACATTAAAGGGCCCATATGTTACATTTTTCTTGAACTTAGATTTAAATGAGCCCTATTTTGATTGACTGCTCTGTACTCATTGTAACTGAATGGGTGGGGCTAAATTTCTGTGGGAGGATATATGTTAATGAGGGTTTTTGTGACATCACAACTGCATTTCATTTAAATAAGGCTTCAATAGTTCCAATATATGGACTGTGATACGAATGGTATAGTGTTTACAAACTACATTTAACTCTTTTATTTAAAAAAAAAAGTGGAAAATTCTATTTTTTAGTGCTATGGGCCCTTTAAGATGAATTAACTCAACAATAATGAGCCGCAGTTTAAGGAGTTACACGAACGACCTGACAGTTTGTTAAAGAATATTTAATTTGGGCCCATGCCGCACTCCGCCTTGATTATACTTTCAACTTTCTTTGATTCGTCTGTGGCCCCACTGGAAACTTCCATAGTGGTGAATTTCTCCGGGCTAATTTGCCGTCAGTAGAGATTTGGGTAGGAGGGCAATTCCAGTTTAGAGTGCGGTGCATTTATTTAATCTTTCCAACTCCAGGTGGAACATAACACGCACTACTTAACATTGCAAATCAATGTCTTTGAAGGCACGGCTGCAAGTTAAGTAGCTTTGTTTACTGCCAGGCCCAGTGGCTTCACTTTAATCACACACAACACTTAGGCTGGCTGTACATGGTGAAACTTTAGTTACTTGAAACTTACATGGAGTTAAATTTCACTGCAGTTGCGTAACATAAAGCCTGCTGCGGTTTGAAACCCAGCCGTGGCTTTCTCAACTCTCAGAAACAAGTTTTATGAAACAGCCAATCAGAACGCAGATAACGTATATTACGTATATTAACACAAGACAATGTTTTCTGCAGGAACTTTCTTTTGGAAAGAATGTTTTCAATTAAAAGTCAAATAACCTGTTCTTTTCTGTAACCTTTAAATATTTATAAAGCAAATAAGTTTTGGCTAGCAGAACCATAGCATTATTCCTGCTGAGTCCTGATTGGTTAGAAATGCTGTTAGTATTACTGGTACTGAGTTCTGATTGGTTAGAAATACTGTTAGTATTACTTCCTCTGAGTGCTGATTAGTAAACATAACTGCTACCGAGTGCTGATTAGTAAACATATCTACTACTGAGTGCTGATTGGTAAGCATTACTTCTACTGAGTGCTGAATGGTTAGAAATATTGTCAATATTACTTCTACTGAGTGCTGAATGGTTAGAAATACTGTCAATATTACTTCTACTGAGTGCTGAATGGTTAGAAATATTGTCAATATTACTTCTACTGAGTGCTGAATGGTTAGAAATATTGTCAATATTACTTCTACTGAGTGCTGAATGGTTAGAAATATTGTCAATATTACTTCTACTGAGTGCTGAATGGTTAGAAATACTGTCAATATTACTTCTACTGAGTGCTGAATGGTTAGAAATATTGTCAATATTACTTCTACTGAGTGCTGAATGGTTAGAAATACTGTCAATATTACTTCTACTGAGTGCTGAATGGTTAGGAATATTGTCAATATTACTTCTACTGAGTGCTGAATGGCAAATATTACTTTTACTGAGTGCTAATTTGGTTAGTACTACTAGTAGTACTAGTGTTGATTGGTTGGCATTACTGGTACTGGATGTATCACCAATATATCTGATTATAATGAACACAGCGCAATGAGTTCTGCAATGTCGTTCTAGTCGTTCTAGTTCTGAGTGTGTGATCGGGGGTGGAGTGATGAATTCTTCACCAGAGAAAACATTGAAATCTTTCGTCTGACCCCCGCAGCTCGGCGAGTGCATTAATTTCAGTTTAGATTCAGCTCAAGTTTGTTTCATATTCTATTTTCTTTATCTTTTTGTGTTTCTGAGCACAACTGAATGGCCTGACAGAGAGCATCAGAGTCACACTGGGAGTCAGACTGAGCTCCTGAACTGTGACGGTTCAGAGCGTCAGAGCGGCGAGCGGTGATCCGTTCTGGCAAGTGCTGAGGAACACTGCTGGTAGGATCAGAGAGAGAGAGAGAGAGGAAAGGGGGAGAGAAACAGAGAGAGGAAGGGGAAAAAAGGGCAAGAGAAAGAGAGAGAACAAAAAGAGAGAAGAGAGAGAGCGGAAAGAAAAGAGACAAGAAGAAAAGTAAGAGTATGTAGAGAAGTAGGTAAGAGAAAATGGAACAGGGAGAAAGCAAGGGAGGAAAAGATTAAGTGATAAATAAAATAGGGAGGGAAAGAGAGAAAATTTATTTATATATATATATATATATATATATATATATATATATATATATATATATATATATATATATATATATATATATATATATATATATATATATATATATATATATATATAATTTTCTTTTTTGTGGGGAAGAAAGAGAGGACAAATGGTTGAAAAAGAATAAGAAAAGATGGGAGAGAAAAACAGGTAAAGGTGGAGAGAAAAGGAGAGAGAGAAATAGAGGAAAAGGAATAAGATAACAGACAGATAAAGAAGAGATGGAATAAGGAGGCAGGAATGGAGAGAGGTGTAAAGAACAACAGACTAAAAAGAGAGAAAGGCAGAGAGAAAGAAGGAGAGAGAAATGGGAATGAAAGGGAAAGGAATGAGAGAGAAGAGAGAGGGAATAAGGGTTAAGGGAATATGAAGGAAAGAGAGCGAGAGAGAAATGAAGGAAAGAGGAAAAGGAATGAGGTAATTGACACAGAGAGAAGAGAGAATAGGAGGCAGGTATGGAGAGAGATGTAAAGAGAATCAGAGGGGAAAGAGGGAGAGAGGAGAAGAGACAAATGGGAAGGAAAGAGGAAAAGGAATAAGACAGAAGGATAAGAGGGAAGAAGGAGGGAGGGAAGGAGATGGAAAAAGAAACAGGGAAAAAAGGGGGAGACAAAAGAGAGAGGAAGAGAGAAATGGGATTAAGAGAGAGAGAATACAGAGGGAGAGGAAATAAGGGAGGGATGGAAAGAGAATCAGATGGCAAAGAGGAAGAAAGAAGAAAAGGATACTACTGGGAAGGAAAGAGGAAAAGAAATAAGACAGAAGATAGAGAGGGAATGAGGAGGGAGGAAAGGAGATGGATAGAGAAACAGAAAAGAAGGAGAGACATAGGCAGAAAGAGAGGAGGAGAGAAATAGGATTGACAGAGAGGAGACAGAGGGAGAGGGAATAAGGAAGGGATGGAAAGAGATGGAAAGAGAAACAGAGGGAAAGGGAGAGAGTTAGAGAATGAGTGAGAGAGGGAAACGGAGTGAAAGAGAGTGTTGTGTGCTGGTGATGAGGGAGTGGTCAGTATTCTTTCTGATCCAGTGGTCTTTCCTCCTGACGCGCTAGTTCAGTACCGGTGGTCCTGATATCTGAAACGTGGAAGTTAATAGATAATCAGCTGCGCAGCTCCAGTCCAGGTAAGATACAGTGGTCTGTCAGAGCGCTACAGTAAATGGGATCAGGACCTCATTAGTAAGTGTAGTTTTGGAACAGAGGGGTAAGGTGGGCCTGTATTAGCTTCCTCCCAACGTCTTCACTGATAGCAAATTAGCTCGGAGACGTTCGCCTCTGCGGAGATTTGCGTCAGGCCCACGGGCGACTTTAAATCAGACCAAATGAAAAGTGTAATCACAAACTGGAAATGTGGCATCGGTCCAAATGAGCTATTCCGGTAAATAAACTTGCCAGGTCAGATCTGTTAACCTGCTAAACGGCTGTCTCGTTATTCTGTCTGTAGAATTAAAGGCCCAACGCCTCGTTTTACACAGCAGTGTAAGAGTGCGGGGTGATGAACACTGAGACTAGCGTCTGATAACTGCAGAAATCAGATTCTGTCAGCAAAGTGGGTTTATATGAATTAGATGTCCAGATATAACTCGATGTCCAGATATAAAGAGGGCCTGAGAATGTGCATTATGTCAGCTGTGCTGATGTTTTAATATCCAGTATATTAGAGCATTCAACAACATAAGACTTACAGCCGACCTCAGAGAGCTCTTTATATATATATATATATATATATATATATATATATATATATATATATATATATATATATAGGGCTTTGTATTGGCAAGAACCTGGCAATACAATACATATTGTCATACAGCGGTCACGATTAAATATATTGCGATACTGCAAGCAAAGGGATATATTTTATTATTCTAATCCTACTTTTAAAACACGCCACTATATGAACAGGTTTGTCAATGCTTACTATAGCATTGCGCCCTTGTGCTGCTTGTTGAAGTTGGAGTAGAGCTGAAAATGGATTACAACACTGCCATCTAGTGGTCAGAGGTTTAAACACAACACACAATGATTCACTGTCTGCCAGGAATCTGTGTATCGATACTGAATTTTGAGAGTATCACTAAACACAATATCATGATATTCTATATTTCGATATTTTCTTACATACACACACACACACACACACACACACACACACACACACACACACACACACACACACACACACACACACATATATATATATATATATTCATCTGCCATTTTCTGAGAAGTCAGAACAAAGTAAGAGTAAATGTGTGCATGCATGGAGAAACCTGGTCCCTGTTTTTTTCATATTTGTTTTTCATTGGACAGCCACAATATTTAAAGAGCTATTTTTCTAGGAAGCTTTTATTTGCTCAGCAAAACTTATTATTGACAGTTCTCATCTAATACCTGCTTTGACTGCTCAGTGCTTCATTAAGCTAAATCAAGATTGCTGCTGAAGGAACTGAATACATTCATACAATGTCTGGGGCGTCCAGGAGAAATCTGGAACTATACTTAGTTCTTCAAACTGGAGCTCAAGATCTGATCTACTTCTCTCACAATAACATATTCATGTTACTTTGTATTGTATGTATGATTATTTACACCTGTTCTAATCAGATCTGCTGTTCTTACTTGTGACAATGTACCAGATAAACTATGTTAAACTATGCTTTTACACGATGACCACGGACACCAATGTTATCTAGTCCCTCACTAAAGTTTCCCAGCGCTCTCTGCACTTCTGGGCGCGCTACTAAATGCACCGCCGAAATGCTTCCTCCAGTTGGCGGAGGCTGGCGAGCCACAAAGAATGGAAATTGAATTATCTGACATGTTTAGCTGAACGCATTAAGGGATCCTGAATGACAGCCCAAATCCTTCGTATTAAAGAGGACGCTCCATCCGTGCACACAAACCTCATTTCGCTCCACAGGCCGCCTCCTCTATTGAAAGGGAGTCCGTTTGGAAGTGCCCGGGCGTGCACGGGGACGCAGCCAGTGTCGTCTGAGAAGAGGAACATGGGTAGAGATAAGAGAGATGGAGAGATAAACAAAACAAAACAAAAAAAAGGTGCCATCAATGCGCCAAACTCTTGATTTGCCTGCAGACAGAGATAAGCTAAAGCTGACGCAGGAGGCAAATTAGGGTTAGACGTACTGTGTATCTGTCGCCATTGTCCAAAAGGGATGAATGACAGTTCTGTGAAACTGCAGCTCCAGTCTGTCGCGCAGGGAAATTTCATCTGCAGGCCTGTTTTAGGAAGGGGAACCAATTTAGCTCAATTCTCTACACAGTTAAACGGTTAGGATGCAGACCAAGTCGTTCAAAGTGGTTTGGTGTGAAGCACTCTATTCCAGAGTCAGAATGGTTCACAGTGGTGGTGATGGGAACCAGACGTCCGCCTCTAGAGCTTCAGAAGCTCCCACACGAAACCTCGTTTGCATGTAATGCATGAATGCTGTTTATTTGCTGAGCATAACACATTGAAATGGAAAGAAATCATGAAAGTGTGGCTTGTGCATTAACTATGGCCCATTTAATCAATTATATGTAGTATATCGTCGCTGTCCAATTAAAAACATGTCTCCATTTTTGGCGACTATGAGTTTCCTACATCGTTTGAACACGCCAGTGATGAATGGACCAATTGAAGTACTCCAAAATGGCTTGGAAAAAATTCTGGTTCCATTGACTTCCATTGAAAGTAACGTATGTTTTTGGTCTCTCCTGTAAAGTTGCGATTTTGAAGATACTTGTTTTTCCAATATATTCAATTTAAATGGCTTATTTTTTGTAACTCTATGATTATTAGACAGTTTCTGGGTGACATCATCCTAAGAAGTCTGTCTAGACTGCAGTGAGATGTATGTAAAGATGAGAACTGACGTTTGTGATTATTTTAAACGGTCGCTGTGGTCCCTAATTATGATTGACAGGCCGTTCGGGTTAACAGACGGTCGCTCTGTTGCGTGTTGGTATGCCAGCTGCAGTCATCACTCAGTAACCCAGCGTCAACGTTGGAGACTGGTCAAAATTCCCCGGATTCATTAGTACCTTGTGTCTGCGAGCGGGGCCGTTCGTGAATCTGGACGAGGCAGCGGCGGCCGCAGCACTACTCGCAGCACATTAGCCTAATTGCACAGTGAGCTAATTGTTGACATGTAAACTATGATTTTGATTAATACGTGATTAATTGTGCCGGCTGAACTGAGAGCATTCGTTGTACTGCAGATGGTAGCCATAAGGACAGTTTCTCTTCTCTGAGAATGCAAAGCTGATTGTCTAACAAAGCTGGGTAGGTTTTTATTTGGTGTTAGAGGTGTGCCAACTCGATGTCCAGATATAAAGAGGGCCTGAGAATGTGCTTTATGTCAGCTGTGACATATTAGAGCATTCAACAACATACGATGAGTTGAGCACTGTAGTGTTAGCCCCATGCCAACCCACCACCCACGAGCTATTGTTTTAGTCCCAGTATAATATATTACAGCTCAGGGTTATGTTATATCCATGCCAATGACCATTTCAGTCCATAATCAGCTTTTCCATAGGGATGTTATTGCATCATTAATGTGTGGATCAACCAGTAAATGTAGCGTGGAGCTTCTTTTACACAGGGATAGGAAAGACTAACTGGCAGAAACAGCCTCAGTTCCACAGTTTACTGCCGTACACGCAGGCCGGATACTCTGTAAGCAGGTTTGAATGGGTTAAATGAGACAAGCACAGGCCCTCTGAGTGGATCAGTGATGACACTTGCAGGTAAGACGGAGTTAATTGTGTTGTGAGGGATGTTTCAGTCCAGTCGCCCGTCTGATTCCTATCTAGACGGAACTTCCCGCCTGCTAATGGGATTGTTAATCCTCGGCTTGTTTCCGTGTTAGCGTTGCTGATGATGGAGATGCCCCGGCTCTCGTCAGCGTGAGTGATTTGGCCTGCTTGGCTGGCTTTCGTTGAGCCGGAGAGGAAGGAACTATTATATTAGCGGCAGTGGAACTCATAGAGATGCTGAAGAGCCCTGACTCATGTTCCGCAACCCCGCGCAGCACATCAGTAACAGTTAAGGGGTGTGTTGTATGTGGTTCTGTGTGTAGTTCTGCGTAGCACCAAAAAGGTTCTGCTGCTGTTATGAAGTAAAGCTTTTAACGAGGGAAGAAGCCTTTTTGGTGTTATCTAGAACCACATACAGCACATTCTCCATCAGTCTGGAGAACCACTTCGCTTGGGTGTTGGTGAGGGGTGCCTAAGGTGTCGTTAGCTAGTCACTATGGTGTCCCAGTTGGTTGTGATGGTGTTGCTAGGCGATGTGTAATATAGTTGTTGTGGTGTCCCAGATGGTGGTGTTACTAGGTGTTTTGCTGGGTGGTAAGCAAAGCAGTTGCTATGGTGTCCTAGGTGGTTGCTAGGATGTTGATAGATTATTTGCTAGGTAGTTGCTATGGTGTTCCAGGTGGTTGCTGGGATATTGCTAGGGTGTTGCTAGGTAATGCCTATGGAGTCCCAGGTGGTTGCTGGGATGTTGTGGGTGTTGCTAAGTAGTTCCTAAGCTCCTGCTAGGTGTTTTCCAAGGTGATTGGCTAAGTAGTTGCTATGGTGTCCCAGGTGTTTGCTAGGGAGTTGCTAGGTCAGGAGAGATACCTGGTAGGCCACTTACTAAGTGCGAACTAGGCAATCGCTTACAGCAGCACTTTGAGCACAAGAAAGGTCCCGGATTGGAAACTCAAGATTTTTCCAGCTCTCTGTGATTGGCTAAGGAGCGTGTCAGTCACTGCTCAGGTTCCTCTAACCCCGCCCCCTCCCATAGTAATGGGAACAAGGCACTTGCATCATCGTGATATAAGCTGTGTGCACAAACTTTGCTAAAACACTGGCTTAATTAGGTGAGACGTTTTGGGCTGCAGCGTTGACTCCGCGTTTAGGATGACGACATTTCTGTGTCAGTGGATGTGAGCGTCTCTCTAGGACGGTGCGATAACGTCTTAAATTATTTTGTTTGATTCGTTGACCTGATTGAAAGATTTGAGCTCTAGAGATGAGACTCTAGTCTCTTTCTCTCTTTCTTTCTCTCGGAGTGTGATCTACATTCACAAAGTAGGGTTTTTTTATCTTTTATTATGAATCAAACTCGCTCCGTGTTTATATCAGAGCATATCAGATGGATACACATTCAGAACCGTGCTTAAAGCAATCATTTGAGGGCGGGCGGGGACCCTTCATGAGATTTCTTTCAGATGTGGTCAGTGACATGAGAGCCGGCTCTTGTATGACTGGTTATAACTCGTTTTGCCCCAGAGTGGACAGACTTTCCCAAAAGAACTTCTTACAGCTCTTTCCTCGAAGAGTGGAGACTCTGTATATGCCATTACCGGCCATAGGAAAACGTGTATCTCCATTTTTGTTGATTTTTATTTTTCTACATTATTTGATCACAGTAACTGCCGTTTACATTGTGTGACAATTCATGCTGAATGGACCAATAGAAATGCTTCATAATTGCTTAAAAAAAAAAACATTGTTTCATTGACTTGCAAGGTAAACACAATTTAACCCTTCTAGACAATTTAACCATATATAGAGTCAATGAGTGTTTATTTATATATATATATATATATATATATATATAATATAATATAATGTACAGACAACACACAAGGCTGCTCCTGCTTCTAGCTGTGCTGGTCCATGTTTCTAGATAACAGTGAGTCATACAGTGTTTGAAACCCTATAATCAAGCCTATTAGAGATACTGAACAGCTCCACACTGTGTGCACTGATTTAGGCATGCGGTTAGCACCTTGCTAATTGGTGGGCAATAAGCTTCCATTACTTGTGGGTGACGTTTAGCCTTCAGTGCTGCATTGGGGGGGAGAAAGGGAGAAAGTATCGCTTTAAAAGCTGGTGTTCAGGTTGAGCCTGAGTGAGCAGACAGTTACAGTGACATCTCGCAGGTGCGTTCGTGCAGAAACGCGTGCAGAGCTGCAGAACCTGTCTGACATCACAACCACCCACAACCACCAGTGTGGAACTGAACGGTAATTTGGAGGAGAGAGAGAGAGAGAGAGAGACACGCACACAGACAGGGATAAGAAATAGAGCACATGAGAGAGAAGAGAGCGAACAGACAGTGAGAGAAGAGAAAGAAAGGAAAGAGAAGAAGAGAGGAAAGAGTGAGAGAAAAGAGGACATACAGAAAGAGAGAAGTAAAGAGTGAAACAGAGCTTGTGGCTTGAGATGGATAGAGAAAAGAGAAATAGAAAGAGAGAGAGAAGAAAGTGACAGAGAGAAAAGGGAAATAAATAGGATAGAGAAAAAGAGAGAGAGAGGTAAGGAGTGAAGCAGAGACACTGGAGGGATTGTGAATAAAGATGGATGGTAGAGAAAAGAGAAGGAGAGAGAAAGAAAAGAAGCCACAGTGAGAGTGAGGATGAGGATAGGTGGAGGATAGGGAGGAGAGAGATCAAGCATGCGGGAAAGAGAGAGAGAGAGAAAGAGGGAGAGAGACAGTGTAAGGAAGATGGATTCCGTGTCAGGTACAGTACAATCTGTTTTCATGCATTACAGCTGTTGCGTCTGCCGCAGAGGAACAGAGGAGGTTCTGTGCTCCTGCTCAGCCGGGTGGAGATGGAAAATGTCAAAATTCACAAAATCCCTGACACCAAATAGCGGAACAGAGTCAGTGCCGCAGAGTCAGTGCCGCAGAGTCAGCGCTCAAATTAGCTGGAAGGCTGCTTGGTGTGGAAAAATACTAGTATTGTGGTGATAGTGATATGAAGTGCATGGAGCTGTCAAACCATTAAAATAATCACAATTAACCCCCTAAAAAAGTGTGTGTGTATATATTTTTGACGATTTTTATTTTTCTACATTATTTAAAGACGACAGCTGCCCTTGACATTGTCTACAATTGCCTATATATATATATATATATATATATATATATATATATATATATATATATATATATATATATATATATATATATATATATATATATGTATGTATATGTATGTATGTATATATATGTGTGTGTATATATATATATATATATATATATATATAATTCAGCTTCAAGACACACACACACACACACACACACACACACATACATATATATATATATATATATATATATATATATATATATATATATATATAGCTCCAATACTTCAATACACACACTAATGGAAGCTACTGTATATATAGTTGCTGTCCATTTTTGCCGATTTTTATTTTTCTACATTATTTAAAGACGACAGCTGCCCTTGACATTGTCTACAATTGCCTATATATATATGTATGTATATATGTGTGTGTGTGTGTATATATATATATATGTATATATATATATATATATATATATTCAGCTTCAAGACACACACACACACACACAGACACACACACACACACACACATATATAACATCTTGTTGCTCTCCAATGAAAAACAAGTATGTCCAAAGGTTCAACTTCACAGGAGAGGCCAAAAACAACCTTTTACTTTTAATGTAAATGGACTGGAACCAGATGTTTTTCCAAGTCATTTGTGGGTCTTTCTACTACTTTTCTACTTTCTACTAAGATTTTCACGCAATGTAAATGGCAACAGCTGCATTCAAATGGCATGGAAACATGAAGATGCATGTTTTTCTTTGGACAGTGATGATATATGTATCAGTTCCAGTGGTAAACCTGCCCTAGCCAAACAGCGACTACAGTTCTTGAAACCAGTAATACAGTTCGATCGATTGTTTGTTTAGCACGTTTTAGCCTCACTTTCTGTCCTTGCGTTTCAGCGCGACGCGTGGCTTAACGAGTTGGCGGGCTGGACCCCAGCCAGGATGACAGTATTACCTCAAATCACACAACGTGTTTATAGCTCTTGTCAGCGCAAGATGGAGGTGTTAATTGCGTGCAGGCTATTTTAATAACATCCATTTAAAAAGCGCACAGCAGCGCGTTTCACGCCAAAGTCGTTTCAGCAGTCACTGGAGCCATCATAGATATTACCTATGCACAATTAAGAGCCACATAAAAATGGGCGATGCTCTCCGTTCATTAAAACGAAGCCTTTGCTTGTTTGCTTTAAATGCGTCAGCGCGGTTCATAGGCCTTTAATCAACACATTAATTATGGAATAACTGCTATGGTTAGTTGTAGAAATAATTAGCGCTTTAGAGGGGCGTTCAGTAAGAAATAAGACCCTCGCTGAACCCTCACTAGCTTCCAAGGAAGGATCTCACTTACAGTAAAGCCCACTTAAAGCGTTAATGTGGTAAACAATTAAATTTCGCCCATTTTACTTACATTTTACAATATGTAGCTGATCTTGAGTCAGTGAAACTTGAATAGCATTAAGACATTTACCCTGTTAGAGCTCCTGTGTCTTTAAGTCTCACCTCCCAACGAGCCCAGTGTGTTCAGATCGGTTAGCTCCTTCAAAGGGTTCTGACTGGTCAACCGCCCAAGTAGAATCCTACTACAAGCCCCGTCCCCCCACACACAAACAGTGCTTACAGTGCTATCTACTATATCACTTTGAGCCAGAGTTCGACCCTGAAAGTCAGGCAGCACCAGTAAATAGGCCCGATCCACCTGTGCAGCCTAGACAGGAGCAGGAGTGGTAAGTTTTCACTCTGTTAGCTCTCTGTGCACTGTGTGAGGGTGTGCCAGGCTTGCCAGTAGGCGGGCAACAAGCATTGTGCTACGCGATGACATCACCTTGTAATACAGGAAAGGGCTGCGATTACCAATGAGAGCATATACTTTGGGATTGCTAACTTTGCACATCATTTACATGCACAAAAGTCTACATAACACCCAATAAGAAACCAGGTCTCCTTTAATATTAATTGCTCACTGAGTCTGTATTCTTTAAAGTGGTGCTGATAGAAACCAGACATCCACCTTTTAGGGTCCTTGCAACAAGCTCATGCATGATATAGCTACTGCCTTGTGCCTGAGATGTTGTTTTACAGTAGGTTTGAGGAGGTTTTGGCCTGAAACATAAATCCACTGACGGTGGAGGGATACGTGCAGGATGATTTAAGGTGAAACAGTCCCAAAGAACACTCTTCTTCTTTCTGACTTGCTGTGTTTTATCAGCCTCATCATTACCTATCAAAACCCAGAGGACTTGCGTTGTGTTATAGATGTAGATATAGCACTTCCGGTCCCACCGCAGTATAGAAATCTCTACAGTGAACCGTTTCACACCAGATGTTTACATCTCAACCACTGAATTATGCAGAAGTACTAATACTTTTAATACCAAAGTTTGGCCCAAGTCACAATCCTCCCAAAAGACACCAGTGTCTGAAATTGGCTTCTTTAGTTCGACCATTCAAGCCACTTGGGTAACGTAACTAACAAGTAATTTGAAGTTTAGTAGCCTCACAGGTTTCCATGCTGCTAACTTTGTTATGAATAGGCCAGTTCAGGCCAGACGTGTTTTGTCTGCTACAACGTCTGCGTTTTCAACGTAATCAGTGCTTCAGTCAACACTTGCTGTGTAAAATATACATAAAATACATAAAATTACTCCATCAGAACGCGAGCCCCTCCAACCTGGTGCACTGTTTTACACCGAGACCCTGTTACTTTACCATTTGTGCATGAAAGTGAAGTGTAAACTCCAGTACAATTACACACTTGCTCTGTTCTGAGCTACATTCCAAATCATCATTTCCTTAAATGCTGCCCGTGAAGCACTTTGAGCCGCCACGGCTTTGAAAACTAGCGTCATTATTTTCATTAAATGATCTAAAACGAACGTGTGCTTAAAGCGTGGGCGGTACTAGTCATTGTTTTTTCTCGAGGAGGGTGTTTTAGCAGAGTGCTGGCCTCGTTACTCTTTACATCGGCTGTCACCGTCACCTCTCCTGCTTGTAATATGGGGCACGCTTCAAAAGTGCTGCACTCTAAAAGAAATTTCACCCCATTTGCCTTCTCTCTTTTTGTCTCCACGGCTCCTCCGAATGTTATATGTCACCGTGCGGAGTGCGGGAAACTCGTCGGTAGTCTACAGTTTAAATCCCCCCCCCTTACCCCACCCTCCGTCTTCTTTTTTTTTCTTCCCCTCACAGCAAAGCGCATTGGCTGTGCTTTTGGGGACGGAGGCCACGGTGGCTCTTTTGATCTCACTCCTTTCAAGTGAAACCCTGGGTAATTTGCCTGTCGCGGTCAAAGTGAGTCACAAGCTGTCAGAGAAACCCTTTATGCTCTGGAGCGCTCCTCCAGCAAAGCTGCCAGCTGTCTAAACCCACCCCAATCCTCCCTCCAAACCCCCCCATATCTTTATCTTATTCTGCCCTGTTATTTAAAACCATCCCTGAGTCAGACAGAATATCACTAATGACTCCTTACCTGTGAACTGTGTACCTGCTGCTGGAACTGGTTAGTCACCAGGGCTCGCCGTCTGAGTTCATGACCGTTCATTAAAGTAAAAGCTCGGTGGAAAAAGTAAAAGTCGGGCTCAGATGTGCTCGCCGTCCAAACTTTGCTTCTTTACTTTTGCTGCCGGAGCTACGAGGCCAGCTAGCAAAAAGACATATACCTGGAGAGTTAGCATTAACACTGAGCTGTACTGAAATCATCAAACACTAGTGCGAGATACAGCGTACGGGTAAAGGACAATGTGCAAAATAGTTTGTATGCTATACTATTTATTTACAATGGCATTTCAAGGCGGCCGCTGCAATTTTTAGCTGTGCGGTTGCGCTGTTAGCCTTTTAGCTGCAATGCAAAATCAAAGGGAACAGTATGCCAGAATGACTAGGGTGTCCGAATACATAGTATTCATCGAGCACTTCCAATCCCACCACATTATAAAAATCTCTACAGTGAGCTGTTTCACACCAAACCTCACACCAGATGTTTACATCTCAACCACTGAATCATGCAGAAGTACTAATACTTTTAATACTAAAGTTTGGCCCAAGTCACAATTCTCCCAAAAGACACCAGTGTCTAAAATTGGCTTATTTAGTTCAACCATTCAAGCCACTTGGGTAACATAACTAACAAGTAATTGAAGTTTAGTAGCCTCACAGGTTTACATGCTGCTAACTTTGTTATGAATAGGCCAGTTCAGGCCAGACGTGTTTTATCTGCTAAAATGTCTGCGTTTTCAACGTAATCAGTGCTTCAGTCAACACTTGCTGTGTAAAATATACATAAAATACATAAAAAACGGCATTTCAAGGCGGCCGCTGCGATTTTTAGCTGTGCGGTTGTGCTGTTAGCCTTTTAGCTGCAATGCAACTTCAAAGTAAACAGTATGCGAGAATGACTAGGGTGTCCGAATACATAGTATTCATTGAGCAGTACGTGAAAAGCACCCAGATGACGTATTGCATCGACAGACATTTTTAAGAATGCAGCCCCAGCACACTGTCCTATCCCATGAGTCCATCGGAGCTGCCGCTACTGAAGTTAGCGCTACTTCTGAGGTAAACAATGATTAAATTCTTCTCCGAGCTACAGCTAGACAGTGTGTGAGTACATATTCAGACAAACACGCAGATCAGTGTCACAAACAGTATCTAACCCCGTCAGTACAGGGGGCTTTTAAATGAATAGTCGTGGTGGTCTGATGTCTTGCATCACAGGACGTTGGTAAGATGGGGGACGTAGTGGATACTAAACACTCGCACACTGAAAGAGCTCCAGCTGAGTACGTACTGTTCAAGTACACGATTTCGGATTTACCGAAAGAGTCAACCAAACAAAACATGAATCCAAAGGAGAACTAGAAAGGGGAATTCCACCAAAAAATTCAAATTCTCTATACAAAATTAACTGGTTGAGATGAGTCATGCAGACTGGTTAATTGTAACAATTCACCATAGGGTGCTTTTCATGAGGCTACATTACACCTACATAAGCTGGTCATAGCAACTGCCACAACCCTGCATAGTAACTAAACACTGCTTCCCTATGTTTAGTCTTTACCTTAGGAGGGACTAGCTGACTACTTCTTAACAATCTAAGAGTTCTGCTCGGCTCATATCGCTGTACTAGGTCATGTAGACAGGCTGGTCCTATACCATTTAGACATTTATAAAGGTATTAAGCTTAGTAATATGTATGTATGGTTATGTCAGCTTCTATGACAAGCTTATGTAGGTGCCATGTAGCCTTATGAAGAGTGTCCTGCAGCAAAGTATTACCTTGTTCACGTCGTTGGTGATGTGGAACTAGATGTTTGAAGCGTTTGATATCTCTGGACATGTAAGATGAAATGGTACACAATGGTTTATTAATATTTGACCATCATTAACATTACAGTGCATTTAAAAGTGTGTGTATTTTCACTGCTGCAAATAACATGGCTATATGTGTGTTGTAGACTTTGGGACCCCTGGTTCCATTTACCACCATTGTAAAGAAAGACAGTCAGCTCGTTCACACCAAACCTCTCGCAATGGCTTCCACAGCTGAGCTAATGAATTATGCTGATTTATGAAACTCTGTTCCGCTTTAAAGTGGTTCCTCACTAGTTCTGAGTAAAGCCCGTGGTTATATATAGACTTGGAATGGTGCTGTGAATGGTTAAGTGGCTCTTCTCTGTGATGTTAAACCTGTTGTTATGGTTCCGCCATTATTATAGTCATAGAACCTCTAGTTGGTTCTGTGTAGAGCTCTCTTTTTTTTTTTCTTGCCACCAGTGCTGTGTCCCATTTTGCTCATAACCCACATTCCCCTCTTTTTTTCCGGCCAGAGTCTCGGCGTCCCGGCCTCATTTCCATTCTGTCCCCGGGTCTGGTCAGAAGAGTTTTCAAACGGTGGCCGCTGCCGGCCTCGCTGGGCCGCGCCTTGTCGGTTCGCCTCGGACAGGGACCCCGTTAGTGTTAGAATTAGCCTGGTGCTCCCAGGCCACTGCCGTCGCCACCGCCGCCGTCCCGCTGCTTTGCTCCTCCTACACCCCGTCGGCGCCTGTTTTCCTTTTTGCCTTTCCAGTCGGAAGCTCAGCGAGAGACCGCCGGGGGGTACACGGCTCCATCTACTGCAGCTGTCTCCTCTGGAGCCTGGAGATAGAAGAAGGGAAGACATGGAGGCTTTTAAACCCCAGAGGCCGCTTCCACCTGTAGCTGTCTCGCTGCGGGGGGCTGGAGAGGAGCGAGGGACGGCAGGGGTGGTGTTTGCAGCAGTGAGATTTTCCCATTCTTTACCTTGGATATCCTTGAGTTGACCTCCTCAAGTTCTGATCAGGTGCCTGTTCTCCACGTCCAGCTGCGTGAATGAATGGGACGCACCCGTGAAATCGCGTTTGTCCGACTCGCCGCGACTCGCGTGCAATTAGACGAGATAATCGCTTCCACGTTAACCTCCAGCCGCAGCGTGACGTCCCTAATTGTCTTAGCACTTCAGGATAATTCCGAAAAACTATTTCCCATTTGCTCGTCGGGTGGTGCGCGTCCTGATTCGCAGAAGCTCCTTCAGCATCTCCTTCTGGAAATAGAGCAGAATGAAAAATGTCCCCGACCTGACATTGCTGCATTTCCACATATATACATCAAAACGTTTTCTCCTTCGGTTCTCGAGTCTTTGGCAGCTTTTGTGCAGATAAATGTCATTTATTATGTCTGTCAAGTGTTGTGCCAGGAAGACTCCAGAGGCAGGAGTGAAGGAAGATCATTTTAATGCTGGATATGATTAAAGAATCTGAAGGATACAGTCATTTGAAGCTTGACTAGCCTTTGGCGTAGACCCTGCCCTCGCTCCAGGCCTTGTAGTATTGAGGCCTCCACTTACCACCTTGACACCTGGGCAGAGCCAATCTGGTGATGGTGGTGGGGAGAAAAGAGGGGAACGATTAGCAAGTAGAGTCATTTTGAGTAGCATCCAAAACAACCAGCGTAGCTACACGTCTCCTGAGTTTTTATGAGTTACAGGGGTTGGACAATGAAACTGAAACACCTGGTTTTAGACCACAATAATTTATTAGTATGGTGTAGGGCCTCCTTTTGCGGCCAATACAGCGTCAATTCATCTTGGGAATGACATATACAAGTCCTGCACAGTGCTCAGAGGAATTTTAAGCCATTCTTCTTGCAGGATGGTGGTCAAGTCACTACGTGATGCTGGTGGAGGAAAACATTTCCTCACTCGCTCCTCCAAAACACCCCAAAGTGGCTCAATAATATTTAGATCTGGTGACTGTGCAGGCCATGGGAGATGTTCAACTTCACTTTCATGTTCATCAAACCAATCTTTCTCCAGTCTTGCTGTGTGTATTGATGCATTGTCATCCTGATACACGGCACCACCTTCAGGATACAATGTTTGAACCATTGGATGCACATGGTCCTCCAGAATGATTCGGTAGTCCTTGGCAGTGACGCGCCCATCTAGCTTAAGTATTGGGACAAGAGAATGCCATGATATGGCGGCCCAAACCATCACTGATCCACCCCCATGCTTCACTCTGGGCATGCAACAGTCTGGGTGGTACGCTTCTTTGGGGCTTCTTCACACCGTAACTCTCCCGGATGTGGGGAAAACAGTAAAGGTGGATCATCAGAGAACAGTACATGTTTCATTGTCCACAGCCCAAGATTTGCGCTCCTTGCACCATTGAAACCGACGTTTGGTACTGGCACAAGTGACCAAAGGTTTGGCTATAGCAGCCCGGCTGTGTATATTGACCCTGTGGAGCTCCTGATGGACAGTTCTGGTGCACATTTAATTCTGTTGTGATTTGGGCAGCCGTGGTTTTATGTTTTTTGGGTTCAATCCGGGTTAGAACCCCAACATCCCTTTCAGACAGCTTCCTCTTGCGTCCACAGTTAATCCTGTTGGATGTGGTTGGTCCTTCTTGGTGATATGCTGATTTTACCCTGGATACCATGGCTCTTGATACATCACAAAGACTTGCTGTCTTGGTCACAGATGCTCCAGCAAGACGTGCACCAACAGTTTGTTCTCTTTTGAACTCTGGTATGTCCCATAATGTTGTGTTATTGCAGTATTTTGAGCTAAACTGTGCTCTTACCTGCTAACTGAACTTCACACTCTACTCGTACTGGTACAATGTGCAATTAATGAAAATTGACCACCAGACTGGTCCAATTTAGCCATAAAACCTCCCACACTAAAATGACAGGTGTTTCAGTTTCATTGTCCAATCCCTGTATATGTAACATTGCTAATAGTAAATTGCCATATATATATATATATAACCTTATATAGTCTATCATAAAACAATATGCCAGACACCAGGCATATAAATACAACTATTATTGGTCTGGAGTAATGGATGAATGGTGTAGAAGTACGTTCGCTGAAGCTCCTGTGTTTATTTGTATGCACCTTTTTACGATGTTGTCACAAAACAGCTGCGTCCAAGCCCCCTAATGAGCAAACCAGGGGCGACGGTTGCAAAAAATAAAACTTCCTCAGATCAAGAGAAAGAAACCTTGAGAGGAACAACCAGACTCAAGAACAAAAGAGGAACTCATCCTCATCTGGTCCACATCGGATAGCTAAACAAGCACAACTAGGATACGAGAAGCGTCAGATTAATTAATTATATGTGATGTAGAATGTGAAATGTCTGTGATGGGAAGAACATTTGACTCACTTTCTTTCTACAGTGCACAGTGTAGCATCTCCTAACGCTTGCGATGCTTATCAGAGTTTTAAATGGTGAAGCACCGAAATGACCATTTTTGGCTAAAGCTGTACTGCAGGATCCACTGGACCAACACATGAAACCGAAAACCAGCAACAGTAAATATAAAGACAGTTTGCCTAATAATAAACTTACTAAACCGGTTTACAGTGTGTAGCTACGGCGCAACATCAGACATGCTCAACATCAGACATGGTCATCCCAGACGATGAGTTCCATTACTTTTAGTTTCTCTTTGACCTTTTGCTTTGGCTGGTGAAGTTTTTCTCCATTGCATTATGGCTGAGTGTACCGATGTGGGCATGCAGGCTGGGACTTTCCTTGTGCTTGTTGTTTTTGCTGTATTGTGGGCATCAAGTTGTGCTTTCAGGTGACATTAGACCTGCAGTGGAGAAGTTCTTGAACAGAGGTTACATCTCAGGTCTAATGTTCTTCATGGAAATACAGAAATAGTTTATACGTGTGGCTGATATTTCCATCAGCTGTTCGTCCAAATCACTGTTTTTCATGTAGATTATTTGTGAAGTGCTTGTTCTTTACTATTCCTCTTCTCGCAGAGTGCAACGTTTTGTTGGATGCTTAAATGGGACTCAAACCAAATTTGTTCATTTTCTCAAACATTACATCCTAGCGATCTAAACAGAGTCTTTGTAGCGAAACCCAATGAGAGAATTATTGTTTCTTTACACTGTGGTGATGGGAACCAGACATCCGTGGCACAAACATAGCCATTTTATTTATCGCACAAAACAACCAGCGTAGCTACACGTCTTCTGAGTTTTTATGAGTTATATGTAACATTACTGATGGTAAAGTAAAAAAAAAAAATCTGAAAATATAATTTTTAGGGGGGGAATTAATTTGCCTTACAATACCCTATATGTATCCCTCCACCATAAATAGATTCAGTAAATGGACCAAAATACATTTTAAGCCAAAGCTGTGTGTGTATATATATATATATATATATATATATATATATATATATATATATATATATATATATATATATATATATATATATATATATATATATTTATAAAACCTTATATAGTCCATCATAAAACCAGTGTGCCAGACACCAGGCAGAGTATAAATACAACTATTTTTATGTAGTAACTGTCTGAGTTGTTAGAGGCATGTCAAAGGCCTTAGACTCTTCAGACGTCTGGTTCCTATCAGCACCATTGTGAACACTTCTGAACACTACACATATATATTTAAATAAATCTAAATAGGCCTATTTCCACATATTTTTACCAGACAGTGACAAAAGGCAGTGCTTAACTTCTATGTGTATCAATTCAACATGATTATGTGGCTTAAGCAACACAAAGCACCAAATTCTACGTCTGAAGCAAACCATGCGTTTATCTCAAACGAGGGTGCGTTTCTGTCTGTTGCTCTTTTAAAGCAGTCGCATGACTTCAGTCAGAGTGGCTGAGTTGCTGAAGTGCTGTCAGATGTTTGTAAAACCTGATTAAAGGAATTAATTCTGTGATGTCACAAAAACCAAGAGATTCGCTTATATCCACTGATTCAGCCTACTGTAGTTTAGTTACAGAGAGTGTTTCAGCTCTGAAGCCAACCAGAACCAAGCTCATTTACATACATCAGGGATTATGTATGTATATATGTATATATGTGTGTATATGTACACTACCACTCAAAAGTTTAGGATCACTTTAGAAGTTCATTTCATGCAATTTTCATGCAATTCACAAACAATATTGTCCATTTCACTATTCATTTAAGTGTATCAGATGTTTAATAAATACAAATGTTTGTATTAAAGCCTATTTTTGTATAGAGGCTTATTTTACATATAGTCCTATTATCAGTAATTCTCAGTCCTCTGTCTAAATCTCCTGGTACGGCCGTCAATCCAAGTTAAGGATGTTATTGGACTAATTGGTTGTTAGGACACTCTTGCTCAATTGTGATGCACAGCTGAAAAACATTCTACTAATAAGTGAGTATAAAAGGGAACAACATTCTAGGTTAGTTTAGTATCTGAAGCATCAGCAGTTGATGGCTTGCTGACCGACTCAAAATGACCAGAAAGAAACAACTTTCTTTAGAGACCCGTCAGTCCATTGTTGTGTTAAGGAAGAAGATACTCCATTGAAAACAAGAACATTTCACTGTGATCCCAAACTTTTGAGCGGTAGTGTATGTATGTATGTATATGTATGTAGGTAAAAAGGTATAAAGAGAGGCTCCACACAAGTGGGACCGCAGGGGAAACATAACAAGGCAAAATAGAAGACAGAGATTAAGATATTAAATGACATTTGCCGCTGCTTTAGATTTAGACCTCCAGAGTGGCATCCAGTGAGTCACGGTTAACTTAACTGTAAGGCTGGGTGATATAATTTTATGGGACAAACAGGACTTTCACCCTGAGGCCATAGTTGGCCATCCAGCAGGAAAACAGCAGCGTAATTGTTTTATGGATGAATATTTGATATGACTCATCGTATTGTCCTCTTTACAGATATGCATTATGGCCTTACAACTATTATACCACAGTATTTCCAGACCTGCTGTGGTTTTAAGGTCTAAAGACAGGTTTAATAGCAGTTATTGGGCTCACAGTGGCCAATAAGAGGCTTGATTGATGATTTTGGGATTTTAGATACCGTATTATTACTAACCCTAGAACAAAGGGGATTTTAAAGGGGATTTTCGTCAGCTTTTCTAAATTTCCATTCAGTTCAGTGGCTCAGATGTAAACAAAGTCCTTCAGAGCAGCTTGATGTGAAACAGTTCATTGTAGAGATTTTCTTTACAGTGCTGGTGAATGGAACCGGGTTGGGGGGGACACAAATACTGCTTTTATATTTACTATTCAAAACCACCAGAGCTTCTCAGAACAGGGTCTCAGACATCAGGCAGTGTATTCATAACCAATGCATGCATTAACTTTCTGCGAGGGAGCGTTCAGAGGTGGACGTCTGGTTTCCATCACCGCCACTGTGGACAGTTCTGTTCTGACTTGCTTTACAATAGAGCACTTTACCCCAAACCCCCTGAAGTGTCAAGAAATTAAGTACAAATACTTTGTTGCCTTACTTAAGTAGAAATTTTGGTTATTTTTCAGCTGACTTTTTACTTCTACTCCTTACATTTACACTCCATTATCAGTACTTTCTACTCCTAACATTTACACTCCATTATCAGTACTTTCTACTCCTAACATTTACACTCCATTATCAGTACTTTCTACTCCTTACATTTACACTCCATTATCAGTACTTTCTACTCCTAACATTTATACTCCATTATCTGTACTTTCTACTCCTTACATTTACACTCCATTATCAGTACTTTCTACTCCTAACATTTACACTCCATTATCTGTACTTTCTACTCCTAACATTTACACTCCATTATCAGTACTTTCTACTCCTTACATTTACACTCCATTATCAGTACTTTCTACTCCTAACATTTATACTCCATTATCTGTACTTTCTACTCCTTACATTTACACTCCATTATCAGTACTTTCTACTCCTTACATTTACACTCCATTATCAGTACTTTCTACTCCTTACATTTACACTCCATTATCTGTACTTTCTACTCCTTACATTTACACTCCATTATCTGTACTTTCTACTCCTTACATTTACACTCCATTATCAGTACTTTCTACTCCTTACATTTACACTCCATTATCAGTACTTTCTTACATTTTAAACATAGTCTCGTTACTCCTATTTAATTTCAGCTTGTTTTCATTCATCTACGTTTACATTTCAGTAAAGATTATTGATAACGTGTCTTTGAAGTTTGACTTTTTGCCCCATTTCAATACTTATAGACAACTAGTCATCATATCTTCTGCTCCATGAAACACATGTTAATGTTCAGTAGTAACAGATATGCTTCTTTAATATATTTACATTGTACTAAACTACATTCATGTTCAATGGGCGTATATGCGGCTGAAACAGGAAGCCTAGCGCATCCCAAACTTATCAACATTAACATTTTAATATAACATTATAGTTATTATGGCTTTTAGAAGAATGGGGTTTTTGGGGAGGTGGGCTAGTGCACTATAGACCCCTGTGGTGCAGCCTAAGCTTTTGTCTTTAATAGCATTTTTTCCCCTTACATTACTTTTACTTTTATACTTTAAGTAGTTTTGAAAGCAGCACTTTTACACTTTTACTGGAGTAAAAAGCTTGAGTTGATACTTTAACTTCTACAGAAGTATTTTTAAACTTTAGTGTCTAGTATTTTTTACTTCTACCTGAGTAATGAATGTAAATACTTTTGACACCTTTGCCAACCACTCTGAGCGACTTTGTCTACATCTTAATTGTTTAATCATGCAGTCAATTTTGGAAAAATTGAGATTCATTAAAAAAAAAAAAAAAAAAAGTCTTCAGTTGTGGCCTACGTAGGTTGAATGCAGTGCAGTAGCGTCGGCCCACAACTTGAACATCTGTGAATAATCAGCTGCTGTAACTGTATCAGACTTAGACCGTCAGCCAAGAAGCTTTAACAAGTTCCGTGAGCGAGGAGAACGGATTTAATAGCAATCGGCATCCACATCACAGTTTAACTGACGGGTTCTGTGAACCTGCGAGATGTTTTGTGGGGAACGAACACCCGGATGGTCTTACTGGATGATCACCCAGATCGCGATCTTAGGTAAACTGTGGAAAGGTGGGGCGGCGTATGCTTCGTGCAAGAGATTGAGCCTTTTTGAATGAGAAGCTGAAGATGAGAAGATGAAACTTTCCACCTGTAAGCAATATTCAGAAACGGCTTGGCGGTCCATCCTCTGGATGTGAGATAGAATTGGAAGGAAAGCAGATAGAGATAGAGAGCGTTTGTGCCTGAACTCGCTGACACGGATGTTGAAGCAATGTTTGGCCTGAGCAAATAAGGCCGGGTAAACTCTCTCAGCTAGTCTCTGTTATTGCAGCTGGCTTTCTCTCTCACCTCTCACCTGCTCTGGCTGCTCCCATCCTGCTGTGTATATGCAACATATTTCACAGTAATTAATATAATCAACTACGGCTGCTGTGCAAACCAGTAACTGCCATTGAAGTTGCTATAGCTAGCTCGTCATTGTCTGTAAATTGCAACTTCAATGCAAGTCAATGGAACCAGATTTTTTTTCCAAGCTGTTTTGAAACACCTCTATTGGTCCATTCATCATGAAATTGTTACACAGTGTAAACGTCCATTGCCGTGTTGAAATGATGTAGAAAACTTAAATACTTATATATATCAACTTAAGAGGCCAGCATTTCTTTCAAGTCATTTAGCAGCATTTCTATTGGTCATTCAGCATCAAATGAAATCAGCATCTACTTTGATCAAATGATGCAGAAAAATAAAAATCTACCAAAATGAATATACATGGTTTTCTCTGGAGAGTGACAATATACACACATACAAACATGTGAAGTTGCCATTTTTTGGAGGTACAAGGTTCCAACCATGATGACAGTATAAAACATACTGTGATCCTATGTTATACAACACTGTTGCTGTCCAAAGTAAAACAAGTACGTCCAAAATAGCAACTTTACAGGAAAGGCCGACATATGTCTTCGCTTTCAATGTAAGTCAGTGGAACCAGAATATTTTCCAAGCTATTTTGGGGCATTTCTATTGGTCCATTAATCATGAATTTTTTGCACAACGAAAACGGCAGATCCTGCAGAAAAATAATTGACAAAAATGGAGATACACGTGTTTCTTTGGACAGCGACGATATAATACATTTCTATAATTTATAACACATTTCTATCTACAATTTGCTTCAAATCAATATACGATATGATTTACAACATGATTTGGTACAGGACTCCACGATGCATATGATATACTTTAAACTCTACCAGCTCTTTCAGCGGTGGGTGCACAGGAGGTGTGGCATGTCGGACAAGCAGTAAGAGAGACTTAAAGCATGTGAGCAGTTGGGACTGAGCAGTTGTATATATCATCGCTGTCCAATGAAAAACAAGAGAGAGAGAGAACAAAAACATACTTTACTTTCAATGTAAGTCAATGGAACCAGAAATAGTTCCAAGCTGTTTAGGGGCACTTCTATTGGTCCATTCATCATGACATTTTCACACAATGTAAACAACCATTGGCAGGTTCAAGTGATGTAAAACTCAAAATCAACAAAAATAGAGGTACATGTTTTTTCATTGGACAGTGATGATATGTATGTGGGGGTGTGTCTGGGGCTGTGCAGTGTAGGTGCTGCAGTGTTGGCCTACCTTCCTGTTGACGCGTGACCTGCTTGTTATCCCAGCTGTTCAGTAGAGCTGTGCAGTGTTTAATAAGAAGTGCATATTTCCTCTTACATATGATGATGTGCAGTGAGACACAGATGTGATGTGATGCCATGTACAGTATCATAACCCACTGACACAGTTTACTTGATTATGACGTTGTAAAGTGCAGCGTTCCATGATTGTATAAAGATATGTACCTTATTGTCTGGTTTGTTTCGAAGGCTCTGAATAATTTAGTCACCTTCCCCGTTTTGATTCTGACTTGCGTGGACGTTTGGAGTCATCCGGGACGTTATGTTTTGCTGAAGCAAAGTTTCAACCAGGCTGCAGACCAGCCTGAACTCAAGAGAACAAAGAGTCAGAGAATGTGTGCCCCAGATAGCTTCCATTTAACTTTCCAAAAGAAATCTGGTGGTTGGGGGATATTGTTTTGTGGATGTTGGCAGATCATTGATTCCTAGCTCGATGCAAGCTTTAAGGTAAGAGCGCCAGTGATGTAATAATTGAGATGCATATGTCGCTGTTCATGTAACGACATTGCTCACCTTGCAGCGCTGTCTACCCGTCGTTTAGTTACAAGAGAATGCGAGAAGCGTTCCAGCTGGGAAAACAAAAGAAATGACTGGAAGAGCAGGAACATTTACACATATAATTGCTTTGACCTTTGAAGAAAGTATGGAGCCCATGTGGAGACAGTGTGGAGGCCGTGTGGGGACCGCATGGTGACAGTGTTAAGACTAGAGCTTGTGAGTCTTCTCTTAATCAAGCCTCATGAAGCTATCCTGCCAATGACATGTTGGAAATGTTGTATTATAGACTGAATGGAGACACTATCATGTCTTTGGCGCACTCAGCCTGCCCCAGTCAGTGAAAACCCACACACTGTAGCATATACAGCCATACAGTATGTTCAATTCAACCGTGTATATACAGTCGTATGCAAAGGTCTGGTCGAATTCCATGTTGATAGTAAGTGACTGCCTCCTTTACCGAGAATTAACTGTACAAACTCTCTCTACACACTTCCATATGTTTTATTGCACAATTATTGGTTATTTGCTCAATTTAAGACAACATAAACATAAAATGTGGCCTGTGCAAAAGCATATCGCTGCTGTCCAATGAAAAAAAAAAATCTTCAGAACGTTGGGTTTACAGGACAGAAACGTTTGCCGTTTTCAACCTATGTTAATGCAAAGTGATTTCATTCCAAGCTGTTTTGGAATAAGTCAATGTAAGTTAACATAAAGTCAATGTAAGTGAATATAAAATCAATGTAAGTTAACATCGTCAATGTAAGTTAACATAAAGTCAGTGTAAGTCAACAGTCAATGTAAGTTAATATAGTCAATGTAAATTAATATAAAGTCAATGTAAGTGAATATAAAATCAATGTAAGTTAAAATCGTCAATGTAAGTTAAAATCGTCAATGTAAGTTAATATAAAGTCAATGTAAGTTAACATAAAGTCAATGTAAGTGAATATAAAGTAAATGTTAGTTAACATTAAGTCAATGTAAGTTAATATAAAGTCAATGTAAGTTAACATAAAGTCAGTGTAAGTCAACATAAAGTCAATGTAAGTCAACAGTCAATGTAAGTTAATATAGTCAATGTAAATTAATATAAACTCAATGTGAATATAAAGTCAATGTAAGTGAATATAGTCAATGTTAGTTAACATTAAGTCAATGTAAGTGAATATAAAATCAATGTAAGTTAACATCGTCAATGTAAGTGCATATAAAGTCAATGTTAGTTAACATTAAGTCAGTGTAAGTTAATATAAAGTTAATGTAAGTTAACATAAAGTCAGTGTAAGTCAACAGTCAATGTAAGTTAATATAGTCAATGTAAATTAATATAAAGTCAATGTAAGTGAATATAAAGTCAATGTAAGTTAATATAGTCAATGTAAAGTGAATATAAAGTCAATGTAAGTGAATATAAAGTCAATGTAAGTTAACATCAAGTCAATGTAAGTTAACATCGAGTCAATGTAAGTTAATATAAAGTGGTAAGTTAAGATAAAGAGGTTTTATCCAATGTTTGGAGCATTTCTATTGGTGGGTTTATTAATAAACATTCACAGGATATAAAGAACAGCTGTCTTGTTCAAATATAAAATATAAAAAAGGAAAATCGACAAAAATGCAGATACAGGTTTTTCTTTGAACACCTGTTAAATGTGACAAATAAAAAGAGCATGTTTAATGAATGGTCACAGATCTATATATACTATACATTAGTACGCGTACAATTCAGACAGCGCCTGTGCAATTACAGAAATATTTCTTTTAGGTTAATTTCCCAGACATGGATTAGTAATAGTCTTAGCAGTGCTGACGATGAATCACCATTCAGAATTGGTTTTAATCTAGGCATAAAGGAGATTTTTTACAATTGCTAGGTAATTAAACGCTTTAACATATAAACTAAAGTATTTCAGAGAAACTTACCAAGGCCGATTTGTTCACAGTGGTGGTGAATGGAACCAGTCGTCTAAAGCGTTGAACATCACGTTTATCTCTACCGCCATCGGCGTGTAGGATCGTTGGTTAATAAAATGGCTATAGTTGTGTTTATATAGACATGGTGGTTCTATTTACCACCACTGTAAGGTAATCCGAAACTCCACAACCAATTATTTCACACCGAACCACTCAGAATGACGTTGTTTGCATCCCAACCACTGAATTATACAGAACCTTTGCGAAGAACTAGTGGAGATCGTTCTTTTTATGCTCTGGTTCAACCTTTTATTTGGCTTTCTCTACTAGACATCCCAAGCCAATATAAAGATCTCCGTGTAATACACTGCTAATTAAGACACATGAGACCAATTTAGCTAAAAAGACCCAGTTTTGGGATAATTAGTGAAACTATATAGAGTATGGTGCCATCTAAAGATGGCTCAATAACAAAAGATGGCACGAAGCAGGCTATATCAAGGCCAACCATGGCGCAATTGCAAGTCCTACACAGTATGCTAAACTATACAAAGGCCCACATTGGTAGCTTCTTACTATACTATAGAATTTTAGCTGATATGTCTATTCATGCTTTAATGGATTGCCAATAATGGCGACTTTTTATCATTTGATACAAGAACAACAGTATATGTTAGTGATTTGGAGAAAACATACATACTAAAGTGCTACCAATACCTGGACTTTGAACTGCATTTCAACACCACAGATCCATATTTGTGACTTTACGGCTGACGCCACTCCCTGAGGAAACGCTACCTGATATCTACAAAGCTGACATTCTCTTTTCTGTCGTTCTCGGCGAGCACACAGACTCGTCTGGGTTGCGGTTTTACCGCCTGATGTTCGTGTCGTACACTTTTTTGACTTGGAGATGTTTGTCATGAAAAGCAGTATCAGTCGGCTAATCCTTACGCCACTTTCAGTATGTAGGTCAGGCTGGGAGTGCTGACACTGTTCATAATCTCTGGGTTTTCCTGCCCTTTTTTTCTCCTCCAGACTAATCCAAGTCAGACTGCACTCCCTTCCGAGGCAAGGCAAGAGTTAAAGGGCCCATACCCTACAATTTTCATGTCTTGTCAAAGACGTCCGGGCTGAAACACTCATCGTAGCTTGTGTAATTGCAGTCTGAGCGTTCACGGACGTTTCACAATTTCTGCCGTTTATGTCGTAAACAAAGCGATTCAACCTGGTTTAGTGTGAGAACGTTCATTCTAGAGAAACTTACCAAGTCAGGATTGTTCACAGTGGTGGTGATGGGAACCAGACGTCCACCTCTAAAAGCTTCTACACAGAAAGTTATTACAGTTTTATGTGGCGTTTTGGCTTAAAATCTAATGAGGTTTCAGTCTTTTCAAAGTGGAGGGACACATGAAGGGAGTTCTAAGGCAAAATAGCCCCCAAATAATCTTTTTTCCCCAGATTTATCACGATTTTACTATCTTCAACATTACATATATAACCTGGTGTACCCTCACTAGTGGTTTGGGATAGTGCATAAAATGTCTATATTTGTATTGAAGACATGGTGACCCCTGGAGTCTTTATAATCAACGACTTTACACTAAACCAATAGGAATGACTTTGTTCAGATCTAAATTATGCAGGCATTTTGAACAATTGGTGGAACTGTCCCTTTAAGGTCCGCTTAGAACATGATGTCATAGGCATAGGCTATTTTTGTTACTGTGCCTTTAAGAGTAATGCTTGATGACTGGCTGATTGGTTGCATTAATCAAGCACTAAAAGCTGAAACACTCATCATGACCTTAGTGTTTATATATATATTGTCGCTGTCCAATGAAAAGCGCATCTGAATTTTTGATTTCGAGTTTTCTATGTCAGTTGAACACGCCAATGGTCGTTTACATTGTGTGAAAATTTCATGATGGATGGACCAATAGAAGTGCTCCAAAATAGCTTGGAAATATTCTGGTTCCATTGACTTCCATTGAAAGTAAAGTAAGTTTTTGGTCTGTCCTGTAAAGTTGCAATTTTGGAGTTTGTTAATTTTCATTGGACAGCAACAATATATATATATATATATATATATATGTGTGTGTCTGTGTATGTATGTATTTATATATGTATGTATGTGGATTGGTGTGTGTGTGTGTTGGTTTTTGTATGCTCTTTTTTCAGAACAGTGTTTACATACATGAGCCTCACTAATAAAAATGGACAGGCAAGCTCAGGTTTCCATAATGTTATCCCTTTAAAATCAGACAATACGTGTCATCCGAGAGCTCATAGTCACGAGCATCTCATCTTTTTATTTTTTTGAAGCCGTGACTCATACAGGCAGTCATCTTTCTGTTACTCTATCACGCTTCTTTATGATGGAAGACCTAAAGGCCTGTTTTCTGCCAGCTCCTCAGAGGTGCCTTGTTAGGATCTCGGTTTCACCAGTGTTTCTTTTGGCCGAGACTCAAGCTCAGTGGTTGGATAGAGGTGCGTCTGTATACCTGCGGTGTGAGTAATGGACTAATCAACACCTCGTCAGCTTAAAGGCAGAATGGAATATCTCTTCCCCGGCAAGATACTGTGGCCATTGTTTTCCAGCTGTCACTCTTGCTTATACGAGGGCAGGTTGACCCGCCACCCACATACTAGTGCTGGGTGCTGTTACGTAGGGCCTATTGTGCTCCGAGATAAGACAAACAAGTCTCGGTGGAAGGTGTCTGAGTCTGTCACAGGCTTAGTGTATGTTGTTTTTGAATGATCCACCCTATGTGTGCGCTATTTAGCAGAACTGAGCGGCCGCCCACATCGCAGCATTAGAAGAAGAATTTGTCTGAAAAATCTAATTTGCACAGTCGTCTCCTTTATTCGAGCCACAGATGAGCCTAGACACGTTTGGTGTGCAAATTGTGCGTTTTTTGGTTTTTTTTGGGGTTTTTTGGGGTTTTTTTTGGTGTAGCACTGGAGCTACGAAGCTTAAAAAGACTGGAGGTCAATAGTCACCCAAATAGTTCTCCGTATATATATATTCCCAAAACGTTTCTCAGTGTGCTCCAACTGCGTCCTGCTGTTCATCAAGGTGGCGCAGACTTGCCGATGACTTACTATGAACTATAAAGCACATCCTAAAGTCTGCGTAACCTTAATGAATAGGGCTGTGTATTCAATCAATCAATCAACCTTTATTTTCCCTCGGTAATACATTGAGGGTAACCCTAATTTACAATGCATCCGAGCATTTACAACTTAAAGGGACTGAAAATACATGAAAATTAAAATCAATATTTAATCGAGAAAGCTAAAATAAAGAACTTCATGAGTAAAACATAAGAATTAAATGATAAAAATATTAGAAAAACAGGCAAACAATATGAGAATTTAATTAAGGAATAAATAATTCTACATAAAATTTACGTGGACAAGCTAAAAATATAAAACAAAATAAAAAGATAAAAAAAAAATTAAGTAAATTAAATACAAATAAATGAAATATAAATAAAAAATTATGAAGAAAGTAAATGATGAAAAAATGTAAAACTGAAATAGGATAGATAAAAGGACAGAAAAAATAAAGTTAAGAGTCAAAAGAAAAACTCAATTAAAACAGGTACCGGCTAATTGCGATACAATACGTATTGTGATACAGCGGACACAATTCAATATATCGCAATACACTGCGATACTGCAAGCCTACCATTAAAACACTCCACTATATGAACAGGTTTGTCAATGCTTACAATAGCATTGCGCCCTTGTGCTGCTTGTTAACGTTGGAGTGGAGTTGACAACGGATTACAACACTACCATCTAGTGGTCAGAGGTTTAAACACAACACACAATGATTCAGTATCTGCCAGATATTTGTGTATTGATACTGTGTTTTTGAGAATCTATACAGTATCAACAAACATAATATTAGAAGACCTGGGTGTGGTTGAAGAGAAGTTCTACAGAAACAGAAGATTTGGATGACTATTGATGACGTCTAGTGTCCTGGATAAACGGAAACCGATGCGAATGTGAGATTTGCTCGTATGCTGTGGCATATTGCACGGCGAGGTAAAGTCGCAGTGGAAGGACGCCAGCGTGCTCTGAATCTGTCACATGTTTAGTGATTGTGGTTATTAAATAAGGCGAGTTACGAGGCCGGTATTTTGCGAAATTGGCCATTTTGTGTTGTGTGGCGTCTCGGCAGGAGAGATGGAAATATTTGATTAGTCATGTAAACACCATCAGACTCTTGGCAGATCCTTTGGTGCCAGAGCTACACTGGACTCCAGCCATTCAGCACGAGCCAAGGACAGAAGCAGATGGTCAGGAGTGGGCAGCACACCTGTCCGCAGCTTTCTCTGAACAAGCCTGAGGGTGAAAAACGATCTAGGTTACACCAACACCGGCTCACTCTTAAAGAAATAGTTCGGTCAATGTTGCTGACAGGACAGGGAGCTCACAGCCACCAGTTAGCATTCTGAAAATGACCCCATGTCAACTGGCTGTTCCTTTAAAGGGGAATTGTTTCCTCTTTTCTTTCTTTCTTTTAAATATTTGCATCATTTAATGCTTGAGACGGTGGTGCTAATGCAAACTACGGGTCACTATGTCTACAGTGGGACTGCCCCGTGTGTTTTAATGTAGGTAACTGTATTTTCACAGTGCTGGTGATTGTGCCGGATCGCGCGGCCCTACATGTCATGGTGTGCTTTCTTAGTCCCCCCCGCTGTTTGGCTTCTGCACTCACATCAGCCATATGGCAACAAAGAAACACTTTCTAGGTCAATGAGGAATCATAATGCACAGAGCTCTGACTCCCACCATCACTGATATTGATCCCTGGGGAGGGGCGGCGTGTCCGTCTGGGTGCTGGTCTGAGTGCAAATACAAACACGTCTGGAGATTTGGAGCCATCTGTGTGGTCACTTTAATATCTTAATGGGTGCGGTTACAGATTTGGTGCTCCCCTCTCTCTTTAGTGTGCTTTGATTATTTTTTTTTGGCTGACGGACAGCGGCTGACCTTAATTAGATAAAAGTATTTGCTTACCTCGTTAACCCTGCAGCCTTTGGGTATTGCTCCCTGAAGTGTCATGCAGAAGCTCTTGAAAGTTGCTCGCAGTGGTGGCCGATATGTCGTTTGTACCAGTATTTAATGTACCAGTATTTAATGTGTGTGTATATGTATATATATATATATATATATATATATATATATATATATATATATATATATATATATGTATATATATATATATATATACATACGCACAAAATAATTGGTTACAAACCCATAACAAAATAATAAAAATTGTAATTCCTAACACACTTACATTAGAGCAATTTAAAATGTAGTTGTTAGATTAATCGATTAAGAAATTAACCGTTAGGTGCAGCCCTTATACATACAAAATCATTGGTTACAAATCCATAACAAAAAAAAAGTGTTATTCCTAACACACTCACATTGGAGTAATCTAAAAATGTATATGTTAGTATATGTATATGCTAATCGTAAAAAAAATAAAGAATCGTTAATTGTTAGGTGCAGCCCTTATACATACAAAATCATTGGTTACAAATCCATACCATAATAATAAAAATTATTATTATGAAGAATCCTTAGATTAATTGAATATGTATATATGTGTAACATTTTTTGAGAGAGAGAGAGTTTGTATGTGTATATATATATATATATATATATATATATATATATATATATATATATATATATATATATATATATATATATATATATATATATATATATATATATGGTCACTGTCCAATGAAATCCACTTGAACTCAACATTGTTCAAAAATTTCATGATGATTCGACCAATAAAATGCTCCAAATTATCTTCCATTGACTTCCATTGTATTCTCCATTTTTGTCTTCTCCTGTAAAGTTGATATTTTGTAGATACTTCCTTTATTTTACAGCGACAGATCTTTCTAGATCAATTCAAAACACCAGCTGCCCTTTTATATATATGCCTCACTTCTGTTTAATATTTACTGGACTTTGTCTCTAATTCTGACTGTTGGACAATCTTTCAGCTCGGGTTCATTAACTTTACTGCAGACTTAATCAGCATCTGATAGCAGGTCGCTTAAATCCATGTTGGGGAAATTGTTTGATATTGAATGTTATCGTTTCTGCCCAGCTCCACTTCTAGCTCTGCTTCTTTGATTGCTGGCGTGCGGCTCATGCTAATCACTGTGCTCTTCTGTTTTGTCTCCTGTTTTCCCCCCACCAGGTTTCAGCCTATGATTGCGTAGAGTGGGTAGAGCAGAGCGGGGACCGAGGAGGAGCAGTGCCAACCTGGAACATGGTGCCTAATATTTGCCCGCCAGTGCCCTTCCTGCCTAATTGGCTGCTTCTCCTGCTTCTGCTGGGCTGCATGGCGTTTTCCTCCCAGGCAGACAGTGAGTACACAGACTCGTATCTAATAATGGGCTGGCCATGTTTAGCCATGATGTCACTGGTTTTCTTTTCTGGGTGGAGAGGAGCGGAATCCTAATTCGGCTTTTATCAGAAAAGTCGGGAGGAACGAGCTAAAATAAGGGAAGTGGTGGTAAAAAAAAAAAAGCCTCATATGGGCTGTCTCGGCGTAGTGTACTCCGGCTGTTTTGGTTCTGTTTAACTGGCAAACGTGCACAACACAAGTTTGCTTCTTTAATTTTAGCACTATAGCTGCAGGGCCAACTCCACTAACTGGTGATGGAAGCTTACACTCTACCAGTTAGCCCCATTTAAACTGTGTGTCTGTTTTATTGCATATTTGCATTAAAGTGTTCAAGTAAAAAAAAAAAAAAAAAAAAAAAAAAAAATATATATATATATATATATATATATATATATATATATATATATATATATATATATATATATATATATTTGGTTAATATCTATAATACTAGATTTTTGTAATGTAATGAAAATATGACCGGCCATTCAGAGAAAACTGTAAAGAATTCTGTTTCCACTGTGTAGGACTGACAGATATATTTTATGATTCACAGTTAATATGTCAGTTGGTCTCTGTTTGACTAAACTTATTTAATTTTGTGTGTTTTAGACAGATATATGTAAATGAGCTTTATTCTAATTGGCTGCACCTTATTCAAAAAGCTGTCTGGGTGGAAACAGTCGTTTTAACTTCTGCTTGGTTGAATAGGGCATTTATGTAAATCTGTAAGTGTGTGTGTGTGTATATATACACTACCACTCCAAAGTTTGGGATCACAGTGAAATGTTCTTGTTTTCAATGGAGTATCTTCTTCCTTAACACAACAATGGACTGACGGGTCTCTAAAGAAAGTTGTTTCTTTCTGTTCATTGTGAGTCGGTCAGCAAGCCATCAACTGCTGATCTTCAGATACTAAACTAACCTAGAATGTTTATCCCTTTTATACTCACTTATTAGTAGAATGTTTTTCAGCTGTGATCACAATTGAGCAAGAGTGTCCTAACAACCAATTAGTCCAATAACATCCTTAACTTGGATTGGCGGCCGTACCAGGAGATTTAGACAGAGGTACAAAAATAGCTTCTATACAAAAATAGACTTTAATACAAACATTTTTATTCTTTAAAAATCATCCGATACACTTAAATGAATTGTGAAATTAACAATATTGTTTGTAAATTGCATGAAAATTGTATGAAATGAAATTCTAAAGTGATCCTAAACTTTTGAGTAGTAGTATAATATATATATATATATATATATGGCCTGAAGCCCCTCCTTTTTTTGGTGTAGTGCCTTATATATTCATATATTCACTGTATATATACATGTATACACACACACACTGACAGTGTACACTTTTTGCCAGTGTGAACTTTAACTATGTATACATGCTACACCCAACATGTGAAGCCAGGTTTGTTTTTCAATGATACGGGCTCTTTTAAGTAATCTCTACTGAACATGCTCATGCATGACATATGGTTATCTATGTACACGGTCAAACGTGTGGACAACGTTTCTACGCTTACGGATGTTTTCTGCTATTTTTAGTCCGTGTTTGTAGATAACAGTGTGTCGTAGCGCGTCAGCAATCACATAATCAAATCTAATCAAAGCAGTGCTTCTGAGTAACCTTTCAGAGCTCCGCCGCCTCGTCCTCTGTAGGCCACCGCACTCCAGCGTCCTCTCCAACGGCCATCCGGGCCGTAGAGACACGGCGTGTGTGACCCGGCCCTGTCACGAGCGCTCAGGGTCGAGATGGAGTCGGTGTTGGGTTCAGGCACGGGTCGGAGAAGCGTTTAATTCACCGCGTGACCTCCCCGCGCCACTGTCAGAGTGATTCTGTAATTCTATTAGAGACTCTCCTCACAGTCCTGTAGTCCTGCTCTCTCTTTTTCCTCCCCCTCATACGCTGCGCTGAGGCTTCAATAGCATTGTGAGGGTTACCTTGAAGTGTTCTCCTTGACTTGGCGCTGCGGCACTGCTGACGAAAATTACAGCCGTTTACAGTTCACAAAGAAGTCGACTGTGACCCGCGGTACACTGTTTCTGAAGGACTCACGCCGTACGTCTTCCTCACATTGTATTTTTTATTTTTTTTTGGCTTGGTTTATGTACCAGAAACGGTTCTCCATCCTTTTCTTTTCCCCTGACTCCAGCATTTCTTATTGGCCCTTTGAGATATGCAAATGAGACCTGTTCTGATTGGCTGCCCTGTGTGTTGTGCCTCGCTCACAAAGCAGGGGTGAGTCACTGCTGAAAGACTGAATGGACGACGCTAAGCTGCTGTTGGCTGGCAAGACTATTGGATGTATCATCAGTGTCCAAAGAAAAACAAGTAACTGTACAGGAGAGGACAAGAACGTCCTTTACTTCCAATGAAAGTCAATGGAAGCAGAGTTTTGTCCCAACTACTTTGGAGCATTTTCATTGGTCCGCTCATTACACAGTGTAAAACAGGAGCCGCTGCATTTAAATAATATAGAAAATTAAAATTAACAAAAATTGCCATGCATGTTTTTCATTGGGCAGTGACGGTATGCAAACTGGTTGGTATTTATGACATCACAAAAACGACTAATTAATAAACCTCTTTTTTCCAATTATATAAGCCCTTAGGCCTTAAAACATTTTTGTGTTTGTTTCCTGCACCAAAAACTGCCCCTTTAAGATATGCAAATGAGCTCTGTTCTGATTGGCTGCTGCCCTGTGTGTTGTGCCTTATTAACTTAGCAACTCTAAACAGCATCTTAGTGAATGGGCGGCGCTGAACTACTGTAGGCTGACAAGTGTCCAAAGAAAAACGAGACAAAAACTTTGTCCATTGAAAGTCAATGGAACCAGAATTTTGTCCCAACTATTTTTGGAGCATTTTCATTGGTCCGCTCATCACACAGTGTAAACAGCATTTAAATGACATAGAAAATTAAAATCAACAAAAATTGACATACATGTATTTCATTGGGCAGCGACTTTTTGGTATTGTAATAAATAAACTTTTTTTCCAATTATATAGGTCCTTGTATTGTACTGAATATGCAAATGAGCTCTGTTCTGATTGGCTGCTCCCCTGTGTGTTGGGCCTTATTAACTTAGCAACTCTAGACAGCGTCTTAGTGAATGGGCAGCGCTACACTACTGTAAGACTGAGTAGGCTATAGCACAAATGTAAATGTGTTGGTGTTTATGACATCACAAAAGCAACTAATTGATAATGCCTTCATTTTTCCAGCGAGGTGGGCCCTTTAAAGCGCGTCCCCTAACACATGTTCACTCTCAATGAGTCATTTTTAGGTGAAATTCTCTGAAATGAACCGCTTGGCGTGGTGGGATATAGCCTACTTGTTATTCCTTGATCATTTCAAGTGCCACCCCAAGTGGATAAAGACTATTTACAGAGCAAATGTTACCCCTCCCCCGCCCCCAACCTTCCCTGCCCAACTTTGCTCATCACCATAATTGGTTTGGTCCCTTATGCTCGATATTCGCATGTTCTTGCTCAGCGCATTAGCATAACACATTGCGCCCTCATTAGTCCAGTCACATGCTACAGTGGCCACTGCAGGAGATGCTGATGGACTGCAAACAGCCTTGATAACCTTTTAAATCCGAGGCAGCAAATTGCCTATTTCTGCCCTTTAATCTGTCCTTCTCCTTCAATAATGTGATTCTGATGATGCTGTTGCGTGTCAGTCTGCTTAGAGTTTCAACATTTTCAACTAGCGAAGGCGTTCTTTTTTTCTTAATGAAATTCTAAAGTGATCCCAAACTTTTGAGCGGGAGTGTATGTGTATATATAAAGTGTATATACATATATTTATTTGTGGGTGTGTGTGGATGTATATATCAACTAGCGAAGGCATTATGACGCAACAGAACACGAGTGAAGCAGAGACCTAAAGTATGCTGGGGGGTGGGGCCTGAAGCCCCTCCTTCCTTTGGTGTAGTGCCCCATATATATATATATATATATATATATATATATATATATATATATATATATATATATCACTAAGTTCCTCCCTATTTTCTATAACAGTTCCATCACAGTTAAAAATAATTTTTGGTCCATATATATATATATATATACACACACACACACACTGACAGTGTACACTTTTTGCCAGTGTAAACTTCAACTATGTATACATGCTACACCCAACATGTGAAGCCAAGTTTGTTTTTCAATGATACGGGCTCTTTTAAGTAATCTCTACTGAACATGTACATCTATGTATCTAAGCAGACTGACATTTTCAACTAGCGAAGGCATTTTTTTCTTTTTTCTTTTTTTTTTTTTACTTTTTTTTTCCCCCCCAATGATTTAACATGACATACATGGGGGAGAGGAAAAACAACAACAATAAAAACAACAACAACAATAAAAACAACAACAACAATAAAAAAACATGTGAACCATGGCTGTCTAGTAGGCCCCAACATAGTCCAACTTAATACATCCATATATCCATCCTTAGTTGTAGCATAAATATGATCTTCTCCATCACATAGATTTCACCAACTTCCAATTAAATTTTCTCAGAAGTCTTGAGTGTGATGTTGTAACTATCCATCTACAGGAGATGTTCCAGTCTTCATCTGGGATTGCTATGTTACTTTCTTTCTCCCGTTTTGATTTTATGTAAGTGGTTGAATGTGTTTTACTTATTTGGATATTTTTGTATATAACTAGCGAAGGCATTCTGAAGCAACAGAATACAAACTAAAGCAGAGGACTAAAGTTATAGGGTGTCACCCTATATATTCACTGTTCTCACAATCTTCACCACCACACAGTCTCCTCCCTGTTTTCTATAACAGTCCCATCACAGTTACAATGAGGGTCTGGCCTTCTAGCACCCCCCCAACCCAACCCTCAACCCAACACATCACCACCTTCCTCATATAACGTTCCGTCTCCCACGTTTGAATCATTAAAGAGCTTTCAAACAGCACAACAGGTGTTTTCCATGTTCATCACATTAAATCACTAGTACAGTAAAGATGCCAGCTGAAGTTCTCAGTGAGGACTAGTTTGCACCTTGTAGCTATACATCTGTTCTTAAAACAACATTTAAGGACAAACCTTTATCTTAAAACTACCCCAAACCATTTCATATGTGAGGATGGTGGATGTCTGGTTACCATCACCATCGCTGTGAAGAGTCATTAATTAATTTAATTTAATTTAATGATCTTAGCCAAATGGTGATCCGATGCGAGAGCATTTACGGTCTTATAGCTGAATAAACGCTGTGTTTAGAGGCTCCCTTAAAGACTAAAGCGTCACTGATCTGAACCAGACAGTCATTGAGTGGGTACGAAATTGACTACTAGTCAGTAGTTACTAGATTAGAGCCTGTACGTTTTTTTATAATATAATATTTATATTTTAAAATATATAATTTCAGTAGGTGAGTTTTAGTAGCCACACAAGCTCGGACGCACTACACCCACCATATTGCCAGCGTCCTGTAGCGCAAGACGTCAGACCACGACCGTAAAAGTCCCGCTATTCATTTAAAAGCTCTGTTTACTGACAGATTTAGATCTTTTTGTGACACTGATCTGTGTTTTTGTCTGATTATGTATCAGATGGTGTGGAGTAGTAGCTCAGAGAAGATGAAACGGGAGGAATGTAATCATTGTTTACCTCAGCAGTAGCGTTAGCTTCTGTAGCGGCAGCTCACTAGCCGTAGCTACGTACACACAGCCGACGTTCCGCTTTTTAGGGTTTTTTTCCTCCACTTTGAATTCATCCGCGGCTCCAGCTGAATCATGGGATAGAGCAGTGTGCTGTGTTCACTTACATAAAAATGGCTCTTGATTCAGGAGGTCATCCGGGTAGCGTTTACTCAATGCCTACTGAGTATTCTACATACTAGCCACGCTCGCCTACTGATTTCACTACTGAGTAATAGGCAAGTAGGTGATTCCAGACACACCCAGTGTCATACAATGTATCCGGTTGTAGAATTTCTGTCTTTCTGGAGTGAGAAATAGTAGATTCAGCTTCATACAGCCAACTTTACTGCACTGTCATGGGTAGAGCTATAATCTGCCTGCGGTCTCATACTCATTGTAGCTTTCTCAGTGTTTTTCTTTGTCTGAATGGAACTGAATGTGCTTCACTGAGGCCTAGCACAGTCCTAGAAGGTCTGTCGTCTTAGCAGCCTCTTAGCCAGGCCTTTATTTCCAGCCATACAGGACCAGCTCCAGTCGTTTTGAATGAGGAGAGACCCAAGTTCTGGAAACTGCTGGTCAGGATATCGTTTTACAAACATGTTTGAAGTCAGTAATGAAACCTGCCAAAATCTTCATGCATGGTTTGTAGCGTTTGGCTGAATAATGCACAAAAATCAGATTTTCTGGCTTGCTCTGGCTAGTTATAGTCTCTGTAACGAGGGAGGACTTTCCCCACCGTTGCCAAAATTTCGTCAGCCCTTGCTTGCTCGTCCGGCGTAACCAGGATTTAGCCTGTAGATATAGTTATGTTTGGTTTTTATGTTACTATTTTCAAGCCTGGCTCTTTAAGAATGGTATAGGTTAATGAGCTCTGTTCTGATTGGCCTCCAGCCTCAAACATTCAAACTTCAGTGAGTAGTGACATCACAAGAACATTGAATAAGAACAATGTACAGGCTCTGTTGGCAGCTTAGCTTTTATATAAGCACCGTATGGACTGGAGAGTGAATGCTGTATGGTTTCTATATGGCCCTTTAAAAGTCACCCCTAAAATTTAGGATTAAGGACTGATTAGCACCCATATTAGCACCCGTTATGCTGGCTACAGCTCTCGTGGGTCATAAATACTGTCCTGCAAACAGCAGCGTAAGCAAATAAACCTCCAAAAATAGGCTGGAGGTTAAAATATTGACAACCACAAACAGCGGGTTTCAGCACCATGTTGTCTATAATCAGCCGAGGAGCAGGAGCGGGGCCGGCTCGCCTCTGTTTGAATTACAGGGCGGTGGATCCAGCTTTGCAGGGTGGAGGAGCTGAACCCGCTGATTGCCTCCAGCTCAGGTTCCGCCTAAAAATATTCGGCCTGATGAAAGATTGCAGCTGTTCTCCATTGTCTGCTCCAGCGCCGTAGCTGTCTCGTCCAGGAATGAACATTAGTAATTGTTTTACAGTGTGTTGGTCAGTGTTTCGGTTGTCTGCGCAGGAGGGGAGCAAGAAAAACATGAAAAAGCTGCTATGCCATGGTGGTGGTGGTAGTTAAAGGGGAACTCCACCCAATTTTTTTTTTTCTGTGGTTGAGATGTAAACAGCCATTCGGAGTGGTTTGGTGTGAAACGGCTGATTAGAGACTGAGGTTTCTTTATAGTGCTGGTGATGGGAATCTCAGATATAGTTATTTTACTTACTATCCAACTCGTCTGCTGAATTTGTATATATCATCGCTGTCCTATGAAAAACATGGATCTCTATTTTTGTCGATTTTGAGTTTTCTACATCATTTGAACACACCAATGGTCGTTTACTTTGTGTGAAGATTTCATGATGAATGGACCAATAGAAGTGCTCCAAAATAGCTTGGAAAAAATTCTGGTTCCATTGACTTACATTGAAAGTAAAGTATGTTTTTAGTCTCTCCTGTAAAGTTTTCATTTTACAGATACTTGTTTTTCATTGGACGGTGGCAATATGTAACGCTGATGATGGTAAAAATAGTTTTTGTGCCTTCCAAGAGCATATCATGCATGAGGAGGATTATGATTTGATTTGATTTGATTTAATTCTACAGAATTTTTTACACTTTGGTGGAATTCCTCTTTAAGAAATGCAACTGTAAGTCATCTGAGCTTACTCAAAACTGAAAAGCTGTTTATGAGCTGTATTTATTGAATGTAAGAAGTGATGTTTGTACACTCGGCGTGTTTTATTATGAAAATGAAACTCGGGCAGAAGTCGATTTAATCACGGTGACGTGCGCTCTGCCTGTTTAATACGCTGTAGCATCAATCAGAACATAAAGCTGACAATAGGGAATGTCATATAGTGACATTAGCTGTCATGACTGCTTTTGATTCATGATGAGCGTGAGGCAGCGGCGTGTCGTTCTCGGTGGCAGGGGCTACATTTTACTGTTTTTTTTTTTTTTAGTACAAAATGATGCTATATGTAACGCGCATGAGGCCTGATGGCGACACTGTAGCTTAGAGCTTTAGTGATATACACATCTTTTTTAATGCACTATGTTGTGTGTGGAGTGATTTCATGGTTAAAGTGCAACTGTCCACACAGACAGGTAATAATTAACAGTTGTCTGAAGAGGGTGAACAGCTTCTGTGTGGGAATAAATAAAAGTAGAAAGTTTTTATTGTTGAGGTGCTTTTTGTCAGTCTGTCAAACCTGAACCTGCGTGAAAGACACGCTTTAGAGAATTATTTGCACGTCAGGTAGAGACAGTAGAGCGAAAAGCAATGCCTAATGTAGAAACCTAATGTAGGCTGGGGTTCGATCCCCCTCACACTATACCAATAGGAGTCCTCAGGTAAAACTCCTACCACCACCTTCATCTACCTGAGTACTGATAAACTATAACACTCCCTTCACCTACCTGTGTACAGGTAAACTGTAACACTACCTTCACCTACCTGTGTACAGGTAAACTGTAACACTACCTTCACCTACCTGTGTACAGGTAAACTGCAACACTACCTTCACCTACCTGTGTACAGGTAAACTGCAACACTACCTTCACCTACCTGTGTACAGGTAAACTGTAGCACTACCTTTACCTACCTGTGTACAGATAAACTGTAACAGTACCTTCACCTGCCTGTGTACAGGTAAACTGTAACACTACCTTCACCTACCTGTGTACAGGTAAACTGCAACACTACCTTCATCTACCTGTGTACAGGTAAACTGTAGCACTACCTTCACCTACCTGTGTACTGATAAACTATAACACTCCCTTCACCTACCTGTGTACAGATAAACTGTAACACTACCTTCTCCTACCTGTGTACAGGTAAACTGTAACACTACCTTCTCCTACCTGTGTACAGGTAAACTGCAACACTACCTTCACCTACCTGTAAACAGGTAAACTGCAACACTACCTTCACCTACCTGTGTACAGGTAAACTGTAGCACTACCTTCACCTACCTGTGTACAGATAAACTGTAACAGTACCTTCACCTGCCTGTGTACAGGTAAACTGTAACACTACCTTCACCTACCTGTGTACAGGTAAACTGTAACACTACCTTCACCTACCTGTGTACATGTAAACTGTAACACTACCTTCTCCTACCTGTGTACAGATAAACTGTAACACCACCTTCACCTACCTGTGTACAGGTAAACTGTAACACCACCTTCTCCTACCTGTGTACATGTAAACTGTAACACTACCTTCACCTACCTGTGTACATGTAAACTGTAACACTACCTTCTCCTACCTGTGTACAGATATACTGTAACACTACCTTCACCTACCTGTGTACAGGTAAACTGTAACACCACCTTCTCCTACCTGTGTACATGTAAACTGTAACACTACCTTCTCCTACCTGTGTACAGATATACTGTAACACTACCTTCACCTACCTGTGTACAGGTAAACTGTAACACCACCTTCTCCTACCTGTGTACAGGTAAACTGTAACACTACCTTCTCCTACCTGTGTACATGTAAACTGTAACACTACCTTCACCTACCTGTGTACATGTAAACTGTAACACTACCTTCACCTACCTGTGTACAGATAAACTGTAACACTACGTTCACCTACCTGTGTACAGGTAAACTGTAACACTACCTTCACCTACCTGTGTACATGTAAACTGTAACACTACCTTCACCTACCTGTGTACAGGTAAACTGTAACACCACCTTCTCCTACCTGTGTACAGGTAAACTGTAACACTACCTTCTCCTACCTGTGTACATGTAAACTGTAACACTACCTTCACCTACCTGTGTACATGTAAACTGTAACACTACCTTCACCTACCTGTGTACATGTAAACTGTAACACTACCTTCACCTACCTGTGTACAGATAAACTGTAACACTACCTTCACCTACCTGTGTACATGTAAACTGTAACACTACCTTCACCTACCTGTGTACATGTAAACTGTAACACTACCTTCACCTACCTGTGTACAGGTAAACTGTAACACTACCTTCACCTACCTGTGTACAGGTAAACTGTAACACTACCTTCACCTACCTGTGTACAGGTAAACTGTAACACTACATTCACCCACCTGTGTACAGATAAACTGTAACACTACCTTCACCTACCTGTGTACAGGTAAACTGTAACACTACCTTCACCTACCTGTGTACAGAAAACTGTAACACTACCTTCACCTACCTGTGTACATGTAAACTGTAACACTACCTTCACCTACCTGTGTACAGGTAAACTGTAACACTACCTTCACCTACCTGTGTACAGATAAACTATAACACTCCCTTCACCTACCTGTGTACAGGTAAACTGTAACACTACCTTCACCTACCTGTGTACAGATAAACTGTAGCACTACCTTCACCTACCTGTGTACAGATAAACTGTAGCACTACCTTCACCTACCTGTGTACAGATAAACTGTAACACCACCTTCACCTACCTGTGTACATGTAAACTGTAACACTACCTTCACCTACCTGTGTACATGTAAACTGTAACACTACCTTCACCTACCTGTGTACAGATAAACTGTTGCACTACCTTCACCTACCTGTGTACAGATAAACTGTAACACTACCTTCACCTACCTGTGTACAGATAAACTGTAACACCACCTTCACCTACCTGTGTACAGGTAAACTGTTGCACTACCTTCACCTACCTGTGTACATGTAAACTGTAACACTACCTTCACCTACCTGTGTACAGGTAAACTGTAACACCACCTTCTCCTACCTGTGTACAGGTAAACTGTAACACTACCTTCTCCTACCTGTGTACATGTAAACTGTAACACTACCTTCACCTACCTGTGTACATGTAAACTGTAACACTACCTTCACCTACCTGTGTACATGTAAACTGTAACACTACCTTCACCTACCTGTGTACAGGTAAACTGTAACACTACCTTCACCTACCTGTGTACAGGTAAACTGTAACACTACATTCACCCACCTGTGTACAGATAAACTGTAACACTACCTTCACCTACCTGTGTACAGGTAAACTGTAACACTACCTTCACCTACCTGTGTACAGATAAACTATAACACTCCCTTCACCTACCTGTGTACAGGTAAACTGTAACACTACCTTCACCTACCTGTGTACAGATAAACTGTAGCACTACCTTCACCTACCTGTGTACAGATAAACTGTAGCACTACCTTCACCTACCTGTGTACAGATAAACTGTAACACCACCTTCACCTACCTGTGTACATGTAAACTGTAACACTACCTTCACCTACCTGTGTACATGTAAACTGTAACACTACCTTCACCTACCTGTGTACAGATAAACTGTTGCACTACCTTCACCTACCTGTGTACAGATAAACTGTAACACTACCTTCACCTACCTGTGTACAGATAAACTGTAACACCACCTTCACCTACCTGTGTACAGGTAAACTGTTGCACTACCTTCACCTACCTGTGTACAGATAAACTGTAACACTACCTTCACCTACCTGTGTACAGATAAACTGTAACACCACCTTCACCTACCTGTGTACATGTAAACCTATAGATTTCTACACAAGCTTCAGTCCTGCCTTTGCAACACTAACAGTCAATTCCCATAAGGCCGTTTGCCGGAAAAGCTCTCGGAAGTGTCAGGGTGGAATCCCACCTCTGTAAAGCGATTAGGCGTTATTTGTTCTGACTTGTTAAAGCAGCAGTCGGGTTAGGCAGGGCCGTCCGAGTGGGCGGCTGCAAATTGGATCGTGTTTTTTAAGTGTCCATATGGTGACCGGGCTAGATTGACGGGAATGGAAATTGATTCTTTTTAATTAAAAGTAACCATGTCCACAATCGAGTGGCACTTGGGAAGTAATTTTGTTAGTCCACAGCTGCGGCGGCGCTTTGACGGCGGCCGCCGGAGGAGAGCGCGAAATGAGGGAGCGAGAGGGAAGAGCGAGGGAGGTGGAGAGACGGCGGGAGCTTTTCAAACAGCAGAGCGACGGTGTCACCACGATGGAAGGGAAGAAAGGGTCGACGGAGGTTAATGATGTGAGATTAATAGCTTAATTATGCCGCTCGATAGCAGGGCCGCAGGCGCTCATCCAAACCCTCCGCTATGGCCTGGATTCAGCACCGCCATCAGGATGACAAGATCATCTCGTGTCCTTCACAGAAAAGCAGCCATAAAACCCATAACACGCCCCATACACGACACGGGTGGCGCTCTGCTGTGCATACTTACTGCTGAAATGCTAACGGTGGCTGCATCTATACTGTGGAATTAAGATAAATATGCTAGTTTAATGGAATAATTTGATAAAAGACATTCCAGTACAGTACTTTTCTCTTTTCTTCAAATGCATTCAGCCTGCCAGGTTATGCTTGTTGTCTGGTTTTACACTGCAGCTGCTAATGTAGCTAACATATATAAGCCGCAATTAGCTTGTCTAAATCTTCACACCCTCTCTTTAAACTGCATAACAGACTCAAATAGACTTGCTAATGTGGTTTCTGACACACCATAACACACTGTTATCTATAAACTTGGACAAATGTATGCTACTTAAAGCTAAAATGCTAATGGCATCGGCATCTGTACTGTGAAATTCAGAAAAATATGCCACTTTAATGGAAAATTTGGCTAAATAAATAACTTAACGTACTTTTCTCTTTCATTCAAATGCCAGGATATGTTTATTGTTTAGAATTTGCCTCAGTTTTGCACTGTGGCTATTGTACCTAACATACATATGTTAGGTAGCTAACAGCAACAAATTAGCTTTCATAAATCAAGACACCCTCACCTAACACTAGTATCTGTAAACCTGGATAAATACATGCTAGTTACAACTGAAAGGCTAACGGTGGCTACATCTATACTGTGGAATTTAATTAAATAAACTAGTTTAATAAAATGATTTGGCCAAAAATACACCTTTACTTTTCTCTTTTTCTCAAATGTAGTCAGTCTATCAGGATATGCTTGTCTGGAATTTTGCACTGTGGATGTTAGGCTAATGTAGCTAACACATAAATAGCTTCTCTGAATCATCCCACCCTCACCTTAAACTATGAAATAAACTTAAATAGATTTGCTTGTTTAGCTTCTGACATAGTATAACACACTGTAATGTTTAAACTTGGACAAATGTATGCTAGCATGGCAAACAGTAGTAGCGTAGCCACCAGAGGCCTGAATTTTGATGACATACAGTGTTGAAATCCACGTTTGAGTCTATTTGAGATCAACAACTCAACACAGTGATGTTGTAGGCATGCTGTTTTTGTGCTAATTGTCTCACATTAGCTTCAATAACTTGTTAGCAACATTGCCTCCTAGCTTTTGTGCTTCTAAAAAAAGCCCCAAACATGGCTCTCTGACTACTTTTTTATGGTATTAAACTGCAAATTTCAGTATCCATCAGAATTTTAAGCTGTGGTTCATGTTCGTAAAGACTTCCACACCACCGTGTCATATTTAGGACAGGAAAAACTGCTAATATTCAAACGTTTTCATCGGTTAGTGACCCTGAAACAGCCTTGTTTACGCTACAACACTTTGTAGAATCGACGGATGACTTCAGCGCAGTGTTTGAGATAAGAGGCGTGGGGCAGTTTGTTCATATCAACACACAAAAGTGAGCAGCAAACCAAATTAGCATAGGGCTTGCCACTGAAAGCACATGACCCATTGTTGTGGGTGATTCAGTTCCGTGCCCGTGTTGCTAACATTGACAAAATGCGTGCTGCCATCCTCCCCCTCAGCTTCTCTCGCAATCCCTCTTCACCTTTTTTCAGAATTGCCAATGACTAATGCTTTCGACTAATGGCTTTTTTTGGTACAATGTGAGCATGTATACTGCAATTACTGACAGGAATCTGCATTTTTATTCCACATCCGACACTATAGCTATGAAAGGTGATTATGGAATTCTGTATAATGTAGTATTTGTGTGGTGTATGAGGACGTTTGAGAGTTTTTGCTTTGGATAAGAGCAGTAATACGATTAGCTTAGCATACATTGTATCATTGATAATGAGCTTTATGGCCCAATTTCTAAGACAAAGGATATTAATGCTCTTTGTTGATGTATAAAGCTGTATTGTGTAGATGTAGCTGTTCAAACTATTGACTCTTTTACTTTAATACCATCAGCACAATTGTAAATTATAAATAGTTTTCATATATGATGGGTACGGCTGTTGTGTTTCCATTTGCAGGGTGTTTTTATGCTGATGGGCTGACATTTAAAGCCTTATATTTATAATATAATGTGACAAATGTGCATATGTGCAGTATTGGACCTTCATATTACTGTTCTACATTTTTAGCTGGAACGTTTCCTAGCCGTGGGCCCGTTATGGTAACTTACTAATAATTAATGTCCCAGTAAAGCCCTGGGCTGCTTGTTTTTAGATCCCAAAAGCACTGTAATTAAATTTCCCCTGACCGCACGGGGTGAAAGGTTGAACCTTCCAGGCCTAAAGAAGTGGGAACATGATGTGGGGAACAACAAAAGCTCAGTCTCTGAGGGGGGCCTTATCTGGGGAGGTAAATGAATAAGGTTAGTGGGGTTGAGGGCCTGTTTTTTAAGGCTGATGGATGATGTAATGTGGTATTAGTTCCCTTTGCACCCATTCTGCAGGTGATCTCCTCATAGAACCTCCCTGCCCATTTTCCCATCGTCCCCTCGGGAGCCCTTAGTCCTTTCACTCCACCAAACCACCAGCCAATGACACTTACTGTGCCAGGGTGACAGCTGCCCTTTAACTAACAGTCCCGCTTCACCATCCAGCCCCCACTTAAGTTCTCCCTCAGCTGCTTATGCATGAGTCCAGGGAGGTCTTAAAAACTCTGAATGAATATATACAGCTTGTTTTTAATAAGCGCAGGGCAGATTTGTGTTAAAATGCACAGACTCTGCTGAATATTTTGCTTCTAGGGAATTCTGCTAGGCAGTATTACTGTGGAACTGAAAGTGCACTCCGCATAAAAAGCCACCGGAACTGAGCTCGGGCATTTAATGCCTTTTAAACTGTATTTTTAATTATATAATTTCCTTCCTACTTTGTTGCTGTAACTTGTTTTTTTCTATTTTCCTTTAGAACATCTCTTTGGGTAAATATTCAAAAGGACAAAATAATCTTTGTAACATTTTTAAAAAAGTGTACCCATGTTTTCGTTTTCAGGGTCTTTTTTCATTTATCTGACCAGAATGACATTAATAATTTGGAGCTATTGGCTCATATGTTTTTTTCCCCGGGTAACACAAAAACCACATTGTCATGAGTAAATAGCTGAAAGAACACAAACAATTTTAATCCAATTAACAATAATAATTGAGGATGTGAACACAAAACACTTTTTTTAAATGAATATGTGTAAAACGTATTTATTTTTTGAGCAAATGAAGGTTTTTACAAATGTAAAACTTTTTTGAGAAAACAAAACTAAAAGTTTAGGAACGTTTGAAAATGAGCCCAGTTGAGAGTCTTTTTGTCAAAAAAAAAACAATCTAGCATTATTTGAAAAATATTTCAGAATTCTTTTGAGTTTATTTTTTCAGAAGAAGGCATAAATCAATTTTCTGTGAGCAACAAGTCATCAACAGTAATCAGTTGACAACTATTTGAAAATATCAAAATCTTTTTTCTTCAGAAAAATGCAAAAATCATATTTTCTTGAGTGAAAAATGTTGTGACCAAAACACTTTTCTGTGAGCACAAAATAAATAAATAAAACACAAAAACCAGCAAGAAATAATAATTCACATCTGTACTCAAAGTTAGCAAAATCATTTTAGGGATATTTCATTTTGAGTGTAATCAGTTTAGAAATATTTCTATATACAAAAAATAGCATTTCAACCAATACCTAAAATAATTTTACTTTATTGTAATCAGAATCGTCTCGTTTAACCTCAGCCCCTGTCGGGTCTGCTGGAGGATGTGTTTATTTCAGCTGGCCTTCATTGACTGGATGAGTCCTCTGAGGAAAATGTCAGGTTAGCTCACATTACGTGCAGGTCATGACAAATAAAGCTCGGCCAGTGCCATGACCACGTGTATATACGCTGTAATTGCGCCCCTGGGTAACGCCATGCCTGCGGTAATGTCTCGGGTGAGCATTCTGGCTTAACCTTTCAAAATATTTCCAATCTGGTGATTTCATGCTCTCTTAATTTTTCTTTGTACCTGACTGGACACAACCTCTCAGAGTGTGTGCGGATTCCCAGCCTGGTGTCTTTGGGCTGTTTAGTTGTTGACACTCCCTACAGAATCATCAGGCCTGCGATAGCTTTTACTGACTTTTGCTGAGTCCTGAGCTGTGGCTGTTTAGGAAAGGTCAACATCTGTTTATTAAGATAAATTCATGTAGGATTTACATATATTGTCTCAGTTCTTCCAGAAAGCTAAAAAAATTGTGATATAATGTTTAAGTGCTCTACATTTGCATTCTGAGAGACTCTGACACACTACAGGAAGTGTAGGGGGCGATATGGCTTCTATTGTTCCATTTAAAAAGTGCTCTATAATGTTTATATGATCTACATGGTCATTCTGACAGACTGTAATAAACTACAGGAGGTGTAGGGGGCGATATGGCTTCTACTGTTCCATTTCAAAAGTGCTCTATAATGTTTATATGATCTATACAGTCATTCTGACAGATTATAATACACCACAGGAAGTGTAGGGGGCGATGTGGCTTCTATTGTTTCATTTCAAAAGTGCTCTATAATGTTTATATGATCTATACAGTCATTCTGACAGATTATAATACACCACAGGAAGTGTAGGGGGCGATGTGGCTTCTATTGTTTCATTTTAAAAACTTTCTATAATGTTTATATGATCTATACAGTCATTCTGACAGATTATAATACACCACAGGAAGTGTAGGGGGCGATGTGGCTTCTATTGTTTCATTTTAAAAACTTTCTATAATGTTTATATGATCTATACAGTCATTCTGACAGATTATAATACACCACAGGAAGTGTAGGGGGCGATATGGCTTCTATTGTTTCATTTTAAAAGCTTTCTATAATGTTTATATGATCTACACAGTCATTCTGACAGATTATAATACACCACAGGAAGTGTAGGGGGCGATATGGCTTCTACTGATACATTTTAAGAGCTTTCTATAATGTTTATATGATCTACACAGTCATTCTGACAGACTGTAATACACTATATGAAGTGTAGGGGTGATATATTTCAATGCACCATAAAAATGATATTGCAGCAAAAGGAAAAGATTATTTGATTCATTATAATTGGTTGATTAATCAGTCTTAGAAAGAAATATTAGTTCCAGCCATTGGCGAATAGGAAAAACTTCAGCAAAGCTGTTATGAATCATATTCCCAGTTAGAAAACCCAGCATGGACCAACATAACTGGTCACTATACAAAAACCAGCATATGTTGTGTTATGAATTCTGATAAGCTGGTCAGCCAGCTTGTGACCACGTTGAGTGACTAGTTAGCGCAGCACTAGGCTAGCATAGACACGTCTGAGAAACCAGTGAAGCACAGTGTGGCTGTATTCTGGAAGGCTGCGGAGTAAAAAGAGTGCTTATATGCTAGTTTTTGCTGATCTATTGTAGAACAAAAGAACGAAAACACACATCTTTTCTCCGAGGAAATGAATTTGGGGTGTGCTTTTGAATCCTAATTAGCTCCGCCGCTCTGCAAGCCTCAAAGAGCCGCGTCCTGTTGCGCTGAAGATGGCGGTGTAGCGCGCTCATCAGAACTTCTGAACGCTCGGCTGGAGTTTCACCCAAGCGACGGCGTGCAAGTGTACTTAACATTTAGACTTCTGTCTGGGCTGCGGAGACTGAATGAGTCTATTGTTCTACCATGAGGGCCAAATAATGAGGTAGTGAGGATTTTCCCCCCACGACGGCCTCTCTCTTTCTCCGAGTCTTTGATCCCGATATCATGTCGACGGTGGAGACCGCAGATAATGAGTCACGTCTTTGAAAAGCCTCACGATGGGCACCGACTTAAAGGCTGGAGTAACGCTAAACCTCCGGCTGCTCCCGTCACCTGATACTGTTTACTCCTGTTAGCAGGAAGCTTTTTTTCATCAGGCTTGTCAAAGATGCATGAGAGAACATTGAGCTAATGCATTAGGTAAGTGATTTTCTCCACACTAGACGTGTAGGTTTACTCCCAGAACCGCCAGAACAAGGAACTTGATTTCATCTTCATTTGTGTCAACTGGTGGAGGGGAATGTTGGGGGGCGGGGGGGGCGTGTAGGCAGAATTCCATGGGAACAGAAGGTATTGTAATTCCTCACAATGCGGTGGGAAGGCTGTTACCGCTATTTGTCACTGTTTGTTTACTGACATTCCAAGTTCGAGTGAGAACATGTTGGATGAGGTGAACTTTGCAAGAAGTGAACTTGGCTTGATTAGTTTTACGCTGAAGCTACTAGCCTAATGTACATCATATGTAATGGAAGATTATAGCCATGGCTGAATTACTTACCGGGCCAGCGCCCAGAGGCCCTTGAGGTCACAATGGGGTTGGGAGGCCCAGACTATCCTTAATCCGTCCTTGATTATAGCAGATAGCATGGTGCTACCTGCAGGCCTACATCATCAGTGTAGTGTGGTCTCTAATAGACTTACTTTTCTGGTGTTTTTCATTTTTCCCATTTAGTCTGATTTAGTGCCAGAGATGCTGTAAATGAGTAGGCCGGTCATTGGTTGGAATATAAATAATTAAGCTCGGAATGTTCAACATGGTGTCCAATTATGGAGAAAGTTCTGGCTTTCCAAGTAAGTCCATTAGCTAGTGCAGTTGGATTATGTGAATAAGCTAAAAAAACATGTTTTTGTGCATTATTGGGCCAAACCATACAAATTGTTTAAGATATTATCATCAGATTTTATTAAGTACATTCCTGAAACTGTCATATGAGGGTTTAATTTCTCTCCATTTAGTAAAGTAGGCTTGTATGGCTTTAAATAAATGAACAACTGAGTTGCAAAGATGGTTGACGAGTGAACTTATCTTTAAGCACTTAATTCAGTACCTATTTCATGGAGTTCTTTGCAGATATAATGGAACTTAAGAAGGTTTCTAGAAGGTTGTCAGATAATGTCACCACAACCTTCTGAGGGATTACATTTAAACATTGTGGCAAAAGAACTGTGTTTGTAGGGTGTCTACCAAGCCGGGAGGGTGAACACTATCATATAAACACATTATATTGTAAAGTTGTGACAGTGTTATCTGAATGTTGTGACAACGTAGTGGCAAAGTTGTGAGTACATTGTTACAATCTCTTAGAATCCTCAATGTGTTCCATTATATATGCATGGAATTCCATGCATTTGTTAAAATTTAGCCATCTTGTAACCAAACATTTACCAAAAGTTACCAACAGGTAATTATAGTACTGCATAACAACACTACTTAGTAGTGACTCTGTGACAACCTTGTTCAGACAACGTAAAAAGCACTACCTTTACACAACATTGCCACAACGTTGTCTAAGAAAGTAGATAACATTGTGACAGCTTTGTGTGTTTGCTGGGTATTAAAGATTTCTTGGCAGCTCAGTGTCCACAAATACCAGGATTCAGTTTCTGGTGAGGCTTTACTGGAGGGCAGCATTTATAAAACTGTATGACAGCAACATAAGCTTTTCATGACAACTGACATAAACATTTCTGGTGAAAGGCTTATGTAGGTGTTGTATGTATGCGGCCCTTCAGTAAACTGATGCCATGTTTTTAAAATGGGTTAAATGAAGAGGCAGAGCAGAACTGTGCTGTGATAGAAATGCAGAAGCAGCCTTTAAACGTCTTCTAGTTTCCTGAAAATAGCCAGAGGAGAGCGATTTCTCCGTTTAGTTTTTTCGTGATCACAGCTCTGTGCACATATCCATTTCATAATCAGGGTAAACGCGGCTGTGTTGGCAGGAGGAGCGAATGTGTCCTCATTTGAACAGCTGCAGGATCCGCTGTCTCGCTTGAGTTCTGGAGTGTTGAGTGGAAGGCATTTTCACCGTAAATTGGATTATCAGCAGCATAAAGCATGTCAACAACTGTTAAAGTAAACCAGACGGATGATTATGAAACAAAAATATGTCTCACATACGTTTAACCCTTGGAGTCACTGCCGACAGCGAGAGCATATTGTGTTTGTGCCTGAATAACTTTGGATTTGTAGTCCCAGTTTTACCTGATGGGCCATATTTTATTCTGCGTGATTCCCAATTAATTAAAAAAATAGCTTAGAGTTTGCTTACTTGGTCATCAAATAAGTGAACGCAGAGCACATCATTCAAAAAATGTCAAACCATCTCCAAAAATTGCTGAACATTAACCATTAGCCCTAGCGTAGCTAGCATGGTAGCAACTCTGCTCTCCAGAGTAAATCCCAGCAAACAGTTACGTTTTGGTGTCATTAATGTTGTCTCAACGTTGAAATGTAATTCCTCAGAAAGTTGTGACAACAGGCTAAAGAGACTGAAAGGTGAAATTAAACCTGTTCTGTGGGGTTTAGATTTTGTAGCCTGATCAGCTAACTTAACATTAGTTTAGCTAGCAAGCTCCAGACCCAAACAAATACCACAGGACATGCTTGGTTCTGACTTACTGCTGCTCTGCTAAAACAAGTGTTTATGATAAAAGCTAATGTCTAAGAGAGTAAAATCTAAGTTACTGCCAGAAAAGCAAAACTGATCTGTGGCGTTAGTGTTTTGGCAAGCTGATGCTAGCAGGTCAAACATGCCAGTACAGCGCAGGATTGCTTCCAGCTAATTTGTGCTAAAGTGACGCTCATTTAAAAGATTTCTGAGAAGGCAAGAGTTGAGTGACAGATGCTGGGATTGAAAGAAAGGCAAAATCGGACATGCTGTGTGGTGTTTTCTGTAAGCATTTTGGCAAGCTGATGCTAGCTTAGTTAGCAGGCTAAATGTGCCACATAGCATAGCACAGGCTCAGTTCCAGCCAGCTGAAGGTAAATTACACTCGTTTAGAGAATAAACACTCGTTTAGAGAATATCTAAGAAGTAAGTTGTGTTTGAATAAGCGTGAACATGTTCTACCGTGAGTGCAGCCATCGCTAATTTTTTTACTTTTTACTAAATTTTTCCTCTCTTTCTATCAGCACTACCTCCCAGCAAACACACAGCATTGAACGTTGTCCTCTTTCTTACAACGTTGTCAAAAAGTGATGCTTTTCTTGTTGTCTGGACTAGGTTGTCAGTTATGATTGCCTGTTGGCAGATAAATGGAACATATAAAAGATTGTAGGAGATTGTTTCAACACATAGACACCGTTGCCACTACCCTTAACCTCAACCTCATTAGGTAACGTTGTCACAACTGTCTGAAGAATTACGTTACAATGTTGTGGGTACCAAAACAATATAACTTAATTATGTTTTCAGGGCAGCGATCATACAACATTGTCAGAACGTTGTATACTTTCTTACAGAGTTCTTACAGAGTTGTATATATATATATATATGCCATACTATGCATATATATATATATCGCCCAACTCTAAACTCTATAAGCTTCTAAGGAAGTGGCCACCCAATGGAGCTTTATGATGGAGCATGTATCCCATTCATTAGTTGCGTAGAAGGATGCAGGATGCGATTAACGTTCTTCACAGAAGGATAATTGCACTCAGACTGTATGTCCTGCCCTGTTCTCTTAAATAATTCACTGAAGCCGGAAAGTGGCGTGCTCGACAGCTGCCGTAATCCGGGATCACTTAACGAGAGGAATCATGCTATGCGTTCAAGTTTTTTTTTTTTTTTTTCCCCTCTCTCCTACACATTTATAGAATTGTTTATTTATTTTCTAACACTATGCTGTGACAGCTGGGCTCCCACAGCCGCTGTGTAAAGCAAATCCAGAGAAAGAAAAAAACGCTGTTAGGTCCTTCAGTCAGTTTACAACATTCAACGTTCTCAAACGGCAGCTAGCAAAACAAATGTTCTCAGTCAGGATTCTAATGTAGACGTTCAGGAGATCAGTTTAACAAGCTAATAATGGGCATACAAAGAACTGATTTATCAAGATAATATTCCTTATGCAGAGCTAATTGGAAGCTAAAGGTTCTGGAAATGGCGCGGAATTGTGTTAATGGAAGCGTTCCGCTAAAAAAAAAAAAAAAGAGTTGCTGAAAACATCAGGCACTTTTCCACTAAGTGTGTGAGTGGGAGCGCTAGCTTGCTAATCTATTATTAATGAAAATGAATGGCTTTCTCTCTGCTTTGGCTATTGATTCCTCGTACTCTACGCAGACTGGCTCAAGTGATTAGATTCCATGGTTTCCCTCTAGTCTGCTGAGGTTTTTTTTTTTGCTGGGTTCCATTTCCATAAAGAGGAATTCCCCTGATGTTTCAGTAGAATTCAGTGGTTGGGATGAGAACAGATTCATTCCAATTGGTGGTGAATAGAACTAAGTGTCACCATTTCTACAACTACAAGATGTAGCCATTTTATTTGCTATCCAAAACCCATCAATAAGTTTATATTTGTAATTAAATACTTTTCTTGAATACCTGCATAGAATTAGAAGTCAGAACTTTTTGCCCCTTGTGTTTACATATAGTGGAATTTGACCTTCGCATTTAACCCACTGGTGCAGTGAAACACACACATAAACACATACTAGTTAACATAGACACTAGGGGGTAGTGAAACACACACATAAACACACATTAGTTAACATACACACTAGTGAGCACACTTGCCTGGAGCGGTGGGCAACCCTATCCACGCCACCCGGTAAGCAGTTGGGGGTTAGATGCCTTGCTCACGGGCACTTCACTCGTGTACTGTTGCTCAAGGGCCATATCCTACATACTGAAGTAGCCTAATATCAGCATCTTATGTCATCAGCAAATAAAAGACAAACAAATTACAAATAACGTTCAGTATATTACAGTATATTTATTGTTTAAATGCTGAACTAAATAATTTTGGATAAACTTCTACTAAATGTTTTTTACTCACTTCAAGTAACAACAAGAGCTGCATTGGAAAAAGAGTGCACTTTAAAAGTAAAACTTTTTGGAGCGCAGTGTGTAAAGGAGCCTTTCTTTGACTCGCTTTATTCTCTGACTCGCTTCATTCTTAGACTTCTGCTTCTTGCTTCGTACCTCGTCTGTGTGTGCACAGATCTGATTGGCAGAGGACCTTTGGTGATCTTACAACATACGCAATTGGTCTGTTAGGTTACTGCGCCACAAAGCCTGTATACCGTAAAGACAAGAAAAGTTCCGCTGATTTAAATAAACACTCGCAACTAGATCATTCTCAGTGGTTTATCAGTTTGGGGCGCATTGGACAAGGTCTGGGTCTGCGGTCCACCTATTAGCGACCCCTGGTCTAGGGGATCGAGCCAGATCCCTGAGCTTCAGCCCTCAACTGCCCTAAAAATGTCTGGTTCCTATCATTTGTTATGTTCTCAGCCACTCTGAATGACCTTGTTTACAATCTCAACCATTCAGTCATGCCTGGAATTAGATCAAACCCATGGAATGCTGATACACTTTTCCTACAAACTTTATTTTGTCGTGCAAATTCAACTAAAAGTGAACACGTGGGTCTTTCCAGAAACCTCTGAAGTGCTCCAGAGCTGCAAGGGTTTCTTCTATTGGAATATTGTTCTTAGTGCATCCAAGCAGCTGTGAATCTGAGAACTGAAGTCTGTATGAGCTTCCACCCACCTCTGGTTACCTGTAGGCTTTGTTTCATGAAAGTTCTCAGCGCAGATGCCACACGCTATTAAAAATAGCATTCGGCTCTAGAAAATACAAGCGTGCAAGGCCACCTGTTCCTGCACCTGTGGGTTTGAGCGAGCTAATGTGAAAGGACCATGACAGCGGCAGAGCCACCTGGGAGGTCAGGGCCTGCTCTCATTTCCCTGCTGACCTTTGACCAGTCATCTCAACAAAGACTCTCGGAGCGTGAAGTGACCTTAAAGGCCACCCTTCAAGCCAAACACAAAGGAGTACAAAGAGACCCAGACCTTCTGAGAGACGTAATCAAGCATTTGAAGATCTGCAGGATAGGAAGTGGGCCTCCACAGTATATCGTACAATATACTGTTGTTATTGCTGTGATATGCAAATGAGCAAGATGAGTTTCTGTGGATGATCAAGGTGTTCGTATCCAACAAGAGTGCATTGCTTTAGTAATAACAATGCAAGTCAGTCTATACCAGTGCCATGTTATTGATTTAGTAGTGGGGTTTTTTAATGTATTGCAAAGTGTACCACTAATAATTGCTTTAAAGCACTTTTTCTGACCTGTCATTTTAGATATATTAGGGCCTTCAGTTTTGAGGAAATTAGTTCTACACTAGCAGCAACGAGGCAGAAAGGAAGGTTGTAAGGCAAATGAATGATGAACAAGAGAAACATACCAGGTCATGATGATCATACTGCAGCAAATGGCTAGATTAAGGGGTCCAAACACTTAAAAACTAGTCCAAACCCTAGTGCCTTATTGATTCAAGATTCAAGAGTTTTATTATCATATGCACAGCAGAACAGATAGTTACACTGTACAATAAAATTCTTACTTTGCTGTTGCTTCACTCACCAATAGATAAAGATAACAAAAATATATATATATATACAAAGTATAATAATATAAGTTGAAGTAAATGAAAGTATTTTTTGTGTAGTTCAAAAATACAAAATAAATAAATACAAAATAAAAGTTACGTATTGCTGTGTAAACAAAGCAGCTCAGATTTGTAAGTGCAAAGAAGGAGAGATTCCAGAAGAATCCTGAAATTGGTTGTAGAACCTTTACATTTTGTGAACGTTCTTTAAGCCTGTAAGAACTTCTAGGTGGAACAGTTTACAGAACCGTATTTGTAGGAGTTGGCAAACAGAAAGATACATAAGTTAAATAGTTGTGGTCACAATCAAATTCTGTATTTTGTTGATTTTCTGTATGACAATTCATGCATGTCTCTACATTTCAATATACTTTGATAGTTTTAGTCACTTGGTGTCATTATTATATTAAAAAAAGCAATTTTTCAGATAGGAAGTTTCGTTTACTCAGCAAAACACTTGATTTTTTCAATACTCAAACAGTATTAATGCAGTAATACATTAATATTTAACCCTTTCCAAGCATCCCCTTGTGGAAAAACAATATTATTTACAGTTCTCATCTAATACCTGTTTTGACTGCTCAGTACTTCATTAAGCTAAATCAAGATTGCTGCTGAAGAAACTGAATATATTTATACAATGTCTGGGGCGTCCAGGAGAAATCTGGAACTACACTTAGTTCTTCAAACTGGAGTCAAGATCTGATCTACTTCTCTCACAATAAGATATTCATGTTACTTTGTATTGTATGTATGATTATTTACATCTGTTCTACTGATATCTTATCAGTGTAAACACACTTGTTGATAATATAAAGGCATTTAAACAATCAGCTTAAACATACTGAGGAAAATAAAAACATAATATATACAGTAACTTTAGCACAGGCCACATATTCTGTTGTTTGTCCTTGAATTCAGGTAATAGACGCAGTATGGACATATACACACGTGTGCTGTCTGTCGTGGAAACTTGTTTTCATTTAAAAAATCAACAACCCGCAATAATTTGACCCAAACTTTCAGTACAACTTTCTACAAGTAGTTGTTTTTGGCAGTGGAACGCTAGAGCTTGACCCGCTGTGGCCTTGCATGTTTTCTGTGCTCGGTGCTAAGTTCACTCGGTTCCTTAACGGTCAGTCCGGGCTTCTTAATGAGCGCGAGGCCGAGCGAGCGAGCGAGCCCTAGCCTCGGGTCGAAGGTCACGGCGGAGGACGGCAGTGTGTGTAAGCAGATTAATGCTTTGAGGGGTTATTAATGCGCTTCGTGGGGACTTTGTGTTTGCTATCATCGTCCAGTGATCCTTTAAAAGCGCCTTCTCCCCGGAAATGCTGCCGCTTCATTCATGCGTATCTTCTGCTTAAACTCTTCAGCTGTTTTTTTTTTTTTTTTTTCTTCTTTTCTGGGTTGTTTTGCATGCTTTAATTTGAAGCATGTGCCTGGATGAGTTTAATGCCCCCTGATCCTCGCTCTTAATGGAGTAAAAGGGGGCAGGGGGAACTCCGCTTGGTGATGGAGTCTAATAGAAACGGCCTGACAGATGTTGGGAAAGGACTCTTGGAAGTCAGAACCATGCTAATCAGATGGAGAGGCTTTGAAGTCTCCATGGCACACACAAACACACATATGGATACACATTGCGTACTCAAACACCACCTCCCTTACCCTCCCCTCCCCTCCCAACAGACATGCATGCATATTCATTTCCACAGCACATGCTCACACACCACACCCACTCCAGTTCAGTTATAGTTTAGGATTAGCCATCATTTCCTCTATAAAGCAATTAGCCAGGCTGGTCTTACTGGTGCAGATGCACAAAGCATGTCCCGTAAATAACTTTCCAGGGTCCAATAAATGGTCCACTTGCATACGCAGCTCCTTCACCAATCACAAGGCTGGCAGCACAGCTTTCACCAAACTCTGTTCCCTTACAGTCGCTAAAGAGACTAACCACCAAGCGAAAGCTTACCTAGCAAGCATAGCTAAGCTACCAGACCATCTGCAAGCCAGCCAGCCATACCAGCATTTCACTGGCTGCACATGAAGTGTATGAGTCTGAGTTTACTGTTTAATTTCCAAACTACAGAGCAGAGTCACATTATTATGACCACCAGCTAATACCCAGAGCTAGATTCCTGGTAGTCACGGGTATCCACAGCTGCTGGAGGGCACGTGGGTCCATAGAGCCAACACGACGATCCAGGTGGTTGCTTATATGCTGAATTGGGTTCAAGCCCAAATGCCAATTGGGACATTTCTACCCACGTGACGTGTCGCATTGTCTTGCTGGAAGATCCCGTCCGCCCCAAGGAAGACAAGCAGCATGTATGGTGTACGTGACCCGCAAGTCAATAGGCAAGTCTGTTGGAGCTTACTTAACAATCATACACGTTTTGAGATTATTGTATGATGACTTGGAAAATGCTGACTGGCGTGTATATAAGCTTCCGTTACTTATTAGCTACACAAGCTAAACCAAACAAACGGCCTTCAGACACCAAACCCGCTCGGCTGATCAGTTTTAAGCGTCCATCGCGAACGCTGTGAGAAGGATTCTGGGGAAGTGTGTTTCCCTCCCTTCCCGTGAATGTTAGTGCAGATAAAAGTGTCAGGAAGTGCTTTCATGAGGATCTGCATTGCTCCATCGTGCCAATCAAGCCCGTCTCCAGGGGAACTGGCGCGTAAATGTCATTTAAATGTCAGGCTGGCCAGTCGTCCAACGGGTCAGAAGGGTCCGGTTGGTACACTCTGGATTAGATTTTACGACACCTCCCTCCACACACACACACACACACACACATAATGTTTTACTGACGATGTTGGCAACTTCTCCGCATATAGCACCCCGATGAGAATTACGTCCTACAGCAAGGGCAAAACTGCACCGTCTCCAGCCGCCTGTCCTTATCAGCAACACCTCAGTGGGGTATAACGGGGGGAAAATATCATTTTCAGGGGATGCAGGAGTTTCTACATGATTCCTGTACTGTTAAAATGTTTACCAGTCTATATAGACACTAGTGTAGGTGTTGTTATATAGGAGTCTTATTACTGTATATAGGGGTTGTGGGCATGGGGTCATGTAAACCAGTGGTCTATATAGGATTCTATATTATAAGGCTGGTGACATTCTTATTAGGCACTGTAGCAAATTATATTGTTATATCATATTGTTTATTAGGTTGTTAGACATCTTATTTTTAACATATAGATATATTTTCATTAGTGATTCTTTACCTCTGTATATAAAATGTCCCACACTGGCATTATATAATCATGTAGGCTTGTGGTAGTCTAGTGCAATGCACATAGGCCACAATTCATAATAATAATAATAATAATAATAATAATAATACATATAATATAATAGCACAGCACCAGATCATTCTGCCAAATGTCCAAAAGTTTATGGACACCTCTTGATTCAGTGTTTCCTCTGAAATCAAGGCTCTTAATAGGGTGTTTGACCTTTATACTTATATAATTATACTAATTATTGCTGCAGGTCCTTTTTAAGATTGGAGTGATTTCTGAAAATCCCACCCAGAAACCTTGATGTTGCAGAAGATATACTTAAAAACATTAGCCATTTTGTATATCAACGATCAGCAGTGCCATGACCTTGGTGCGTTTGATCACTGTGGTCTGTTGCAGGGGAATTTCTTCAAGTTTTCAAAATTTCTGCATATGTAAAAGCTTAGCATGTGAATAGAAGGCAGTGGGCCACGTTCACCAGCGTAGATGTTTCCTTAGAACCGTTCTAAAGAAAACTATATGAGAACAGAAAATGCTTCCATTAACATAGTTTGGAAGATATTTCTGATGAGGCCCATTCAGAGTGGCTTGATGTGAAGTTTGAAGTCTGAAGAGTTTCTTGCTGGGAAGTAGTTTTAGGCTTGTTGTTTACATATATAAACCTACATGTGTTGGTTCACAGCTGGGTTTGAATAGTAAATACAGTTGGTTATATTAGTCGTGTACATATGGTGACCCCTGGTTCCCATCACCACCACTATAAAGAAACCTGAACTCCCAAAGTTCACGCCAACCCACTCTGAAATATGAGGAAAGCCTAAAATATTAAAAGACTGGTGAAATTTCTCTTTAATGCTCTGGTGCAAGGGCAATACCGAACCATCTCCAGTCATTTCTCCTTCTGTCAGGTGTAGGTGATTTTAACATACGTCAGGCCTGCTCGCTAGCACACCAGCACTGCTCCACAGGCACTACGTTATGTTAACTAGCTATTGATTTTGTTTTCCATGCTGCGGCCTCTGCTTTCTTTTAATAGCAGACATATAAAGAGAAACGGCTCCATCAGTTTACCGTGGTGTTCTCAGCTGTAGTGTCATACAGGCTGCGCTGGTGTTGTTTACGGTCCTCACACATATGGTTTCTGCATTGTTGAGCCTTTAGATAGAGCAGCGTGGTGTGTGTGGTCCTCCCTCAGCAGTGATTACAGTGTGTGCTTTTCTTTAATAGGGTCGCTTATCAATAGATCAACACGTAAGGAAGTTCTAGGATTACAGCTGTGCTTTTCTCTCTTCAGGTGAACTAAAAGAGGAAGCGCTTGGCTGCTCCGGTTCAGATACGGGGGGAAGTATAGTTAACGGGGGTGGGGTATGGGATTTCATACAGGATGTGGGAACTAGTGACACACCAGTTCAGTACACAGGACCAGCTTCAGCAATAGAGACTTGATTAATTGAAGTTGATCACATGTGACCGACCCACATCATATAGGTGCACTTTGTAGTTCTACACTTACAGACTGTAGTTCATCTGTTTCTCTGTATACTTCTGTTCTTCAGTGATCAGGACCACCACATGACCACCAAAAAGCAGGTATTAGTGGGGTATTTTCACTGGAGTGGATCATTCTCAGTGACGCTGACATGGTGGTGGTGTGTTAGTGTGTGTTGCGCTGGTGTGAGTGGATCAGACATCAGTGCTGCTGTATCATTTGAACGTGATAGCTGCTCTTTATAGCCTGTGAATGTTTCATTATGATTGGGCCAATAGAAATGCTCCAGAATCCCTTGGAATACACCCTCCTAACATTCACTCACATTGAAAGGTAACAGTGTTTTTGTTCTCTCCTGTAAAGTTACTATTTTGGAGATGCTTGTTTTTCTTTGGACAGTGACGATATATATATATCTCAGCTACGGTGCATTAGGTTTGTTTATGTTTTATACTTTCATACTACACAGCATAAGCTTTGTAACAGAGCTGAACTGGTTTTGGCTCAGTACCTTATCCGCCCTTACCCTGAGTTTAGATCAGAAGCAGATACGGGTATCAGTTCATCTGTGGTGGAAACGTTGATTTCCAAACAAGAGAGATGGCAGTGATTCAGATGTAGTTCACCTGTTAAAGGCAGGTACTGGCTTGTCTGTCATGTTGCAGCCCTCACCAGCACAGTGTAGGTGGAATACATGTTCCAAGTGCATGTAGGATATATATATATGTGTTTTACGGTAGCAGCTACTCAATATTAGAAAGAAACAGGTCTTAAAGCCTAATAAACATAACTAAACCAAGTCTAACACATGCATAACACATACCAGAAATAAAACATATGTTAAAACCTATGTGGTGCATGGTTGTGGGGTGCTCCTGTCAGGTGGAAAGCATGTTTCTTTCTGTTGCTGAACGGGAACTGCCTGGCCTTGAATAGAGATTCACTCTATTCAGCCGTTCATGGTGAAACAGTGAATACATTTTTTCATCGTTGGAACGGTATTAAATACGATCACTAGTATTATTTTGGCTCATACATGCATTCGCCAGGGTGTTAATTATCTCCTCATTATTTAAGATTGCTGCCACTACATTTTGTGCTGACTCACTCAGTCACGCAATGCCTCCATCTGTATTGAATAATAAAAACATTCAAAACGCAATTAGCGCAAGTGCCATGATGGCGTCAGGTTTCATTCTATATTCTCAAGTTTCTGTCTATATTCTCAAGTTTCAGCTAGGGCTGTGAATGGGCAAGAACCTGGCGATACAATACATATCATGATACAGCGGCCACGATTCAATATATCGCAATACATTGCAGTACTGCAAGCAAAGTGATATACTGCATATTTTTCAAATCCTACTATTAAAACACACCACTATATGAACAGGTTTGCCAATACTTACAATAGCATTGCGCCCTTGTGCTGCTTGTTAATGTTGGAGTGGAGCTGAAAATGGATTACAACACTGCCATCTAGTGGTCAGTGAGTCACTGTCTGCCAGGAATCTGTGTATTGATACTGTTTTTGAGAATCTATACAGTATCGCGAAACATAATATCCCGATATTCGATATTTTCAATATTTTCTTACACCACCTGGTTTCAACCCATATTCTCAAGTTTCATTCCGTATTCTCAACTTTCATTCTATATTCTCAAGTTTCATTCCGTATTCTCAACTTTCATTCTATATTCTCAAGTTTCAACCCATATTCTCAAGTTTCAACCCATGTTCTCAAGTTTCATTCCATATATTCAGACTTTCATTCCATGTTCTCAAGTTTCATTCCATATATTCAGACTTTCATTCTATATTCTCAAGTTTCAACCCATGTTCTCAAGTTTCATTCCATATATTCAGACTTTCATTCCATGTTCTCAAGTTTCATTCCATATATTCAGACTTTCATTCCATGTTCTCAAGTTTCATTCTATATATTCAGACTTTCATTCCATATTCTCAAATTTCATCCCATATTCTCAAGTTTCATTCCATATTCTCAAGTTTCATTCCATATATTCAGACTGTCATTCCATATTCTCAAGTTTCAACCCATATTCTCAAGTTTCAACCCATATATTCAGACTGTCATCCCATATTCTCAAGTTTCATTCCATATATTCAGACTGTCATTCCATATTCTCAAGTTTCAACCCATATTCTCAAGTTTCAACCCATATATTCAGACTGTTATCCCATATTCTCAAGTTTCATCCCATATTCTCAAGTTTCATTCCATATTCTCAAGTTTAATTCCGTATTCTCAAGTTTCAACCCATATATTCAGACTTTCATTCTACATTCTCAAGTTTCATTCCATATATTCAGATTTTAATTTTATATATTTTTTTTCATTTTTTATATATATAATTATTTCCTAAACTTGCCATAACCTATCTATCTATATTTTTAGGTATTTTCAAGGTTGTAATCATTCAGACAATACTTTTATTATGCCATTCAAAAGTTTAGGACCTAATGACTGTACATTAGTTTGTTACTTCTCAGTTAAGTAAGCTGCTTTGTGCTGATGATTTATACATTAGTCTTGTTAGTCCCATATTAGTCGAGCAGAGTTGCCTACATAATGATTTTTCTTTTTCAGACTAACGCTAAAAGCACATATTGGTTTTATTCAGAATGTAGCATTGTCACTAGTACTGGCACAGGTATCAGTCGACCTCTAAATAAACCCGATTAGGCTTGGTCATTGCAGCGAAGCGGGAAAGAAAACACGCTCATTCGTCTTAAAAACAGGTCGGAAATCTACACGTCTAGCCAGTTTTCACATCACCCGGCTGCTGATGGAAGCGGTTGCGTGTTGTTGTTTGTGGTATATCTGGCTGATGGAGGTGCTGGGTGTGGGCGCCGCTCTCTATGCAATCCGTTCAGCCCCCGGTCGACATGCTGTAACTTGGTCTGGTCAAAACAAAAAAACCTGTTCAGCCACCGCGTCTGACAGCAGCTTTTTATTTATTTTTTTTTTTTTTTCGTGAACACTTTTCTTTTCAGTCCCAACTTTTCCACTCCCTGCTGCTTAGTAGTGTGTGCACACTTTACAGCTGGCGTTTTAAGGTCTGGATTTTTGGGAAAGGGTTAAAAAAAGGTCAGATGAAAACAGGTGTAAAGGTGAAGATTTAAAAGTTCTTCAGAGAGGTTTGGTGTTCTTACCGAGTCAGTGGTGGTGAATGGAACCAGACGTCCACCTTTAAAAGCTCCCTCACAGAAAGTAGTTACATGAAGTGGTTATGAAAAACATGCCTTTGCGACATTGTTTTAAGATGAATGGTGAGTATTTGAAACATGTTAGTGTTAAAAATAAACATTCATGGTGGAGGGATATATGCAGGACATGAGGCTGAAACAATCCCTGAAGAACAACTATCCACTGTTTTACCCTCATCAACATTTTATATATAAAACCCACAAGACGTGTTGGTTCGCTGGTGTTTTATTAGTAAATAAAAATGGCTACATTTGTGTTAAAAACAAATAGCAGTGTGTTTATTTTTTCACCAGGACTTTCTAATGGATACGCAGGATCAGTGCATGTATTTGGGAACCAGTCAGTCAATAAAAGTGTCTGAAAGCAGGCTTCATTTTAAATGATGCCTAATTTGCATTGCGCCTAATGAAGCTCTTAAGTTGGTGACATTAGTCCAACCAGTATAGTTAGTCTGATTTATGTTTGCTTTCCTCGGGCTCATCTTAAAGTACGAGCTCAGCCAAATATTCAAATTTACAGTTTTGTGCTGGAGCCTTCAGGCTAATGTAGCTTAGTAATGGAAACATATGCCCCACCAACGAGCCCGATGCTAACGGCATGCTTGCCTCAAACTGTGTGGGGATGTTCAGTATCTCTAATAGACTTGGTTACACTGTTTCTCGTGCTGTATGATACACTGTTATGTAGAAACATGTTAAAAAGTGTACGTTGGAATGAACCTCAGGATGAGATAGCAGTTCAAGAAGTATTGACTCCCTTTCTTTCTTTCTTTCTTTCTCTACCAGGCTTGCCAAGTTTTATCAAGACTCCTGAGGACCAGACGGGGATTTCTGGTGGGGTGGCGTCGTTTGTGTGCCAGGCGGTCGGGGAGCCCAAACCCCGGATAACATGGATGAAAAAGGGGAAGAAAGTCAGCTCTCAAAGATTTGAGGTACCCCCGCCAAAAACAGCCCTCCATTAAATAACTCTCCTTCAGTCCACTGTGCCCAATGTCCAAAATCAGCCTAGAATACTACAATACTTCAATAAATCAGTCTAGAACACTACAATACTTCAATAAATCAGTCTAGAACACTACAATACTTCAATAAATCAGTCTAGAACACTACAATACTTTAATAAATCAGTCTAGAATACTACAATACTTCAATAAATCAGTCTAGAATACTACAATACTTTAATAAATCAGTCTAGAATACTACAATACTTCAATAAATCAGTCTAGAACACTAGAATACTTCAATAAATCAGTCTAGAACACTACAATACGTCAATAAATCAGTCTAGAACACTACAATACTTCAATAAATCAGTCTAGAACACTACAATACGTCAATAAATCAGCCTAAAACACTACAATACTTCAATAAATCAGTCTAGAACACTACAATACGTCAATAAATCAGTCTAGAACACTATAATACTTCAATAAATCAGTCTAGAACACTACAATACGTCAATAAATCAGTCTAGAACACTATAATACTTTAACAATAAAACACTAAAAAACATTACTAAAATACGTCACTAAATCAACCTAAATCACTAACATACCTCATTAAATCAGCCTAAACCACTAAAATACATCACTAAAATGCTAAAATGTATCATTAAATCATTAAACCTTAAACACTGAAATACATCACTAAATTGGCCTAAAATACTGAAATACCTCATTAAATCAGCCTAAACCACTAAAATACGTCACTAAATCAGCATAAAACATTGAAATACCTCTTTCAATCAGCCTAAAACACTTAAATACCTCATTAAATCAGCCTTAACCACTAAAATACATCACTAAATCGGCCTAAAACACTACAATACCATACTAAATCAGTCTAAAACACTAAATAAATCATTAAATCAGCCTAAAACACTGAAATACTTCATTAAATCAGCCTTAACCACTAAAATACATCACTAAATTGGCCTAAAACACTACAATACCGCACTAAATCAGTCTAAAACACTAAATAAATCATTAAATCAGCCTAAAACACTGAAATACCTCATTAAATCAGCCTTAACCACTAAAATACATCACTAAATTGGCCTAAAACACTACAATACCGCACTAAATCAGTCTAAAACACTAAATAAATCATTAAATCAGCCCAGTGAATTAGCTGCACCCAGTGAAAAGATGCTAAATGTTCTATGCTATTCCAGTTCTGTGTTTTTTTCCGTTTCCTGGTCTTCACACCTCCTCAGCTTTCTCTCTGGAGCGAGCGCTGTAGGCCTGTGGGGAGGGTGTGATGGCCGCATGATGGTTCAGGTCAGCAGGGAGGCCCATTATCTCCCAATGGGGGAGAAGTGTAGCTTCAAGAGGGATCACTCGACAAGTAATCTTCAAAAGGGAAGCGCCCAGGCCGGCCCACTTCTACCTCATTTCCCACCTTCCACACAGAGACGCTGTCCAGATCTGTCTCGCCGGCTCTCACGTCCCCTCTACCACTGAACTAACACCACTAAAGGAGGGAACCCTGTTAGAAGAGCTTAATAATGATTTTGGGGTGATGGTCATCCCTGTACGCACCATCACTGTCAGACTGTGAGACAGAGAGAGGAAGTTAACGTTTGGCCACCCCTGCTTACGTGATATGTTCTGTTAAATTTGTAGTTAAAAAGAAGTGTAGTGAGAAGTGAAGATATCATCGTGTATATATATATATATATATATATATATATATATATATATATATATATATATATATATATATATATATATATATATATTGACTATATATGTGATATATACACTCATAGACTGTATATGATATGTGATATATACACTCATAGACTGTATATGATATGTGATATATACACTCATTGACTGTATATGATATGTGATATATACACTCAATGACTGTATATGATATGTGATATATACACTCATTGACTATATATGTGATATATACACTCATTGACTATATATGATATGTGATATATACACTCATTGACCGTATATGATATATACACTCATTGACTGTATATGATATGTGATATATACACTCATTGACTGTATATGATATGTGATATATACACTCATTGACTGGATATGATATGTGATATATACACTCATTGACCGTATATGATATATACACTCATTGACCGTATATGATATATACACTCATTGACCGTATATGATATATACACTCATTGACTGTATATGATATGTGATATATACGCTAGTTGATAGTTTATATATTGAAAATTGAATGTATAGCAGAACAGTGAGTAGAAGTCCAGTAGAGGGTGAATGGGTGCTGCTGATTAGAGATGTGTAAACTGTAAGTGTATAAGCTCTGTGGAGTGCGGCTCTCGTTACTGATGGACTAAAGTATTAGGACGAGATTAAAGTGTTCCAGTGTAGTTTAGCCGTGTGTGAATTATCTCTCTTCACCGGAGGAAGTGAAGATAACGCTCTGAAACACATTCAGACAGTCGGGCTTAGCGTCCTGTACACTGAGACCTGGAGTTTAGTGTAGAGAGCAGCGTTTACTGGCCTGGCTGTGGTTCACAGGAGGCAGATGTGCTGATGAGGGAATGAATACAGACTGATAGAGAGAGAGCTCTACACTACACTAACTCTCTACTTACTCTGTGTCTCTCTCTAGACCTTTATCATCTGATCTCTTTCTCTCCTTCTTCATTCTCTCTCATCCTTACACACACTCACTGTTCACAGCTCTCTCTCTCTCTCTCTCTCTCTTTCTGAGTACCTTCTCTCCCTCTCCTTCTGTCTTACACTTTTCATATACTTCTTACTTTTTCTTTTTCTGTATTTTTCTCTTTCTTTCTTTCTTTCTTTCTTTCTTTCTTTCTTTCTTTCTTCTTTTTGCTTTGTCTTTTCATTTCCATGTTTTTCTTTCTTCTTTTTACCATTTCTTTCTTTCTTTCTTTCTTTCTTTCTTTCTTTCTTTCTTTCTTTCTTTTCTTTCTTTCTTTCTTTTCCCCTTGTTTTTATTCTTTTTTTCTTTTTCACCTTGTTTCTTTCTTTCTTTTTCCTGTTTATTCATTTCTTTCTTTCTCACTTTTTTCTCTTGTTCTGTCTTTTAATTTTTGTAAATTTCTTTCTTTCTTTCTCTTTTCTTTTGTTGTTTTTTCTTGTAAGAAGGAAACATGTTGTTTCTTGTTTTTTTTCCTCTCGTTCTATTTCCTTTTGTTTGTGTTTCTTTCTTTCTTTCTTTCTTTCTTTCTTTCTTTCTTTATTTTATTTGTTTTTTCTTAGCATTTTTTTCTCATACCGTCTTTTCATTTCTGTGTCCTTCCCTGTGTTTTGTTTATTTCTTTTTTATTATTTTCTCTCTCTCTTTCTCTCTCTCTCTCTCTCTCTCTCTCTCTCTCGCTCTCTCTCTCTTTCTTTCTCTTTGTCTGTTTGTCTGTATTTCTGTTTCGTTTATCCGTATCTTATGAGTGTCAAAGTTGAAGTAACAGCTATAATTAAGACATCCTCTCTCTCTCTCTCTCTCTCTCTCTCTCTCTCTCTCTCTCTCTCTCTCTCTCTCTCTCTCTCTCAGGTGATTGAGTTTGATGATGGCTCAGGCTCCGTCCTGCGCATCCAGCCCCTGCGCACTCACCGCGACGAGGCCATATACGAGTGTACGGCCACCAACAGCGCCGGCGAGATCAACACCAGTGCCAAACTGACCGTGCTGGAAGGTACAGTCCACAGTTACCGGGCGTCTGACCCCCCCCTTCACACCCACCCTGCATCTCCTCTACTCTGTGAAGATCACTGAAGATCTCTCATTAACTTGTGGCGCATGTGAAGGTCGTTCAAGAACATCGTAGCAGAGTGTTTATCGCTAAAGGTCTCGCTGCAGCACAGATTGGTAGATAGTGCAGTGCGGCAGCAGAGAGGATTGATTCTGATTGGTTAGCGGAGGATTGGCTAGGTTGGCCTGGTGGGTAAACGATGATATCATCTGCATGCTGGTCTGATGCAGCTGCAGGCTGTTGCGCTCTGTTTCTGATTATAGCCGAACGCGAACGCGAATGACTCAACACATAAACAGCCACGTAGCATGCAGCTCATGTGAGAATGAGATTAATCAAAGAATTAGCTACCGGTCAAGCGAATATGCTTCCCTCTGGCCCTCACACATCAGGATGGATTCGCTGTAGCCAGCGAGTGACCCGCCACGCGAGCATGTGTTCGGTATTACACAGAAGCTCCCGGCGTAATCCTCTGTAATCTTATTTTCAACTGCAGCATGGGAGCCCACAATTAGCTCAAAATTAGACAATCATTTCATCCACGTCGGTAAAACGAGCTTCGCTCATAAACTAAACATGCCACATCGACAAGACTATTGAATAAGTACATTAATAAACTGTTGATTTTATTTACTGACACATCCGAGTCACGTGCTCTGCAATAAAAAGTGCTTAAAAAATGTCAAAAATGTCAAAAATATGGTTAAAAAAATGGTAAAATCTCATATTTTTTGATTTCTAAGTAAAAATAAGACCACGTTTACTATTTTGTTGTCAAATTTAATATATTGGGTGGAAAAAGAATGCATATAATATACTTAATAATATAATATATGCCATAATAATATAATATATGCCATAACTTTTGCACAGTGTTTTGTTAAACAAACCGTATATGTGCAGAAGAGTGTTTCTTTATTGGACCTATTACTATTACACTTAGAAAACCAACGAAAATTGGAAATTGGACCAGACTTTTGAGCATACCTCTGTCTAATTATATATAAACTGATGTAAACATGCAGACTCGCCTCCTCGGAGGTGAAATTTTTTCCATTGAAAGGCTAAAAACCTACCCATGTGTTGAAGCTACAGCTGGTTTTGGTGCTGAATATCTTATTGCGGCCGTTTAGCTGCAAGAACCGTCTTTAGATCTCAGTTCTAACGAGTACTCAAACAGCAGAAGTGACGCACCAGGCGAGGCTAACTGTCTATATAGAGTTCTGAGCTCGTATTTTTCTCTATTTTTTACTGGCTGAAGTGCTGAAAATGTGTCTGGGTTGGTAATTGAGTGCGAATGGAGATAGAATCACTGTTTTCTTTACAATTGTGTTTGACAGCAGGGGTAAGATTTACACTAATGCATGCGCGCTTGGTTGTGTAGACGGCTGACTAGGCTAGCAGTCAGGATTAGTTGGCACCGCAGAGATGTCCCAGTGGTTGTCTGATGTATTCGCTTAATGGATGTTTGATGTTGTGAAGAAAACACTGATGACTGAAAACCATCATGACGTAATGCCGCGCTGCAGAACGCTGCATAGCACAACCAATAACATGTTAAATGGTACCTTTTCAGCTTAAATGTCATTAAGTCAGATATAATTTTAGAAAAGCCTCAACAACTGCATCACGTCGCTGGCCAATGAGAAACAAGTATCTCCGAAATAGCAACTTTACAGGAGAGGCCAAAAACTCTCTTTACTTTCAATGTAAGTCAATGGAACCAGAAATTTTTCCAAGCTATTTTGGAGCACTTCTATTGGTCAATGCATGACATTGTGAATCACACAATGTAAACAACCATTTGCGGGTTTAAATGATGTAGAAAACTCAAAATCAAAAAAATTGAGATGCATGTTTCTCATTGGACAGCGACGATATATTAGATATTTTTAAAATAGGTTTTAAAAATGTATGCAAAGTCTGTGACGCCCCTTATACAGAACACAGTCTAGTGTTCTCTGTTAGAGCTCCTGTGCTTTAAAGCCCCGCCTCTCGATGAGCCCAGTGTGCTCTGTTTGGTGAGCTCACCCACTCTGTTCTAGTTGGTCAACCTTCACACCAGCATCCTGCTACAAGTTCCGCCCCCTCTACATCACTGGGGCTGTTTTCCTGCTGGCATCGTTTCTGCTGTCGCAGATTGAAGAAGCCTGACTGAAGCGGGATGTTTGGTATTAGGGTGGTCAGTTTTTCCTAAACACTCTCTTTTACCTCTTTGTGTGTTGTGTGAGGGAATGCCAAGCTTCTCGGTAGGCGGGCAATAAGGATTGTGTTACGAGATGACATCACCGAGCGAAGGGCTGGAATTTCAGCGAGGCAGCCGAGAAAAGTGGTTTCCGTGGGAGAGGGTTTCTCCCGCCGGCGTGTACGTTGGGCTTTAGAACATTGCACAAGAAGCTCCACATAAATAATAAATAACAAAAACCAGAAAAGCATTATGGGTTCCTTTTAAACTCTAGGGGTCTGTCTCAAAACCTAGTGAGTGTGTAAGTAGGCTGTCTAGGTAGCAGCTGTGTAAGTAGCAGTGTTCTCTCCTCATCTCTCCTCATAAAACAGATTACAGAGACGCTCTAGTTAGAGAGAGACTGCGTCACGGCTTGTTCCCGCCCACTGCAGCACGCCACCAGTGGTTATCCAAAACAATAGGTGGGTCTGAAATCAGTAGGTACTAGATTAGAGTCAGTATGTACTGCTCGAGTGATAGACTAGTAGGTAATTTTAGTAGGTGAGTTTTAGTACCACACAATCTCGGACGCACTACGTCCACCATATTACCAGCGACCTGTGACGCGAGACGTCAGACCACCACCGTAAAAGTCCTGCTATTCATTTAAAAGCTTGTTTACTGCCAGATTTAGATCTTTTTGTGACTCTGATCTGTGTTTTAGTCTGAATCTCTATCAGACGGTGTGGAGCTGTAGCTCAGAGAAGATAAAACAGAAGGAATGTAATCATTGTTTACCTCAGATGTAGCGCTAGCTTCTGTAGCGGCAGCTCACTAGCTGCGTACACACAGCCGACGTTCCGCTTTTCACTTTTTTTCCATCTGCTTTCAATTCATACGCGGCTCCAGGTGAATCATGGGATAGTGCAGTGTGCTCACCTATTGATTTCGATACTAAGTAGTAGACAAGTAGGTGATTTTAGACGCACCTAATAGCTGGAGGCTTAAAAATCTGTTAGCATAAATGCTAATGACTTGAGTGTAAAACTGCTAAATGATCGACTCGTTACAGAGTTGATAATAAAATACTGTTTTGTGTGATTATATGACCAGAAACACATTAAAACTCCAGAGAGAATCAAAATAACTTACATTTTAAAACCACTTCACTGCTCGTAGATTGTCTTAGCGGCTGAGGAAGTGTTCGATGCTTCCTTAAAATCAGGTCTAAGTAAGGTTTCTCAATAGAAGCATGTTTAAGGTATGTAAGTATTGGGACAGTCTACATGTCAGGAGCGCATACTATGACATAAATTGCTGCCTATGTAGGAGCTCAGTAGGTTTTGAGACCCTAGATTTGGGCCAGAATGGCCCTTGAAGCCCATTTCACCCAGTGATTCATCATAATACACTGGCAAATCATTTGGCTGGTTTTAATAAATAATGTTTAACACAAACAAAATGATCTGCCAGCGGAAAAACTGGATGACCTTTATGTTCTAATTTTCTCTTTAATACTAGTTATGTTGGCTACGCTGACAAAGATGTGAGGGGAATTGGGGGAACGGAGGAGGAGGGCAATGAAGAAGGGCTTTTTTGGAAAGCGGCGTGTCGTCTGAGCTGGTAGTCCACTGCGGAGGTGGATGAGCTGGACGCCCCCAGGATGCCGCCGGATGGAGAATGAACTCTATTTATAGCCCATTGTTTGTAGCCCAGCAATACATCACGTTCGCTCCAGCGACACGGCACAAACACTGGCACAAAAGAGAAGTTGATTGATGATCATGTACTCTAACGACTCACTAAAGTCCTTTCCCTCTTGTTTGAGGGCGGTGGCGGTGTCCAGCGTAATATTATTGTTCCCTCTTCTGCCTGTTCGGAGGTCTTTGTGACGGAGGCTTAAGCGTATGAAGTGGATCAGCGTTGCTGGGCAGGGACGCCGCACTGTTTTCAGGCTTATTCTTTGCTTCTGCTGCTCTGTGATAAGTCTTAGCAGGCCCAATGTGTCAGTAGAGCATTCATCATTACTTGATTCACTCCACAGTTGGAATGACGAAAACAAGTTCCACCAATCTTTTTCACAATAAGAACCCAAAGCAGGTGGACACGCCCACTTGCGTGCACTTCTGGGCCAATGGCGTGTGGTTTTATATGGAAAAAGACAAATATGAAGGAATTGTTTAAATATTTAAATGTTATGTCCCAATATTCTTCAGTGGTGGAGATGTTTGGTGTAAAATGGTTGATTCTAGAGACTCAGGTTGCTTTACAGTGGTGGTGATGGGAACCAGGAGTCGCCACATGTACAACACAAATATAGACATTATATTCACTATCAAAAATCGTCGCTGTCCAATGAAAAACATGTTTCTCCATTTTTGTCGATTTTTATTTTTTTACGTCAATTAAATGCAGCAGCTGCCCTCTACATTGTAGAACAATTTCGTGATGAATGCACCAATAGAAATGCTTGAAAGTAGCTTGAAAAAAAATCTGGTTTCATTGACTTCCATTGAAAGTAAAGACAGTTTTTATCCTCTCCTGTAAAATTACCATTTTGGAGATACTTATTTTTCATTGGACAGTGACGATATGTAATAATGCTAATGATGAAACAGTGCACAGTTAATAAAACAAGTTTTCTCTGAGGACTACTTTACTTCAAACACCCTTCATTGGAATGACGAAAACAAGTTCCACCAATCTTTTTCACAATAAGAACCAAACGCAGGTGGCCACGCCCACTTGTGTGCAGTTCTGGGCCAATGGCGTGTGCTTTTATATGGAAATAAGACAAATATGAAGGAAATGTTTAAATATTTAATTGTTATTCCCCAATATTCTTTAGTGGAGAGTTTGTAATAATGCTAATGATAAGACAAGTCTTAATAAAATAAGTTTTCTTTGGGGACTACTTTACTTCACAACACCCTGTATGTGTCCCTCCACCATGACTGATGAGTCTTCTAAGAGCTGTCATATTAGAATAGCAATAGGGAGTGTGTTCATAACCATTAGATGGAATAACATTCCGTGAGGGAGCTTTTAGAGGTGGATGCTTGGTTCCATTCACCACCACTGTGGACTATTCTAGACTCATCTACACTACTGTGCAAAAGTTTTAGCCTTTATTTTATCAATAAGTGTATTTTCACCAGTAAGCACACCAGATATGATAGGAACAGATGTAAATAATCATACATACAATACAAAGTAACATGAATTTCTTATTGTGAGAGAAGTAGATCAGATCTTGAGCTCCAGTTTGAAGAACAAAGTTAGGTTCCAGATTTCTCCTGGACGCCCCAGACATTGTATGAATGTGTTCAGTTCCTTCAGCAGCAACCTTGATTTAGCTTAATGAAGTACTGAGCAGTCAAAGCAGGTATTAGATGAGAACTGTCAATAATACTGAGTTGTTTCCAGTTAAGTTAAAGTCTGACATGTTCATGTAAAGTCTAAAGTTATATCATTGATATGAATTTTTGGGCCAGTGAGAAGACCACCCAAGTCGTCATCTGCCAGTAGCTGCATGCTGAAGTTTGAGTGCTAAACCTGTTTCACTGATATAGTTTTTATAGATCCTGGCAAGTCGCACCTTGCCTCTGAGTCACTGCGTCTGTGGAAGGTTCCTCAAATCTTATTACCACCGAATCAATGTCAGCCTCAGCGCCGCGGTGGCAGTTGAAGCTGATGGCAGTTTGTGGGAGAAATGAGATCGCAATTACGTCTTTGTGCGGCTCCTTTAGTCAGGGGTGGCGTCAGAGACGGGCCTGAGCCGCGCCCGCAGCACTCATGCGGGCTAAAGCAGCCCCGCAGGCTTTCTCTTCCAGCCTCGTCATGAGGGGACGAAAAAGAACATTGAGTGAACGGCTCGAACCAGCAGGGGGTGAAGCGCTGACCTCACGTAATTGAATACAGTTCTTTTCAGCTCGAATGTCATTATGCCAATACAGAGCGCTGTCAGAAGTCAGACATAATTTTATGGGAAATTGCACTGAAGCCTCAACAACTACATATTATATCAGATGTTTCGCTATTTTAGTGGGTCCGATCGGCGTCTTTGTTACAGCTTTGCAGGGAACACAGGTTAAAAAATGTAAAATGTGTGTATAATAGTAAACGTGAATGATATATTAAACATCCAGCGAAGCTCAAATGAAAAATATCAGATATAGTATATATTAGAGCTGAAACGATTCCTTCAGGAATTCGAGTAACTCGATTACAAAAAATCATAGAAGAAAATTCTTTGCCTCGAAGATTCGTTTAATCTATACAACCATATACAGCGCACTGTTTCACACGGGTGACTTTTACTGTTGCACAGCGCACGCTTACGGTGTTGCCAGGTGACGCGAAGAAGACGTGGTTTGATGGCGTGGATTGTAAAATAGAGAAAGAGAGAGAGAGAATAAGGAGAGAGAGAATAAGGAGAGGAGAACAGAAGAGACGGGTCAGAGAAAACCATACACAGTGTCCAAAGTCTACTGTAGAACCGAACTAGCCAAGGGAGCCGTTACTGAGCGTAAACCTGAAGAAAGACGAGGCTGAAGTTAGCTTCTTATGTAAATTCCACCTTTCCACCTTAAATGATGCAGCAGTTAGAGGCGGCGGAATGTAACGTCTATACCAGTTAAGGTGGAACGAGGTATTCAAATAAGAAGCTAACTTCAGAAAGCAAGCGACTGAGCTTTCCCAGCAAACCCTAGCAATTTAAGCAATAAATGTCAAGAAACCTGTCCTATTTTATCGTATATATTTACTATTGCTTTTTAATTAAAAAATATATATTTTATCCGATTACTCGATTAATCGATGGAATAATCGATAGAATACTTGATTACTAAAATAATCCGTAGCTGCAGCCCTAGTATATAATATAAAACCCAGTTTCAAAACTGCTGATCAGACCTAAGAACTGTGTGGGCGTGGCCTATGAGCAGCTTGATTGACTGACAGCTCTTTATCCTGTCCTCCAAGTCTGCTCCGCCTCTCATACACAGATGAATAGAAGTGCACGTGGACTGATGGACGAATGAGCCAAGCGTTGTGTGAAAGAATGGTGGGGCAAACGACGTCAGCCTTGTGATTGGTCAGGAAATGCTTTTAGAAGTGTCGCCCAAGATTAGGACCACCCGCTTTACATTGGGGTCTAATCGCCCCCTAGACTTCTCGTAGTGTATTACAGTCTGTCAGAATGACTGTGTAGATCATATAAACATTATAGAGCTTTTTATATGTAACAGTAGAAGCCATATCGCCCCCTACACTTCCTGTAGTGTATTACAGTCTGTCAGAATGACTGTGTAGATCATATAAACATTATAGAGCTTTTTAAATGTAACAGTAGAAGCTATATCGCCCCCTACACCTCCTGTAGTGTATTACAGTCTGTCACAATGACTGTGTGGATCATATAAACATTATAGAGCTTTTTAAATGTAACAGTAGAAGCTATATCGCCCCCTACACCTCCTGTAGTGTATTACAGTCTGTCTCAATGACTGTGTGGATCATATAAACATTATAGAGCACTTTTTATATGTAACAGTAGAAGCTATATCGCCCCCTACACCTCCTGTAGTGTATTACAGTCTGTCTCAATGACTGTATAGATCATATAAACATTATAGAGCACTTTTTATATGTAACAGTAGAAGCCATATCGCCCCCTACACCTCCTGTAGTGTATTACAGTCTGTCTCAATGACTGTGTAGATCATATAAACATTATAGAGCTTTTTAAATGTAACAGTAGAAGCTATATCGCCCCCTACACCTCCTGTAGTGTATTACAGTCTGTCACAATGACTGTGTGGATCATATAAACATTATAGAGCACTTTTTATATGTAACAGTAGAAGCCATATCGCCCCCTACACCTCCTGTAGTGTATTACAGTCTGTCACAATGACTGTGTGGATCATATAAACATTATAGAGCTTTTTAAATTTTAACAGTAGAAGCCATATCGCCCCCTACACCTCCTGTAGTGTATTACAGTCTGTCACAATGACTGTGTGGATCATATAAACATTATAGAGCTTTTTAAATTTTAACAGTAGAAGCCATATCGCCCCCTACACTTCCTGTAGTGTATTACAGTCTGTCAGAATGACTGTGTAGATCTTGTAAACTTTGTAAGGGGCTTTTTAAATGAAACACTAGAAGCCATATTGTCCCCTAGAGTTCCTATAGTGTATTACAGTCTGTTAGCAAGACTGTGTGGGTCGTTATAGAGCATTATGATACACTTTTGTTTTGAAGTCAGTGACACATTGCCTTGTTGACATCATCGCGGACTAATCAGTCCTTTGAATGCCGTTTTAATTGTAATGGGACTGTAGCTGTGGCCCTGAAGGACAGAAGGGAGCCATTCATTCTTATAATGTAGTTGGGCGCTGCCCCGGCGCAGCCCCATGCTGGACCGAGTTAGTCTTTGATGAGCCGCAGCAGATGAAGATGAATCTCCAGCCTCAGCCCGAGTCTTAGCGCAGAAGCTGCTGTTTAACCCCCCACCAGCACTGACGTACAGGAGCAGAGCAGCGCAGACGGGAGACGTCTTTGATGGTACGTTCCACGTTCCCTCTTATCTTCATCCTCCACACCTCGTTCTCTTCTTCTGTGGAAAATCTCCTCCTCTGGGGAGCTGACTGACGGCGAGATGACTTTCTCTGTCCTGGTGGAACGATATCTAACGACTGAAGATCAAAAGGCAGAGCGCTCGCTTCGTCTGTTTCTCCTGGAGGTGGATTTGCAGCAATATGGTGGAATACATGTTGATTTTGGTGTGTCTGGTTAAAATAATAGTAATAACAATAATCATCATTCATTTTATGTATATGGAGCCTTTTCAAACAAGTGCACACATCATAAAAACAGACATAGTGCATATTAAAATTATAAGTTGCCATAAATATTTTAATTAATTGTAAGTTAATTCATGGTAAATGAACAGAGCTTTGTTTTAAAGGCTGTTAACAAGTAATTTTTAAGGAAAATATATTTTTTTAAATATAGAATTGAGAGGTTTTTCAAATTTAGTGTGTTTATTTTGATGTGTCTAATAATGATGCTAATAATAATAATAATAATGTATTTTATGGTAATGTATTCATTTTTTGAAAATTAATGCATAGATAAACATGCATTAAACATGCATATATATATATATATATATATATATATATATAATGAAAATGGTAAACATAACACAATAATGTGATATAAATAAATAATATGAAATTAATAGTTACAACATATATATATATGCATGCATGCTACAATATAAAAATAATAATAACAGTTGTATAGAATTAATGTAATGAAATGTAATTATGTAGAATATTAGTTATATAAGGAAATAAGTAATTATACATTTGATTTATATAAATTGTTTGAATAAGCACTGTAGAGGCACAGCGTAGGCTAACATATCTGAACAGACAATGAACAGATTAAGAGATCTAAATATAAACAACACAGCAGTATGAAGAAAAGAAGAGAGGACGAATGACAAGACCAACAGAAAAACAAAAGTCAGTGAAGTATAATCAGGATGTCTGGCGGAGTGGTCTGTGAGGGATCCCCCGGACAGGCCCATAAACCCTCCTTTTCATAGCTGACTACCCACAATGCCCTGAGGGGTGTGGGCGGGTGATTGATTTGTGCTGTTTTCCTGAGCGTGGTGTTATTCCTGTTCTTTATTCTCTTATGGAGCGTTCATGGCTGTTCCACCCTCAGCCGAATGACCCGCCTGTCAGAGCGCCGCGCGGCCCAACAGCATAATTGATACGCATTACGCGCAGCGTGGAGAGTAATCTGGGAGATTTCGACGGCTGCTCGGTGTCAGTAAAACAAATTATAGAGTCAGCGTTTTCCACCGAGAGCTCTGTATGTTTGGCATGCGTTACAGTCCTTGGCTGGCAAGGAGGCAACAAATGACTGCTACATAATACAAGTCATACATATTTCAGGAGGCAGGCGAGTGAGGACACTGTCCGTCCTTTATAAACGCCGCTGGAATCTCATTGTGCCACACATTAAACCTGAGAGTAATCAACGTGCAGGGTTCGCAGAGTTCATTTCTCTTCCCTTTAACTTTAGAAGTCACAGATAACAAAAGCATTTTATTTGAATTATTGTAAAGCCTCGTAGGCGGTGAACCAAGCGTTCTAAGCGTTCAATCCATAGACACAGTGAGTAAATAAGGAGATATGTTGTTATGAACTGAATTTGGTGAGCCGTCCGATACGTTATGTCCACATTCCAGCAACAAAACTAATAGAAAAAGCTCAGAAATACAAACCGGAACATAATGAAAATGTCATTTATATCCTGCTATGTAACTACTAACGTAAATACATTCAAATATTATAGCAAAGAAGCTCCAATAGCTATTCAGAGTTCTTGTTTATAAGTAGGTGTAAACACATTACTAGATCAGCTCTGGAATTATGTGATTACATTGAAGTAATCATGTCATGTTACTTTAATATACTGCCAGTATATACATTTAGAAACACATTTTGTTTCATAGCTTTTACCATAATATTGTAAATAATGTAAAGTCATGTGGTACAACCACACATTAATTACAAGTATATTTATTTGCCTCTACTAAAAACATGTAGAAGCTAGTCTTTGTAATTGGGGCCCCCCATGTAAAACGTTGTCTTTGACCCGAAGGTATTACTTTTTGTTTGTTTTCAAATATACAAATATAATTATATTGATAGTATATTTCATGGTTGTCCTTAGGTTGCACCACCTGACTTGGTACATTTAACCAGCTTAGCCACGTCTCAAAACAAAAATGGCTACTAACCTTACAGGACCAAGGGGTTGCTTGGGGTCTTCTTTATATCCCGTTTACAGTCTTAGTTAAAAGCTTGCCAGAATAAAAGTCATTTGTTGATGGTTGTGCCGCATGACATTTTTAAAAATAATTTTATATATAAAATTCTAAATAAAATAAAATAAATGTATGTTTTTGTATGTATGTAGTTAGACAGTTGTGCAGCATGCACATATTAATATCATATCATATATGTATTAAATTACTTGAAAGATATCATTATTTAAATGATTGTAATCACAGTATTTGAATTAATGTGCAGCAACACAGCAGCCACTCTAGAGGGGGAACCTGACAGTAGAGGTAATAAACCACCATGCTGGTATTTGAGTGAGTAAACTCTCAACACTTCCACCGGAAGCTGACGTTCATTCCAGCATCAAGCCTGAACTCGTTCCTATGCGTGAGTCCAACGTGGGAAACACAATATAAAGTGGTCCACCTACAGGTGTGGTCTCTAACTGCCTCCTCAGCTTCCGTCAGCTCTCTGTGTCACAAGTTTAATTTCTCCCACCGTCTGCTGGCCCGCAGCCCGATGCCGTAGATCATAAGCCGGTTGACAGTTACAAACTGCGGCTGTCGAGAGGAGCCTCTCCCAAGGACATGCGCAATATGGCCAGCTGGAATCGCTCACCTGCTGTCTGGAGCCGCATCTACCGCTTCAAGCTTCAAGGACTTTGGAGAAATATTACGGGCCGATTCGTAACAAAAGAAAGATGGTCTGCAGCCTCCAGCTTACCGAGACGCTCAGATCCTTGGAAACTGACATAAATGAGATATACTTTGCTGCGCGGAAGTCCGAGACCGCCACGGACAGGTTGTTCATTTTTATGGGCAGAAAAATGGGATTCCTATCATCCACCTCAGAAAACCTTGTAGACCACCATAACAGTCCCCATCAGATAAACAGCGCTTTAGGCTTTTGTCTTTGAGAGAGAGGAGAACATCAACGCTTCACTCTTGCTTCAGATCTGAGAACATCCACAGGTGTTTCTGTCCAGCCTTCCACTGTGAGAAGACACCTCAGCTCTGTGGGTTTGAAAGGATGTGTAGTTGTTCAAGAAGCTCCTCGCTGAGAATGACTCTCACCATGTCCAGTGCCCAGCTTGGGCTACAGGGTTATAAGGACCCCCAGCCCTGGGCTATGGAACATTGGAGCTGTGTTTTCTGGACTGGTGGTGCTCCATTGATCCAGAAGCTGACCTCACTGATGCTCTTGTGAATGCTGAAAGCAATCAGATCCTCACAGCAATGTTCCAAACATCCAGTGTAAAGTCTTCCTAGAAGAGTAGAGGCTGCTATAGTTGTAAAGGGAGGACACACTCCCTCCTAATCCCCTTCATTTCAGAAGAATCTGGCCCAATTTTGGTGGATCAAAGATCAACCTGCAAGGTCGTCCTCAAGGTCATCAGAAGCTCACTTGAAGCTATGATGGGCCATTTGCATATGAGGACCGTCTGCAGTATCAGCATTACCAAGGCCAGTATCGCGATAGTGTTCAACAAGCCATACCCTGTGCAGACCTCGCTGTAAGCCGCCCGGTTGTTTTTTAAGGTTGCTCGCTAGATGTGTTCTCCAAATGTGCTAATGGAAGCAGATCACACCTGCCAGCGTCTCCAAACAGGCCGGTCACAGTGGATCAGGGTGTAACACGAGTGCCCTGAGACGGCCCTCAGGATTGCACAATTTAGATGCAGGCCGATAAGGATGGAAAGTGGTGGAGCAGTCAAGCTGTTGCTCAGTGGGAATTCTGGCTTTGACCTCTTTGACTTCCACTACTGTTCCAAACTTTACTGTCAAGTGTTTTCAATGATGTGCAAATACTGCATGTTATATACATTTTTAGATACATTTATATATATACACTAAGTGTAAGATCACAGTGAAATGTTCCTTGTTTTCTATGGAGTAGCCTTCCTTCCTTAACACAACAATGGACTGAAAAATGAACTGCTGATGCTTCAGATACTAAACTAACCTAGAATGTTGTTCTTCCTTTTATACTCACTTATTAGTAGAATGTTTTTCAGCTGTGCATCACAATTGAGCAAGAGAGTCCTAACAACCAATTAGTCCAATAACATCCTTAACTTGGATTGGTGGTCGTACCAGGAGATTTAGACAGAGGACTGAGAATTACTGATAATAGGACTGTATGTAAAATAAGCCTAATAATGTTTGTGTGTGTGTGTACACTTTCAATATTTTGTTGGACCGCTTCTAGCTTTGATTCTGTCTCGCATTGACTTTATGCAACATCACATTTATTTCCATCCAGAGTGGCTTCGATTTTGAGATCTTGCACTGTCGATGGGAGAGTAGAACCACTCTGTAAAGTCTTCTCCAGCACAAAGACCCAAAGACTTCCAGTTGGGTTAAGGTCAGGACTCTGTGGTGGTCAGTTAAGATGTGTGAAGATGTTTCCTCACGTGCCCTGAACCCCCTCGTTCACACCCTGCCATCCTGGCGTATGGCCTTCTCCATCAGGGTAGAAGAAATGCGTAGATGGAATAAGCTGGTCTTTCAGTGCATTCAGGTAGTCGGCTGACTTAAGTCACCCCAGACTATGACACTGCCTCCAGAGACTTGTACAGTGGCCACTGTGCGTTATGGGTGCATCCCTTCTGCCGCATCCATTGCTCTGGAACAGAGTCAGTCTAGGCTCATCAGACCACTGGTTTCTAATTAGCCTGGCTAAGAGTGTGGACATAAGAAATAAGAGCATTTCTTATGTCCAGACAGCGGTTTAGTCCAAATCCTCTGAGCTCTGTTCACTATTAAACAGTCACGAGTTCTACTCGTGCATCACAGTGGTCTTTCAAGATTGTCTTTTTATGACCACATTTCTTTTGTGAAGACGAAAGTCCTCCACCGTCCTCACTGGTGCTAATAGCTGGCCGGACCAGTAACAGGTCTAGCCATTGCAGCTTCTGCTTGATGCAGGCATGTAAGCCTTTTGAACTAGAGTAGCCTGTTTTTCACAACTCCAGCATACGACTTCCCACCAAGTTGTTTAATAGCATTCTATGTTATTAACTTTGTACTGTAAAGCACTTGAGCTGCATCTCTAGTGTTATATAAACAATGTCTGTTATTATCACGATATAGTAAAGCTATATTCTTTATTGCGTTAACGATATATCGTGATATCGCCCACCCCCGGGGAAACAGTCTCTCACACTGTTCCTCCTTTTATGATAAATGCAGGTATTTGATGTTCTGTTTACTGACTACACCCCCATCATATCCTCAGACAGGAGTATCACTGACATCATTAATCATGATATCGAGAAGATCTGGTCGTATCGGCCCGCCCCTAAACGCTGCTAGATCACAGACGCAAGCTCAATTCCGTTTACTTTCAAGTCCTTCTGTGTTTATCTGCCAGTCCTCTGCTTTGTAAGTGTCGTCACAGATGATAGGAGCGTCGCCGGGCTTTGCGTTTGCTATGCCGTTTGATTAGCGCGCGTCTCTCGGCTCTTTTAACGGAGTCTTAATGCCGCCCGCCTCGGCGCACAGATGGATTTGTTTGATCTTTGTGTTGTCGGTCTCTCCGTCTGAGAGAGTAAGTTAGACCTGTCACACGCAGCGAGGCGAGAGGGATTTAATTAACGAAAGCTGCCATGTTCCACCATTCTCACCAACCTTTATACCGGCACATTAAAGCAGCCTCCATCTACAACAATTAGGCTTCAACCGCTCGCCGCAAACATCCTCTTTTCCCGCCGTTGTGTTGTGTATTCTCACTAATGTAAGCAATTTTAGCCCTCCGGAGCAAAACTGCCTCACCAGCTGGCATATGAGGGGCTTAAAGTCGCTCCTCAGCAGCTCGAGACGTTTTGTACACGAGCCTGTTTGATTATCACTGTTCGGTTTTCAGAGGGAACGAAGAATTTCGCTGGTTGTAGGAAAAAAACAAGTCTACGTTATTTAATACAGTGACGTTGAATGGAACCAGACGTCAAGTGGAGTTTACTGTCATTTTAACCATCTACACGGTACACAGTGAAACGAAGCAACAACGTTCCTCCAGAAGCATACAGTGCTACACAAGATTGACATGCAGGAAGGTAGAACCAGGGTGGAACGTGCAAACGCATGATGTTGCTGTTGTGTGGAAAAGAGTTACCAGAATAGTCTCTTCCATAATGTACTACATACTATGGTGGTGACTCAGTACTGTTACATGAGTTGTTTATGAATACACTGCCTGATGTCTAAGATATTTCAGTGCTGAGAAGGTTTTGTCTCCAAAGAAAGCATGCAGTACCGTGCAAACGTTCTTGGGGACGATTTTTTTTTTTAAAAGCTCTTTTTCCAGACAAGCACTTTGTTTTAAAGGTATTTAAACAGTATTAATATAGTATGTATTGCTTTTACATACATCAGTGTGTTTATTTAACCCTTTCCAAGCTTCTCTTTGTGGAAAGAACCCAGTGTTATTTAAAGTTCTGACTACTCAGTGCTTCATCAAGCTAATCAGTTTAAATAGGAGAAATCAACAGTACACAGTAGGATGATAGTAATTGAAATGCTATAGTTGTGTTTTATACATGGTGACTTCTGCTTCCCATCACCACCACTGTAAAGAAATCTCTGTAGTTAACCATTTCAGGAGGAACCAAACCATTAAATGATTCAAACATTTTTTTGGGTCAGTAGTTTTGTACCTCATAGTGGGACCTGATATGTGGAAGCATGAGGACATGCAGTCGTTGGCATGGGGTCTTAATTTTCAGAGACAATGTATGCGGAGAGCTTCATCAGTGTAGATTGATGGTGATGGGAGAGAAGCAGGACGACGCTCTGTACTCTTTCGTGTATAATACTGGGCTAGCTTGGAATTCAACAACAAGTCACTTGGCATCTATCAGTCCCTAAAAAAAAAAAGATCAACATCTAGTTTATTCCACCTCTGCGGTCGATGGGAGCCGAAACGTTGCCGGTTATAGAGCCAGTGTTTTCTATCGCCGCTCTATTAAAAACAATGCAATATCCGGTTGGCTGTCACATGTGAACACGGCACAAGCACAACTTGAAGGTCGTAAGTGGAGCTCAGGGCGGAAAAATAAAATAGAAGAAAAGCGTGAGATTTAATAAATCTGGGAAAGGAAGCGTTAGGCAGGCGCCGAGCTCCATACGCGGCTGTTACTGGTTGCTTCGGGGCGGCTCGGAACGTGATTGAGTTGCAGCGTAGCGGCGAGTGGACCTTGTGATTTTTACACAATTGTCAGTGCTCAAGGTGACTGGGTTTGCAGCGTCCGGGCAGATTTAGCAGCCCACCCTTCAGCGCCGGTAATGGGTCACATGTGATGTTATGTACAAAGCGGTGCGCCCGCATAAATAAAGGCCATGCGCCGGTGGCAGGACTGTAGATCATACAGGAGAGACTGAGGAAGGAAGGTGGAGGGCAGAGAGAGAGGAGAGAGAGAGGGAGTGTGAGAGGGGTGTAGAGGTGAGAGAGAGAAGGTGTAGTGGGAAAGAGCAGAGAGAATACAGAAGAAAGAAGAAAAATAACAGTAGATAGAAAACAGTTGGAGAGAGAACAGACCGGAAAAGAGAATTGTATATAGAGGTGAGGAGAGAGAGAGGTGTATATAGAGGTGAGGAGAGAGAGAGGTGTATATAGAGGTGAAGAGAGAGAAGTGTATATAGAGGTGAGGAGAGAGAGAGGTGTATATAGAGGTGAGGAGAGAGAGAGGTGTATATAGAGGTGAAGAGAGAGAGAGGTGTATATAGAGGTGAAGAGAGAGAGGTGTATATAGAGGTGAGGAGAGAGAGAGGTGTATATAGAGGTGAAGAGAGAGAGAGGTGTATATAGAGGTGAAGAGAGAGAGGTGTATATAGAGGTGAAGAGAGAGAGGTGTATATAGAGGTGAAGAGAGAGAGAGGTGTATATAGAGGTGAAGAGAGAGAGAGGTGTATATAGAGGTGAAGAGAGAGAGGTGTATATAGAGGTGAGGAGAGAGAGGTGTATATAGAGGTGAGGAGAGAGAGAGGTGTATATAGAGGTGAAGAGAGAGAGAGGTGTATATAGAGGTGAAGAGAGAGAGAGGTGAAGAGAGAGCGAGGTGTATATAGAGGTGAAGAGAGAGAAGTGTATATACAGTGGTGAGAGAGGTATATATGGGATGAGAGTGACAGAACATGTTGTAAATAGAGGTGAGAGCTGTGTGTAGAGGTGAGAGCAAATGACAGAGGGGTATACACAGGTGAGAGAGAGTGAGGTGTATATAGTGATGAGAAAGATAGAACGAGAGAGAGTGAGGTGTATGTAGAGGTGAAAGAGAGAGAATGAGAGAGAGTGAGGTGTATGTAGAGGTGAAAGAGAGAGAGAGTGAGGTGTATGTAGAGGTAAAAGAGAGAATGAGAGAGAGTGAGGTGTATGTAGAGGTGAAAGAGAATGAGAGAGAGTGAGGCGTATGTAGAGGTAAGAGAGAGAGCGGTATATAGAGAGGTGATAGAGAGAGAGTTGTATATAGTGGCGAGAGAGTGATGGAGGTGTATATAGAGATGAGGGAGAGAGAATGAAAGAGAGCGATATATATATAGAGGTGAGAGAGAGTGAGGTGTATGTAGAGGTGAGAGAGCGGTTTATAGAGAGGTGTATGTAGAGGAGAGAGAGAGTGAGGTGTATGTAGAGGTGAGAGAGCGGTTTATAGTGAGGTGTATGTAGAGGAGAGAGAGAGTGAGGTGTATGTAGAGGTGAGAGAGCGGTTTATAGAGAGGTGTATGTAGAGGAGAGAGAGAGAGTGAGGTGTATGTAGAGGAGAGAGAGAGAGTGAGGTGTATGTAGAGGAGAGAGAGAGTGAGGTGTATGTAGAGGAGAGAGAGAGTGAGGTGTATGTAGAGGAGAGAGAATGAGAAAGTGAGGTGTATGTAGAGGAGAGGGAGAGTGAGGTGTATGTAGAGGAGAGGGAGAGAGAGGTGTATGTAGAGGAGAGAGAGAGAGAGAGTGAGGTGTATGTAGAGGTGACAGAGCGGTTTATAGAGAGGTGTATGTAGAGGAGAGAGAGAGAGTGAGGTGTATGTAGAGGAGAGAGAGAGAGAGAGTGAGGTGTATGTAGAGGTGAGAGAGCGGTTTATAGAGAGGTGTATGTAGAGGAGAGAGAGAGTGAGGTGTATGTAGAGGTGAGAGAGCGGTTTATAGAGAGGTGTATGTAGAGGAGAGAGAGAGAGTGAGGTGTATGTAGAGGAGAGAGAGAGAGTGAGGTGTATGTAGAGGAGAGCGAGAATGAAAGAGTGAGGTGTATGTAGAGGAGAGTGAGGTGTATGTAGAGGAGAGAGAGAGAGAGTGAGGTGTATGTAGAGGTGAGAGAGCGGTTTATAGAGAGGTGTATGTAGAGGAGAGAGAGAGTGAGGTGTATGTAGAGGTGAGAGAGCGGTTTATAGAGAGGTGTATGTAGAGGAGAGAGAGAGAGTGAGGTGTATGTAGAGGAGAGAGAATGAGAGAGTGAGGTGTATGTAGAGGAGAGAGAGAGAGTGAGGTGTATGTAGAGGAGAGAGAGAGAGTGAGGTGTATGTAGAGGAGAGAGAGAGAGAGTGAGGTGTATGTAGAGGAGAGAGAGAGAGAGAGTGAGGTGTATGTAGAGGAGAGAGAGAATGAGAGAGTGAGGTGTATGTAGAGGAGAGAGAATGAGAAAGTGAGGTGTATGTAGAGGAGAGAGAGAGAGAGAGTGAGGTGTATGTAGAGGTGAGAGAGCGGTTTATAGAGAGGTGTATGTAGAGGAGAGAGAGAGAGAGAGGTGTATGTAGAGGAGAGAGAGAATGAGAGAGTGAGGTGTATGTAGAGGAGAGAGAGAGAGAGGTGTATGTAGAGGAGAGAGAGAATGAGAGAGTGAGGTGTATGTAGAGGAGAGAGAATGAGAGAGTGAGGTGTATGTAGAGGTGAGAGAGAGAGAGTGAGGTGTATGTAGAGGTGAGAGAGAGAGAGTGAGGTGTATGTAGAGGAGAGAGAGAGAGAGAGAGTGAGGTGTATGTAGAGGAGAGAGAGAGAGTGAGGTGTATGTAGAGGAGAGAGAATGAGAGAGTGAGGTGTATGTAGAGGAGAGAGAATGAGAGAGTGAGGTGTATGTAGAGGTGAGAGAGAGAGAGTGAGAGAGAGAGAGTGAGGTGTATGTAGAGGAGAGAGAGAGAGAGTGAGGTGTATGTAGAGGAGAGAGAATGAGAGAGTGAGGTGTATGTAGAGGAGAGAGAGAGAGAGTGAGGTGTATGTAGAGGAGAGAGAGAGAGAGTGAGGTGTATGTAGAGGTAAAAGAGAGAATGAGAGAGAGTGAGGTGTATGTAGAGGAGAGAGAGAGAGAGTGAGGTGTATGTAGAGGAGAGAGAGAGAGAGTGAGGTGTATGTAGAGGAGAGAGAGAGAGAGTGAGGTGTATGTAGAGGTAAAAGAGAGAATGAGAGAGAGTGAGGTGTATGTAGAGGAGAGAGAGAGAGAGAGTGAGGTGTATGTAGAGGAGAGAGAATGAGAGAGTGAGGTGTATGTAGAGGAGAGAGAGAGTGAGGTGTATGTAGAGGAGAGAGAATGAGAGAGTGAGGTGTATGTAGAGGTGAGAGAGAGAGTGAGGTGTATGTAGAGGTGAGAGAGCGGTTTATAGAGAGGTGTATGTAGAGGAGAGAGAGAGAGTGAGGTGTATGTAGAGGAGAGAGAGAGAGAGTGAGGTGTATGTAGAGGAGAGAGAGAGAGTGAGGTGTATGTAGAGGTGAGAGAGAGAGAGTGAGGTGTATGTAGAGGAGAGAGAATGAGAGAGTGAGGTGTATGTAGAGGTGAGAGAGAGAGAGAGAGAGTGCGAGCTCTGCCGGTCTGTATTGATTAAGTGCCTGTCGGAGGGGAACTGAGGCTGAATATTCTGCCCAGCGAGTAAAAGTGTATTATTTTAAAGGTCACGGCTTGCATTACACCTCTTTCCTCACAACCAGCTCGGATAAACAGCGTGCCGCTGGAACACCGCCGCCACCGCCGCCTCCGTACAGCGCTGCACCTCCACACCTGTACGCTTACATCTACTGTAGGCTACAGAGAGAGTCCAGCACACAGAGCTGCTCTGAGGAAACCATACGCACTGGATTCAAACGTGCCCCTCATTAACACCACTAATTTAAACTATTCATATTTAAATGACTGTGATCGAGAATGAACCAGCGCCTGTTTAAGTGATCAGTTTCGACACCCCTGTTAAAAAATACAACCACGCCAATCCGTCATCTGCTCCTCAGAGACGTAAATTTAATGTTGTATGAAGGTTATGAGGCAGATCAGCATGTAGGTCATGGATTTGGCCCGCGGGACGAGCAGGACGGCATGTTCTCCAGCAGCGATTTGTACTTGTTTAGCAAACAATACATATTTTATTCTTATTTACATACGGCGTGGACGTGAAGGCGCGAGCCTGTGAGCTGAATCGATCCGGTTCAGTAATGCACACGTTTATTCGATGGCATTATTAATTCATGTGCTGAAGAGCGGCAGGTGAAGAACGAGGAAGCGATTTTCCGCACGCCGTTAGGGAGCCGGCTCCGTGTCATAAAGAAAGCCGTAAGACGGAAGGCATGCGGTATACAGCTAAGTGCGTCTTTTACAGCAGTCGTATATTATATCACGATCCCCTCAGATCACCCCCCCTCCACAGAAACATCTCCTTTAATTGTCATCGTCCATCACTCTTCCACGCGGCCGTTTCTGCTGAGCTGAGAGAACACTCCGAGCTGAAAGAATTCCGAACGGCTCCGGAAAACCATATACGGAGTGGAAGCCAAGAGACTTTCCAATGAAGTGCAACTTCTTCATGTTTCGATGTTTCAGAGGAGATCAGATAGAAGATAACCCACTCGCATAGTGACAGAGGACTTGGGACTCTGAGCAACCACCTGGAACACCTGGTGGACCACCAGAGACAGAGAGAGAGGTCCACTTATGCTTCAGATCAGTCACACTGATGTAGTGAAGGTGTGTTAGTGGGTGTGTTGGGTTGCTAAAGTTCTTAAACACTGTCTCCGTTCACTGTCCACTCACTGTCCTCTCTTTTGGACACGTCTACCTTGTTGGTCCACCTTGTAGATGCAAAGTCAGAGACGATAGCTCATCTGTTGCTATGCAGTTTGTGGTCCTCTAGTCCTTCATCGGTGCCCACTGGACACTGTGGTCTGGATATTTAGGTGGACTGTCCTCAGTCCAAAGGTGTTTAAACACTCCCGCAGCACTGCTGTGTCTGATCCACTCACACCAGCACAACACACACTAACACGCCATCACCATGTCAGTGGCACTGCAGTGCTGAGAACGAAAAATACCCACTCTGTGGAGGTCCTGACCACTGAAGAACAGGGTAAAAGGGGGCTAACGGTCATTAGTATTAGTCTCCCTCCCCTACTCGCTCACAGTGCTACAGGGCGGGGACGTGAACAGGCTGGGCTTCTCTCAGCGCCCCCCGTTTACAGGCTGGGTCTGTTTCGAGAGAGAGAGAGTCTCTGAGGCTGTCGTTGGCGCGGTGGGCTCTGAGGTTGGAGGCTGTTCCCCTTTTTTCAGCTGGGTTCTGATTAGACCCATCGCCCTGCGCACTATGCTCCAGTCGCCGTGGTAATTGGAGCTGGCAGGAGGTTGGCATGTGAAATCCCCCTCGACACCCCCCCCCCCCCTTCTTTTATCCCACTGCTGTCTCTTCCCACCATAACCCTGCCAAACACACACACACACACACACACACACACACACAGTGCACGTTTATTAACCCCTGCCTATCTGGAATCAAGCCTGTGAAGAGCTGCAGTCTTAAAGGGCCCATATCCTGGAAAACCTGCTTTAATTGAATACGTACATTGTATATAGGAAGCAAACTGAAAATCCCGCCTGGTTTAAATCCACCGCTTTGTGAAAATCAGTATGTTTACGTTTACCCTCCTGTTGGGCCTATGGCGGTTTAGCCCCGCCCATTCACATTGATGTTATAAGGAGTGTTTCATTTCAGTTCTAGTTCAATTGTATAGCACTTTTTACAGCAATGTTGTCACAAAGCAGGTTTACAGAAGTTTGAAAACAGACCGTTACAACATATATATCCTCCAGTGAGCAAACCAGAGGCAACAGTGGCAAGAAAGCCTCCCTCAGACTCGAGGAAGCAAGACTCACAAGCGGAGACCCATCCTCCTCTGGTCACACAGTATTTACAGTGTAATAAGTTAATACCAAAGAAAAGCTGAGAGAACATCTGTTTGAAGTCTGCATAGCAAAGCTTTAGAAGCTGCACAGGTAGAGGCAGTCTCTGACCGAGGCAGTCTCTGACTAGGGGTGTGGCGTATCGTATCGTATCGTACACAATAATATCGGCAACATTTTTGAATATTGTGAACGATATTATACCCTGAAATATAGTACCATATTATCACATCAGGGTACTATTTTTACTGGTTTTAGAAAAAAAATCACTTTTTTTCTCATTTCCCATTATATATCTACTAGAGACAGATTTTATCTGTTCAGTATCATTCATTTTACTTCAGTCCTGGATATATGAAGATATTTGTAGTGCATTATTTAGTATCGTGACATTCTGGATCATTGAATTCTGTTACAATCTGATGAACATTCTTGTATTGTTTAATATCTCAGTTAGGGAGTGTGCCATATCATATGGTATGCAATAATAAAATTAAATTTTCATTTTGTTGCAGTAGTGTATTCTTAAAATATTTTTTTAATTCAATGTCATATCGCCAAGAGTATCGTTATCACAAAAATACCATATAATATTGTGATCTTATTGTAGGGCCACATCGCCCACCCCTACCTCTGAGTCTTTGTAAAAGTGGGCATGAGCTGAAACAGTCCCATTCTGCTGATGCTGGTGCATCTGGATGGCACAGTGATGTAACAGAGGGTGTTGCAGTTGGCCCAAATGGACAGGAGAGCTGGCTGGTGATGGGTCAGGAGGAGGCCCTAATGGTCAGACGTCCAACAGCATTCAGCGTTTCAACCTGAACTGCTTTCTAAATGTGACGCAGTATAGGACAGCCAATCAGAGCAGAGTTAGGTTGCCTATATAAGTCTTAAAGAAGCAGTCAGGTTTAGGTTTAAGGGATACAGAGACTTTAGAACATGATCATATAAGTCTGGTTGCCTAAAGACTTCATTCGGCCTTTTGTTATGACTCGACTCGAGTCAGCTCTCTTTTTGAATTAGAATTATAACTTTTAGAACTTTACACACAAAGAAAGTTGACCACTACGTTTAACCCATCCAGGCAAGGAAACACACACATACTAATGAACACACACATACACTTGGCCAGAGCGGTGGGCAGCCCCCTAGCCACAGGACCAGTTGGTGCTCAGGTGTCTTGCTTAATTCGTGTCCTGCTGGTTCAGGGGATCAAACCAGCGAACTTCTGGTCCCAAGGCTGGTTCCCTAAACCTCCAGTTTCCATGTCTGGACTTGAACAGTGTTCAGATACTACATCCAACTCTTTATTCCAGTGAAGAGAGGAAATTCCACCGTACGAGCCCTTTAATGTCGTTGTCGTTCCTCGTAGATACAAGCAAGCTGACGACACCTCCTCCTTTCCAAGTGACCGTTTTTATTAGGCACGTCTTTATCAGATGAACTCGTCAGCTCTGGCTGTGCTTTAGCAGTTTCACTTCCCCCGAACTGATTACAGGACCGCTCATGTTCCGCTCTTTTTTTCTTCTTGCCTTTTATTTTAAGGACGTTGGCAACCGTAAAGCTGGGCTTGCCCTGGCCTCCTTCCATATTCCGAGAGATAATACGATACACTGCCATCTGTAGAAGCCTGGACAGGCTTATCACTCTAAACTCTCATTAAACACCGTCTTTACACGGTAACTGTGGCTGTTTCCTCAGAAAGAGAAGTTTAACAGCAGCGTGAGCTTGTGGTGCTGCTTTACAAGAGGTGAAAAGACGAGTACAGTCAACAGGATTGTGTTGTTTTTTTATTTATTTTTAAAGTAAATATGAACTTTTATGGAAGTTATACAGCAAATTTGCTTTTAAAGCTTCTCTGCACGCATGCCAAGCACTTTTTAAGGGCCCATGTCATGTAAAATTTCTTTCTGATTTGATGCAATATGTTATAATTGTTCCCAGATGTCCCCAGTATGTGCAGGACATACACTACCAGTCAAAAGTTTGAAGATATGCTTCAAAATAGCTAAATAGCTTGGGAAAAGTTCTGGTTCCATTGACTTACATTGAAATTAAAGACTTGCCCACTAATAGTATGTCCTGTGAAGTTACTATTGTGGAGGTAGTAATTTCTCTTTGGACATATACACGCACTAAATTTTAAATTTACTGTTTCTGTAAATTAAAAAAGCATTAAAAATCATTTTTAAAATTTAGTGACATAGAGGCCTGTTTACCTATCTCAGAAACAGTGTATGCAGAGGTTAACCAGATCTAGTCAAGGTTGGAACATGATATCATCATCTTTTTGTAATGTTTGTTTCAGGTTCATTCTTACAAGAACTTTTGTTGAAGAGCCTGAATACGGGTGGAGTGGTGGATTTTCTGTACTACAGTCGACGTCTGTGTTTTTAGATGTTAGTGCTGGAGAGGATTTGGTTTCTTTTTATTGATAAACTATGTTTAGCCAAAAATGAACAAAAAAAACAAAAACCTGAACAGATATCCAAATAGATAAATATTCATCTCCAGCCTTAAAACACTAAACTAAGCAGCCCTTTTTGGGGTTCACTGTTACGGTGGTGTCATACAACCCATTTAAATATAGCTTTCTCATAGGTAGAGTGCTAAAAGCTGCAGGCCAAGTTGGAAAATGGTAATGCAAAGCTGAATGTCATGAATTGATCTTGTTATTAGAATAAAGTACATGGAAGAATGCAGTGTAAGTGAAAAACAACAGATTTCTCTTAAAATAAAGTTAAAATAATAATAAAAATAAGTTGGCTTGGCGAGTTTAAAAGTCCAATCGCCTCACAGCAAGACGATCCGGGTTGGATTCCCAGTCCGGGCTGTTCTGTGTGGAGTGTGCATGTTCTTCCTGTACCTGAGTGGGTTTCCTCCAGGTACTCCGGTTTCCTCCCACAGTCCAAACACATGCATGATAGGTTGATCACTCACTGTAAATTGCCTGTAGGTGTGAGCGTGTGCATGAGTGAGTGTTGTACCCCGCCTTCGCCCAATGGCGCTGGGATTGGCTCCAGCCCCCACACCGTGACCCCGACTAGCAGAATAATAGTGGAGAGTGGATGGATGGATATAATTGATTTATTTTCTGGCTGTTGCAGATGAAAAATGAATTATTCAGCATCAGGAAAACCCAGAAACAATGATACCAAAGTTTCTGAATATACTTTCTCTCCGTATTTAGTGTTTCCACTCGTTACCTTAGTAGAGTTTCCACCTTCAGAGTGCAGAGTTCATTATCTGCTTCTTGCCATATTCGCCGATGCTGAGGCGTTTGAGCTGTAAGAGGACACGTGTGTCCGTCCAAGAACTCAACACCTTTTTTATTTTTAACCATAAAACTTTGCTTAAGACGCGTACTAGAGAAACCCTTCATGAACGCTGCTTTATGAAAGCTCTGGAATCGACACGTTCCAACCCGCTGCTGCGACACTGCCCACGAAAATAGACGCTGATAATGTAGCGGCTGGAACCTTTTCTGAAAGCTGTTGGCAGCCTTTGTGTCCTGTCAAACCCGTGAGGGGTAAAAGGTGAGCACGGAAAAGCTGCTCAAAGAGCCTAAAAGCTGTTTGCGGTGGAGCTGTCAGGTGGCACAGTCGCTCCTCTGAAAGGACACAAGTCTCTGCCTGCGCGAGTCGGTCGAAGCCATGTGGGGGTCAGGACTTGGGTGTAATTGTGTCTCGCTGCTTGAGATTGAGCTTTTTTGCCTTTAATTTCCAACGATAGCTGCCATTAACACAGCCGGCTGCGTTACGTGTCCAGCGGAGGTGAAATTAATGTATGAGGACGTTTCAGAGCCCAGATTCTGTGACGTGGTTCTCGTGGATGTAGATGCGGGACACGTATCATTTATAGAACTAAACTGATAGTCATTTTACAGACCTTTATTTTAAATCAACTGTTTTACTACACTACCAGTCAAACATTTTAGAATTGTACTAAAACGTTTGGCTGGTAGTGTATCTAAAACGTTTGGCTGGTAGTGTACTAAAACGTTTGTCTGGTAGTGTATCTAAAACGTTTGACTGGTAGTGTATCTAAAACGTTTGACTGGTAGTGTATCTAAAACGTTTGTCTGGTAGTGTATCTAAAACGTTTGACTGGTAGTGTATCTAAAACGTTTGACTGGTAGTGTATCTAAAACGTTTGTCTGGTAGTGTATCTAAAACGTTTGACTGGTAGTGTATCTAAAACGTTTGACTGGTAGTGTATCTAAAACGTTTGACTGGTAGTGTATCTAAAACGTTTGTCTGGTAGTGTACTAAAACGTTTGTCTGGTAGTGTATCTAAAACGTTTGTCTGGTAGTGTACTAAAACGTCTGACTGGTAGTGTATCTAAAACGTTTGGCTGGTAGTGTATCTAAAACGTTTGACTGGTAGTGTACTAAAACGTTTGTCTGGTAGTGTATCTAAAACGTTTGTCTGGTAGTGTACTAAAACGTTTGACTGGTAGTGTATCTAAAACGTTTGGCTGGTAGTGTATCTGAAACGTTTGGCTGGTAGTGTATCTAAAACGTTTGACTGGTAGTGTACTAAAACGTTTGTCTGGTAGTGTACTAAAACGTTTGACTGGTACTGTACTAAAACGTTTGGCTGGTAGTGTACTAAAACGTTTGGCTGGTAGTGTACTAAAACGTTTGACTGGTAGTGTATCTAAAACGTTTGGCTGGTAGTGTATCTAAAACATTTGGCTGGTAGTGTATCTAAAACGTTTGACTGGTAGTGTATCTAAAACGTTTGGCTGGTAGTGTATCTAAAACGTTTGACTGGTAGTGTACTAAAACGTTTGGCTGGTAGTGTATCTAAAACGTTTGACTGGTAGTGTATCTAAAACGTTTGGCTGGTAGTGTATCTAAAACGTTTGACTGGTAGTGTATCTAAAACGTTTGGCTGGTAGTGTATCTAAAACGTTTGTCTGGTAGTGTATCTAAAACGTTTGGCTGGTAGTGTATCTAAAACGTTTGACTGGTAGTGTATCTAAAACGTTTGTCTGGTAGTGTATCTAAAACGTTTGACTGGTAGTGTATCTAAAACGTTTGGCTGGTAGTGTATCTAAAACGTTTGGCTGGTAGTGTATCTAAAACGTTTGGCTGGTAGTGTATATAAAACGTTTGTCTGGTAGTGTATCTAAAGCGTTTGGCTGGTAGTGTACTAAAACGTTTGACTGGTAGTGTATCTAAAACGTTTGGCTGGTAGTGTATCTAAAACGTTTGACTGGTAGTGTATATAAAACGTTTGGCTGGTAGTGTATCTAAAACGTTTGTCTGGTAGTGTATCTAAAACGTTTGACTGGTAGTGTATCTAAAACGTTTGGCTGGTAGTGTATCTAAAACGTTTGACTGGTAGTGTATCTAAAACGTTTGGCTGGTAGTGTATCTAAAACGTTTGGCTGGTAGTGTATCTAAAACGTTTGACTGGTAGTGTATCTAAAACGTTTGACTGGTAGTGTATCTAAAACGTTTGGCTGGTAGTGTATATAAAACGTTTGTCTGGTAGTGTATCTAAAACGTTTGGCTGGTAGTGTATCTAAAACGTTTGACTGGTAGTGTATATAAAACGTTTGACTGGTAGTGTATCTAAAACGTTTGTCTGGTAGTGTATATAAAACGTTTGGCTGGTAGTGTATCTAAAACGTTTGACTGGTAGTGTATATAAAACGTTTGACTGGTAGTGTATCTAAAACGTTTGTCTGGTAGTGTATCTAAAACGTTTGACTGGTAGTGTATATAAAACGTTTGTCTGGTAGTGTATATAAAACGTTTGGCTGGTAGTGTATCTAAAACGTTTGACTGGTAGTGTATATAAAACGTTTGACTGGTAGTGTATCTAAAACGTTTGTCTGGTAGTGTATCTAAAACGTTTGGCTGGTAGTGTATCTAAAACGTTTGGCTGGTAGTGTATCTAAAACGTTTGGCTGGTAGTGTATCTACAACGATTGACTGGTAGTGTATCTAAAACGTTTGTCTGGTAGTGTATCTAAAACGTTTGTCCGGTAGTGTATCTAAAACGTTTGGCTGGTAGTGTATCTAAAACGTTTGGCTGGTAGTGTATCTAAAACGTTTGACTGGTAGTGTATCTAAAACGTTTGGCTGGTATTGTGTGTATATGCATACTAGCTGTCAATAGAGAACTCAATTGAATTCAAAACTCAACGTAATTGTTGTCAATGTTTTTTGTTCTGTATGGTTTGAACATGGCAGCTGCTCTCTTTGGTTCCTTTGACTTACATTGAATCTAAAAACTGTCTTTGTCCTCTACTGCAGTGTTGCTATTTTGGAGATACTTGATACTTATATTTATATGTGTTAGACATAGGTATACTAATACATATATGTATGTATGTTTAGGTAAATATATGTATATATATGTGTGTACATATATATGTATGTGTGTTGAAGCACATCTGGCATGCTTACTTCTTCTGCCTTGGACCATCCACTCATTTCCAACATTTCTTATTCGTCGGGCAGCTTTCTCGCAAGTCGGCAGTCCAATTACCGGCCGAATGCATCACTCCGCTACAGCCAAGCACCTTGTCATAACAACTCCAGGGAAACAATAAGACTACTGTTGGCAGGCCTTTCAGCTTTAAGCTACCATCTGTGGCAGTGCCCACATCTATGATGAGCAACCAGGGAGAGACTCGAGGCTGAGTGAGACGTTTCTGCAGGATTTTCCCCCCCATGATGATTCAGATTAGTAACTGAGCTCCTGCCTGTCTCGGTTTAAATACTGAGTATTGAGCGCATCGCCGGCGTCTAAACCGGGACCGGGTTTGGCTTCTGGATGGCAGCTAATACTGTTTTTAGCTGCGTGTCATATTTTGGTCGGTGTTTGTAGAGGATAACAGGATGTCATAAAGCACGTAATCAAGTCTTGCGCGTGGCTAATTGGAGGGGTGAAAGCTGACATCACTTGTGAAGTACGCTAGGCTTGGAGCTCCAGTGCAAAACTGAAGAAGCGAACCTCTGGCTGACTGACAGACTGAAAAAAAACAACGATTCCTTTAAGAAAAGGTGAATTTCTTCAGTTCTCTTTGTCTGCAGAGCATAATGAAAGGTGCGAGTGATGCGGTGCTTCCTAGACAGAAAAAAAAGAGCTTTTGGTATTTGTGCCCTGCGGTGTTTTTATGGAACGCTTCCACCTAGTATCTGTCTTAACCTTCACATATTTTATGCATCAAATGCAGCTGAATTCTGTTCCTGGGCTTTAGCAGCCAAAGTCAAGTCTTTATTTTGACTGCACTAGCACTCAGTTGTTTATGATTTAGTAAACTGTTCAAAGCTTAAGTAAACTGCAATATAAGCATTTATACAGTCAGAGCTTTCAGCTATACCTAAAACTGTATACACTAGAATAGGAGATGCAGATATGTGTATGTATACATCTTTACTATATTAGAATAGGAGATATCAGTCCACAAAACAGCCCTCGTTTAATATTCCTTTACTTTACCATAGGAGATATTAGTATTCAGACAACCGAAATGCTTCTATATTCTGACAAAGGAGACATCAGTACATAAACACTCTCAATAAACTTTCCTACATATTAAAATAGAAGATGTAAGTAATTTAACAACCTCAGAAAACAGTGCTATACACTAGAAAACGAGATATTAGTACATAAACAGCCTTGAATAGGAGATATTAGACCACCAACAACCTTAGGAAACATGTATATATACACTAGAATATGAGATGTTAATCAGTTACCACTCCTGTACAACACAAAAGGAGATATTAGTCCACAAACCAGCCGGTACCTGAGAAGATATTAGTCCATAAAACTTTTAAATAACTTCAAAAATGCCCATATGTGATGTACAAAGAGATACTAGTACATAAACAATCTCAGGAAACTTTACTATACATTAAAATAGGAGATGTTAGTAAATAAACAGTCCTGTAACCTGGGAAAGGAGTTATTAGTACACAAACGAGCTTGCTAAGCAGTCCTATGCAGTAGAACAGGAGATATTAGTCCACAAAACAGCCCTCGTTCAATATTCCTTTACTTTACCATAGGAGATATTAGTATTCAGACAACCGAAATGCTTCTATATTCCGACAAAGGAGATATCAGTACATAAACACTCTCAATAAACTTTCCTACACATTGAAATAGAAGATGTAAGTAATTTAACAACCTCAGAAAACTAGTAGTGCTATACACTAGAAAACAAGATATTAGTACATAAACAGCCTTGCATAGGAGATATTAGACCACCAACAACCTTAGGAAACAGTTATATGCACTAGAATATGAGATGTTAATCAGTTACCACTCCTGTACAACACAAAAGGAGATATTAGTCCATAAAACTTTTAAAGATATTAGTCAATAAACAGCCTCAATAAACACTCCTAGAACACTCCTACAATAGATTGAGATATTAGTTGGAGATACTCCATAGCACTAGAATAGGAGATATTAGCCCATAAACAACCTCACAAACTCTTCTTTGCACTATAATAGGAGATATTAGCCCATAAACAACCTCACAAACTCTTTTTTGCACTATAATAGAAGATATTAGCCCATAAACAATAATAAAAACAGTCCAGCGACTTGCATTAGCAGATATTAGTCAATAAACAACCTCAGTAAATGCTTTCATACACAAAAATAGCAGATATTAGTCCATAAACAACCTCAGCAAATGCTTCCATACACAATAATAGCAGATATTAGTACATAAACAACCTCAGTAAATGCTTTCATACACAAAAACAGCAGATATTAGTACATAAACAACCTCAGTAAATGCTTTCATACACAATAATAGCAGATATTAGTACATAAACAACCTCAGTAAATGCTTTCATACACAACAATAGCAGATATTAGTACATAAACAACCTCAGTAAATGCTTTCATACACAATAATTGCAGATATTAGTACATAAACAACCTCAGTAAATGCGTTCATACACAACAATAGCAGATATTAGTCCATAAACAACCTCAATAAATGTTTTATACACAACATTTGTTGATATTAGTCCATAAACAACCTCAGTAAATGCTTTCATACACAAAATAGCAGATATTAGTCCATAAACAACCTCAGTAAATGCTTTCATACACAAACATAGCAGATATTAGTTCATAAACAACCTCAGTAAATGCTTTCATACACAATAATAGCAGATATTAGTCCATAAACAACCTCAATAAATGTTTTATACACAACATTTGTTGATATTAGTCCATAAACAACCTCAGTAAATGCTTTCATACACAGTAATAGCAGATATTAGTACATAAACAACCTCAGTAAATGCTTTCATACACAGTAATAGCAGATATTAGTCCATAAACAACCTCAGTAAATGGTTTCATACACAAAATAGCAGATATTAGTACGTAAACAACCCCAGTAAATGCTTTCATACACAAACATAGCAGATATTAGTACATAAACAACCTCAGTAAATGCTTTCATACACAACAATAGCAGATATTAGTCCATAAACAACCTCAATAAACGTTTTATACACAAAATCTGTTGATATTAGTCCATAAACAACCTCAGTAAATGGTCTCATGCACAAACATAGCAGATATTAGTTCATAAAAAACACTAAAATCAGTCCAGTGACTTATATTAGCAGATATTAGTCAATAAACAACCTTCGAAAAAAACAGACCTATGCAATGCAATAAGAGAGATTGCTACATATTCAACCTCAAATGCACTCCTATACAACAGAGTAGGAGATATTAGTTCATAAACAACCTCAGTAGATGCTCTCGTACACCAAAATAGCAAATATTAGTACATAAACAACCCAGTACAATGCTGCTGTACCATCGAACAGTAAATATGAATCCCATAAACAACCTTCAATACACACTCATGCACTAGAATAGGAAATGCACAGTTTTGGATAGTCTGTGTGGGTTAATGAAAGTTTCATGAGAGATCAGTTTGTTGTTCGAAACTCGGCTAGGTGCACGTCTGTGTTTCTTCTGTCCACAGTTTCTTTGCACGCCCAGAAACCTGAAATATGACATGTCTCCACACATTGAGTAAACAAAGCTCAACGAAGGGGAAACATTCATACGGATTAATTCGGCGTGCTTTTCGCGTGCAGGCTGTTCAGCCCAGTGTGGTTGGAAGCTGGTTGGAAGCGACGTGTTTTAATGCTGGAGGTGGTTTTATTGTTATTCAGAAACTCCTCAGAGACGCAGATCAACATAAAAACATAGATGTAATGCTCGGTCATGTAGTTGACCTTTCTTGTATATATGCATACACATACGCATAGACCGACTGCTTTGCATGTTCTAGAACAGCCTGTTCTCCTCATGGTGTTGAAGGTATAGACAAAGGCCAACCTGTTGCTTATGTTACATCTTAATTGGACAGATCAGTATCATCGGCGTGGTTTTGCTTAGGCTTCCAATTATAATGTTGTGTTTTGCTCACATTACAGATGATGCTACATGGCTGGAAAGCTTAGTTCTAGGAAAACTATATATATATTGTAATGTAAACTTGTTTTTCTAAGTAAAAGCATAAAAAGATCAATATAGGAAAAATGTTGGATAGATAGATAGATAGATAGATAGATAGATAGATAGATAGATAAACTATACAGAAACAGTGCAACTATGCAGGTAATAATTAAAAGCAAAATCAATAGAAAAAAAATTAAATATAAAAAAAAAATTAATATAGGACAAATATGGATGGATGAAATGATGGATGGATAAATGGATTGATGGATGGATGGATGGATAGAGTGATGGGTGGATTGATGTATAGATGAAATGATGTATGGATGGATTGATGTATTGATGGATGGATGGATGGACAGATTGATGGGTGGATAGATGGATTGATGTATGTATGTATTGATGGGTGGACAGATGGATTGATGTATGGATGGATGTATAGATCAATGGATGGATGTATAGATGGATAGATTGATAGGTGGATAGATGGGTTGATGTATCGATGGATTGATGTATCGATGGATAGATGGATGGATGGATAGATGGATTGACGTATAGATAAATGGATGGATGGATGGATAGATAGATAGATTGATGTATAAATGGATGAATAGATTGATGGGTGGATAGATGGATTGATGTATAGATAAATGGATGGATAGATGGAAGGATGGATGGATAGATGGATTGATGTATAGATAAATGGATGGATGGATGGATAGATGGATAGATGGATGGATAGATGGATTGATGTATAGATAAATGGATGGATAGATGGATGGATGTATAGATAAATGGATGGATGGATAGATGGATTGATGTATAGATTAATTGATGTATAGATGGATGGATGGTGAAATTGATGGGTGGATAGATGGATTGGTGGATGGATGGATAGATTGATGTATAGATATGGTATGACTAATATCATACTAATGATTATCCAGCTGTGTGCTCTGGATTCCTCTCTCTGAACCTCTTTTATTCCCTCCTCTTTCAGAGAACGAGATTCCTCCTGGTTTTCCCAACATCGATATGGGTCCTCAGCTGAAAGTGGTGGAGCGGACGCGCACCGCCACCATGCTCTGCGCCGCCAGCGGCCAGCCCGACCCCGAAATCTCCTGGTTCAAGGACTTCCTGCCGGTCGACATCAACAGCAGCAACGGGCGAATCAAGCAGCTCCGCTCAGGTGACCATAAAACTCTCCATCTTCACCGTAACGCTCTCTCCATCGCTCGTTTTATAGCAGACAAGCATCGCTTTGACAAACCCATTACGCCCTCCACTCTACTGCCGTAGATATAGATCCCACTTTCGCAGGTTTCGCAAATAGCCCCCATAAACGCGTTTCGATTTCCCACCTCTTATGTTTAGGTATGTTATTTTGCTCTTTACTGCAGTCAGTTTAGCTCTGTTTGATATTCCTTCACAGCGAAACCCATTCAGTAGCTCTTTAATCTGCAGAAGACGTGAGTCATTACTGTCTCAGGTCATGTTGCTGTACTGTTGTGAGTCTAATATCATAAATACCTGATTAATGGCGTCATTATTCAGTGAATTATGTTTCATTTTGACAAAGTTTGTTCTCTTTGTTTCGATGGCAAAAAAATAAAAAATTAAAATTAGTGAGAAATCCTATAATTTATAAAACCACCTCCTTATATCTTCACATACTGTCCATTCTATCATCTCCACTGACCATATAGGATCACTCTTCTACACTTACAGACTGTAGTCCATCTCATTCACTGCATACATTGTGTATCCTCTTTTCTTTAATGGTCAGACCCCCACAGGACCACCTATTATTAGGAGGTGGGTCATTCTCAGCACTGCAGTGACACTGACATGCTGGTGGTATGTTAGTGTGTGTTGTGCTGGACTGTGTAAACACCTCAGTGTCACTGCTAGAGAGAGAATAGTCCACCATCCAAAACTATCCAGACAGCAGTGTCCTGTGGGCGGCGTCCTGTGTCCACTGATGAAGAACTAGAGGAACACAAACTGTGCAGCAGCAGATGAGCTACTGTCTCTGACTTTACATCTACTAGGTGGACCAGCAAGGTAGACGTGTCTAATAGAGTGAACAGTGAGTCTGCTATGCTCTGTGGTGGTCTTGTGGGGGTCCTGATCATTAAAGAACAGGGTAATAAAGTATACAGAGTATCAGATGGTACAGTCCGTAAGTGTAGAACTACAGAGTGCACCTGTACGGTAAACGGAGCTGATATGGACAGTGTGTGTAGATAGAGTGTAGATACATCCAAAGAAAAAACGACTTAATTTTCTTTTCTTTATTATTTGAACACTATAGTTGCCCTTATATCTGCTCTAATTTCACTTAAAACCTCTTTACATTAACTTACATTAAAGGTAAAGTAGGGTTTTGTCCTCTCCTGTAAAGGTATTTTTTAGCAGGGATTTTATATATATATATATATATATATGTGTGTGTGTGTGTGTGTGTGTGTGTGTGTGTGTGTGTGTGTGTGTGTGTGTGTGTATTTATGTATAACATCCCTGCTAATATATATATATATATATATATATATATATATATATATATATATATATATATATATATATATATATATATATATATATACTTGTTTTTATAAGCAAAGGAACTAAAATTGAAGATAAAACTTAAAATTAAAAATAAAATTTAATTATGAGGATTATAAGTTATTAGCAATATTGTCATTAATTAGTTTCCGAAAGATTAACGTTTCAACAAGACAGAAACTTTCTGAAATTATGTAATGATTGAAAGATAGATAGATAGATAGATAGATAGATAGATAGATAGATAGATAGATAGATAGATAGACAGACTATACAGAAATAGTGTAATAACTTTTTTTTAATGAAAAATAAAAAATATCAACACAAGAAAAATGATGGATGGATGGATAATTAGCAATATTGTCATTAATTAGTTTCCTAAAGATCAATGAGAGAAACTTTTATAGATAGATAGACAGACAGACAGACTATACAGAAATAGTGTACTAACTTTTTAATAAAAAATATCAACACCAGAGACAGAACTGTCTGTTACTGTGTAGCGATGGCTGCGTCGGCGGCTCGTAGACCTGTAGCGGCGCTAGACCTGTAGAACAGCACTGACGTGCCCTTTACCTCAAATGAGGCTTAAACCTTTCTCAAAACAAGAAAACAGTCTGGATAATTGCAATCACCTCTGAAGGAGTTTTCCAAGCTGTCTGCGTGGATCGATCGCCCGCTCCGTATATGGCCTGGACCTTCTTGACAGATGAAGAGCTCCGGCTGACCCACAATCAGATGGATGGCCGGGAGCTGAGGTGGGCCAGATTAGTGGCTTTTGACTGACTTAAATTTCGGCCCTCTCAGCTAAGTCCACCTCATTTGGTGTACAAGTCTGAAGCAGAGCAGGACCTCCTTTAACTTAAGGAGGCTGAGATTACTCCTCCAGAAGCCCGCGAGAAGTTTGACGAGGGCTGAATGCTGCCGATTGGCATGATTTCCATTTCTTTGTTAAAGCTCATCCCGGCTCGTTACTCGTTTTTGAACTGGAGATGAGCGTGGAGCGCAGACAGGCGTTAACGGTATGCGGCGTGCTGTCAAAATAAAGGCGTATTTTATTGTTTGTTATAGATCTTATCTGATGTCTGCGTGAGCTTTGAACTCCGTTAGATGTTCAAGCACTTTTTTTTTAACCGGGGTTTATTCAGGGCAGGGCTCTGGAGAACTTGTCTCTTTCTCAAGGCCGCGCTGATAGTAGAGGAGAACAGCGCGCTGAGCTGCCGGAGCACCTCGCTTAAGGCACTTTAACACACGATTATGACAATAAAGTAAAAGTTTGTACCAGTTTTATTATGTAGGACACAGTGGATGGATGAGCTCATGCTGTTTGCCTGCTTTGTCCTTCAGAGTGTTTAGAGTTGAAAATAATCATAAATAATAAGAATAATAATAAGAAAGATGGATGCAATTCAAATAATAATAAATACTTAATAATATTTTAATAATGATGTTTTATTTAATTGTAATTTAATCAAAATGCACATGAATTAACTCAAATGTTGGTTAATGTTAATTGGTTAATCTAAAACAAAAACATTCTTTCAATTTATGTATTAGAAAACATGTATTTATTCAGATTCAACACATAAATGTGATAACAAAAATATGAAAGATTTAATTTATTTTATTCTATCAAAGACAAATTATTCTAAAAATATTTATTTCTGTGTCTATATAGATAGATAGATGGATAGATATTAATGAACATTAATAAACACAAACGTAAATGTGCTTGAGTTAGTAACTAGCTAATCTAAAATTATTAAAGATTAAATTGAATTTATTGTTTTTATTTTATTTTATTATATTCTATATTTAATTCTGTCAGACATGTGAATAAGCACAAAACCAAGTGTACAAATGTTAGCAAATTAATTAAAAAAAACTGTCTGTCTATCTAGCTATCTATCTCTGTTTGTAAATATAGTTATGGATAGATTGATAATGTCCAAAAAAGTAAATGTACTAGTTTTACCCAGTTAGCATATATAAAAATAATATTTATTTGATGTTATTTATTAACAATAGCGCACATCAAGTCAGAGGTAGAATTGTATGTATGTATTTATATATATATATATATATATATATATATATATATATATATATATATTCCAGGTATATATGTATTACCTGGAGGAACCTGGAATAGTGCTTCGTGTGTGAATTTTTCTTAATACAGTTAAATACAGCAGCAGTGCAGTATCCAAGAATTCCTAAGGTTAATTCCAGAATCATTGCAATACAGTACATTTTATTGAATGAATAGTTGAATTGATGAAGTCATTGATTGATTGTTTGATTAACTGTCTAAAATATGCGCACACACACACACACAATGTATGTATATATATAATATAATTATATTATTATATATAATTAATCTATAAAAAGGGACTTTTATGTCTCATATATATCGTCGATGTCCAATCAAAAACAAGTATCTCGAAAAAATGCAATTTTACAGGAGAGACCAAAACCTACTCTACTTTCAGTGTAAGTCAATGGAACCAGATTTTTTTCTAAACTACTTTGGAGCACTTCTATTGGTTCATTCTTCAAGAAATTTTCAAACAATGTAAACGACCATTGGTGTGTTCAAATGATGTAGAAAACTCAAAATCGACAAAAATCTATATTTTTTAGATTGATATAGATGCCAGAGTGGTTCCATGTTTTAATCAGTGCTTTGTTTTCATCATGTTGTTGTACTAATAGGCGTGTATGAACTGTATATGCTTTTTTTTAGTACTACTGTATATTTTGTTTTCTGAATTTTGCTCCAGTGACTATTCGTATGTCCTACATTCAGTCTGGCCAGATTTTGATCCCACTGTGTACAGACAGCCTGCAGCTTACTAACCCCTCCGGAGTGCTGCCTTCACGCTGCTTCTCTCTGTGTTTAATTAAGATTATTTTCATGACTTGTTTTCCATCTTTTCTCCTGTTTCTCTCCGTCTGTCTCTTTGCTCTACTAATGCTTCTCTCCGATCTTGTTTTGCGTTCCGTTTACTTGGCCTAGGGGGTACGCCAATCCGAGGTAAGATAACTGGACGGTGTCTCAAAATCCACAGTGTCGCCTCCTCCATCCCCCACTTCGTCTCTTCACTTTCACCTCCATCGTCTTTTCGGCTCTGAACACCGTCTCTTAACCCGTCACTGCTCTGGTGCTCATCTCTCCTCCACTAAACTGTTCAGTTCCATGTATTTAAGTAACGTATGGATGGATTCTACTCAAGTCAAGGACAGTAATTACTTTTTATTCTCCAGCTAGTTTGTTTTGGCTTCCATGAAGTGTGAGCCGCATTAGCATTTTAGCTTAGGATGCAAACGTCAAACACCAAATGTACCTCAAAGAATCAACTATGTTTTAGGTTAACCGCCCAAGCGGGGGCCGTTGGTGAGTGTGAAGTATGGTGGGGGGTGGGGCAAGACAACTTCTCCAAGCACGAACAGCCACCCCACCACTAGCTGGAGTTATTAAAAAAAATAAATAATTAGTTGTTGCATCTGGACCTGCCGCTCAAACTCCAGGAGAGTCTGTGCCGCTGTAAACAATACAAACCAGGTGCACAACTAAAGTATAATTAATCAGAGGATAAGAATACTGTGACCGCACACCCTGCTGTTCTTCAGAGCATCGCTCTTCCCTAGTTTCAGTTTCTATCTTCAAACACTCCAGCTGCCACGTTAGCCAAGCAAATGTTATTCCGCCTAATAAACAGTCAACGGTCAGCTCAGAACTGACCACCTTAGCCACCTCTTCAGATCCACACATGCTAAAATGTACACAGACATTTATTTTTAAATGTACTTAAATTACTTCAGTAAACTCAATTCCTTACAGTACAGTAAAGAGAATAAACTCAAGTCCTTACTTTCCAGTACAGTGACAAGAGTAAACATAATTACTTACTTTACAGTACAGTAACGAGAGTAAACTCAATTCCTTACTTTCCAGTACAGTGACAAGACTAAACATAATTACTTACTTTCCAGTACAGTAACGAGAGTAAACGTAATTACTTACTTTACAGTACAGTAAAGAGAGTAAACTCAATTCCTTACTTTCCAGTACAGTGACAAGACTAAACATAATTACTTACTTTCCAGTACAGTAACGAGAGTAAACGTAATTACTTACTTTACAGTACAGTAAAGAGAGTAAACTCAATTCCTTACTTTCCAGTACAGTGACAAGACTAAACGTAATTACTTACTTTACAGTACAGTAACGAGAGTAAACTCAATTCCTTACTTTCCAGTACAGTGACAAGACTAAACATAATTACTTACTTTCCAGTACAGTAACGAGAGTAAACGTAATTACTTACTTTACAGTACAGTAAAGAGAGTAAACTCAATTCCTTACTTTCCAGTACAGTGACAAGACTAAACGTAATTACTTACTTTACAGTACAGTAACGAGAGTAAACTCAATTCCTTACTTTCAGTACAGTAAAGAGAGTAAACATAATTCCTTTACTTTCCAGTACAGTAACAATAATAAACCTAATTCCTTACTTTCAGTACAGTAAAGAGAGTAAACTCAATTTCTTACTTTACAGTACAGTAACAAGAGTAAACATAATCACTTACTTTCCAGTACACTAACGGGAGTAAACGTAACCTCTGAGTAAAGTGGAAGGTGTACGTCTGTGTTTAGTGTATGCTGTGTGATGTCGAGCGCGTATTTATCCTCTTGATTAGCGCTCGGTGCCAAATTGATTGGAGTTGCTTCACAAATTAACGTTAGCATTTAGCAATTTCCTCTGGCATTTGATGTCTAATTACACACGTACCCCTGCTGCTTGTTTGACCTGATTTCTCTGGGCCAGTTGCCTTGTTGGGGGGAGGAGGGGCGAACGACACACCCTATCTTTATTTTCTTCACCCTTTCTTTATTTTGGGCTTGCCAGGTAGGCATACATGTTATCTTATCCGGCAGGCGGACGTGTAAGCCTCCAGTGCCTCCCTTCGCACAGATATTGCTGGAAAGGTAGAGCAAACGTGGAAAAGCCGAACAGCCTGCTTTACTAATGGTGGATTACAACAGTCTTATGTTGTCTCGGGGGGGTCTCACTCGTTTGGTTTACAAAGGAGGCATGTCTGTTCGAGGTGGAATATTAAAGCTTCCCACCTCAGCCAAAGCAAGTGTACAGCGTTTACGTGGAATATGTGGCCAAGTCGTTGGAGAAAATAAGATTTGAGAAATAAGATTTGGGAATTGAAGAGTGGAACTCACATTTATTAAAGGAACAGTTTAGTTTGTGTGAAGGTTTTTAAATAAACTAATATTAAACTTTAAAATAGTTTATTAACTTGAGCTGAATGTATAACTTAATTATATTGTGATATAATTTCTAAGTTTCTTATTAGGTTGAATGTATAACTCTAAATGTAGGTATTGTGATATAAACTGAGTCTACAGATTCTCATTAGGTTGAATATATAACTCTAAATGTAGGTATTGTGATATAAACGGAGTTCTACAGTTTCTCATTAGGTTGAATATATAACTCTAAATGTAGGTATTGTGATATAAACTGAGTCTACAGTTTCTCATTAGGTTGAATGTATAACTCACTCTAAATGTAGGTATTGTGATATAAACTGAGTCTACAGATTCTCATTAGGTTGAATATATAACTCTAAATGTAGGTATTGTGATATAAACGGAGTTCTACAGTTTCTCATTAGGTTGAATATATAACTCTAAATGTAGGTATTGTGATATAAACTGAGTCTACAGTTTCTCATTAGGTTGAATGTATAACTCACTCTAAATGTAGGTATTGTGATATAAACTGAGTTTTACAGTTTCTCATTAGGTTGAATGTATAACTCACTCTAAATGTAGGTATTGTGATATAAACTGAGTTTTACAGTTTCTCATTAGGTTGAATGTATAACTCTAAATGTAGGTATTGTGATATAAACTGTGTTCTACAGTTTCTCATTAGGTTAAATGTAGAACGTAGAACTACGATTAGCCACATGTGTTTACACACAGCGGAATTTGACCTCCGCATTTAACCCATCCGTGCAGTGAAACACCCACATATACACACACTAGTGAACATACACACTAGGGGGCGGTGAGCACACGTGCCCGGAGCGGTGGGCAGCCCTTATCCACGGCGCCCGGGGAGCAGTTGGGGTTAGGTGCCTTGCTCAAGGGCACTACAGTCATGACTTGCCGGTCCCGGGGATCGAACCGGTGACCTTCCGGTCACAAGGCCGGATCCCTAACCTTCAGGCCACGACTGCCCCACATGTATAACTCACTCTAAATGTAGGTATTGTGATATAAACTGAGTTCTACAGTTTCTCATTAGGTTGAATGTATAAGTCACTCTAAATGTAGGTATCGTGATATAAACTGAGTCTACAGTTTCTCATTAGATTGAATGTATAATTTGAATCATTATTTATATCGAAGTGATATTAATATAAACAACTATAACTGTTTTATTTTTAGCTAACTGGCAACTGAACATATTATTATATCAAACTTCCTGCTTTAAATGTTATACATCTGATCATAACTCTGTGTTCTTTTAAAAACAGAGTGTTTGTGTTTATTTATTTGCTCCAGTTGTACAGCGCCTTCCTCCTCCCAAGGTCATTTTAATCTGGAAGCATTATGTAGCAACTGTAAATAACCACTGAAGTGGTTTCATTTGAATAGAATGTGCTGTCCAACACCAAACCAGCAAACACTGAGCCACAGTTTCTCATTAGGTTGAATGTATAACTCACTCTAAATGTAGGTATTGTGATATAAACTGAGTTCTACAGTTTCTCATTAGGTTGAATGTATAACTCACTCTAAATGTAGGTATTGTGATATAAACTGAGTTCTACAGTTTCTAATTAGTTTGAATGTATAACTCTAAATGTAGGTATTGTGATATAAACTGAGTTCTACAGTTTCTCATTAGGTTGAATGTATAAGTCACTCTAAATGTAGGTATTGTGATATAAACTGAGTCTACAGTTTTTCATTAGGTTGATTGTATAACTCACTCTAAATGTAGGTATTGTGATATAAACTGAGTTCTACAGTTACTCATTAGGTTGAATGTATAACACACCCTAAATGTAGGTATTGTGATATAAACTGAGTCTACAGTTTTTCATTAGGTTGAATGTATAACTCACTCTAAATGTAGGTATTGTGATATAAACTGAGTTCTACAGTTTCTCATTAGGTTGAATGTATAACTCACTCTAAATGTAGGTACTGTGATATAAACTGAGTTCTACAGTTTCTCATTAGGTTGAATGTATAAGTCACTCTAAATGTAGGTATTGTATATAAACTGAGTTCTACAGTTTCTAATTAGGTTGAATGTATAACTCACTCTAAATGTAGGTACTGTGATATAAACTGAGTTCTACAGTTTCTCATTAGGTTGAATGTATAAGTCACTCTAAATGTAGGTATTGTATATAAACTGAATTCTACAGTTTCTCATTAGGTTGAATGTATAACTCACTCTAAATGTAGGTATCGTGATATAAACTGAGTCTACAGTTTCTCATTAGATTGAATGTATAATTTGAATCATTATTTATATCGAAGTGATATTAATATAAACAACTATAACTGTTTTATTTTTAGCTAACTGGCAAATGAACATAATATAATGTCAAACTTCCTGCTTTAAATGTTATACATCTGATCATAACTCTGTGTTCTTTTAAAAACAGAGTGTTTATGTGTTTATTTATTTGCTCCACTTGTACAGCGCCTTCCTCCTCCCAAGGTCATTTTAATCTGGAAGCATTATGTAGCAACTGTAAATAACCACTGAAGTGGTTTCATTTGAATAGAATGTATAACTCACTCTGAATGTAGGTATTGTGATATAAACTGAGTTCTACAGTTTCTCATTAGGTTGAATGTATAACTCACTCTAAATGTAGGTATTGTGATATAAACTGAGTTCTACAGTTTCTCATTAGGTTGAATGTATAACTCACTCTAAATGTAGATATTGTGATATAAACTGAGTTCTACAGTTTCTCATTAGTTTGAATGTATAACTCACTCTAAATGTAGGTATTGTGATATAAACTGAGTTCTACAGTTACTCATTAGGTTGAATGTATAACACACCCTAAATGTTGGTGTTGTGATATATATTGAGTATATACAGTTTCTCATTAGTTGTGTGCTGTTGACATGGTAAGTTTGAAGTTATCTGATAAGGATAATCCAAATGAGTGAGGATGTGTCATATATGTTATTTTCTATATTCTATTCTATATAAAACGCCGCTCAGCCCTACCCATCATCATTCCAGTCGTGGTTCCACTCATTTGAATGTGTCTGTCTCCTCCAGCTGAGGCTGCTGAGCATGATTCCACTCCATATGTCCTGATCAGAGCCGAAATGTATTCCCAGTGCGTTTTACCCTCTGAACGCTGTATGACTGTCTTCCTGTCACCCAGGCAGGATTGCTGCGCGCTAAATAGAAGTCATAAAATGTACCACTTTCAAAAAATCACAGTGTAATTGTGCTGGTTAATTGAGGTCGCACGTAAGCCGTTCATTATATTTTACTTTAAATACAGTGCTCTGCTCCCATGTGTGATTGAATTTGGCCAACATTTGTCCATTGTAAAAAAAAAAATGTAAAAAAATCAAACGCTCTAAGCGATAGCTTCCCCATTAGTTTCTCCGAAGCGAATGCATATTGTTCTTTATTTCATTTCCGTCTCTGCGATAGGGGCACTCGAGCCAAATGTGTTGTCAAGAGCGCGAGGCGATGGCAATCAGTGCTGAGCAATCTCGGAATTGATTAGTAATTTGCTGCTTGTCAGAATGGGGAACACCACCAATCAGTTTCTCTTGAGCACAGAGTGAGTAACGCTTCGTGTTATTACCTCGGCCGCGCCGCTGCGGAGATGCGGCCTTGGGAAACGAGCAGTGACCCCTTGACTTTGATATGGCTTACGGTTACATGCTACCGCTACTTTACCGCAGTCTAGAGAAAAAGGAATGGTTTCTGCTCGTTCCACATCACTTGAAACAGGTTAGCTCGAAAAGTGGCCTCCTTCAAGTCTAGCACTAGGAATCTTATGTAGCTACATAAAGTCTATTAAGCCCCAGACAGCAACAAATGTAGTTTTAACCCTTCGCCAAGGTGTATAGTATAGTGTATAATATATATGTAGCATATTGACTGTTCCCGTCTCTCCTAGTGTCTGCAAACCTGGCCGCTCCCCACTGCTGAAGAAGAACTGATGCCGTATTACAGAAGCCTCCAATCTTTAACCCTAAATTAAGAGTTTTCACAAATTCATATTAACAAAGATGATCATATCTTCATTCAGGATTCATATAGTATCTTATCTCCAACCTGGAAAGCCTAACGTACTCAGTCGAGGTCGATAATCAATTGTTATGTCTGTTAACAAGCAACTGCATATATGCACACAGCTAAAACAAATAAGTTATAGCTGCTGTTGGTGAATCTTTAAGCCTAAATTAAGAGTTTTCACAAATTCATATTAACAAAGAAGATCATATTCTTATTCAGGACTCTTATAGTATCTTATCTCCAACTTGGAAAGCCTAACATAGTCACTTGAGGTTGATAATCAATTATGTCTGTTAACAAGCAACTGCATATATGCACACAACTAAAACACAGTATGTTAAAAACATAAGTTACAGCTTCTGTTGGTGATGTAAAGTAGGTGCAATACTAAAGTGCTATAAACTGGAGATTAAGAATATTGTGACCCCACAGCTTGCTGTTTGTCCTAGCATTGTCACCCCCTCCCCCAGTTTCAGTTTCTATTTCCTAATGCTTCAGCTGCTGTGCTAGGTAATCTTATTCTGCCTAATAAACGGCCACAAGTTCAGCTCTGTCACCTTATCACCACCATCGTTGTCTTATTAGCAATAACATTCAGAGGTAATGATGTGCCGGTAGAGCGGTGATGTGTCTTATGTGTGTTAAGAAACGTGCCAACGAAAGCATATACGGCCAACTATGGTCCACCACGTCAGTACAGATATGGTCCCTGTTGCAACAGTCGAACAAGAAAGCTTTAAAAACCTCTGACTCAAGATACTAGCTGTAGAGCTTCATCTAGTGCATCAAAGTTCAGCATAAAAATACTAAGATCCATGTCACCCAGTCCTAGGTTAACATTGAAACCACAAGTGTAGCCTCTTCCTTCTCGCCAACAGATAGTGAGTCCGATTCTCTTTGCTGTAAAAAGTTAGGTCACATTATTATTATTATTATTATTATTATGACCACCAGCTACTGTCCAGAGTGACCACCGTGTGCAGCATAGACAGCAGCTAGAAGGACCTGGGAGACCCAATAAGGTCCTGGTAGGCTGTCACAGGTATCTGGATGCTGTCATGCTGACATCCCACAGCTGCTGGAGGGTGCGTGGAGGAGGATCCATAGATCCAACCAGATGCTCAGTAGATCCTGTAGATGCTCAGTTGGGTTCAAGTCTTAGGGTTCCAGGGTAGTACTTGGATCTATCTATCTATCTATCTATCGATCTATCGATCTATCGATCTATCGATCTATCTAACTGTCTATCTACCTGTCTATCTATCTATCTATCTATCTATCTATCTATCTATCTATCTATCTATCTATCTATCTATCTATCTATCTATCTATCTATCTATCTATCTATCTATCTATCTATCTATCTATCTGTCAGCCTATCTGTCTTCAGTCAGCCTCTCTATCTATCTATCTATATCTATCTAGCCATCTACTGGAAGATCCCATCATCCGCCCCAGAGAAGACAATCAGCATGTATGGGTGTACGTGATCTGCAAGGATGGATTCAGACCCAAATCAGTTGGGAGCGTCTTCCACGTGGATGAGTGGGTCTAGAGAATGCCACGAAAACATCCCCCAGACCATAACGCTGCCGTCTATGTAGAAAGAGATCATAATAATGTGACTCGACTGTGTGAAAAGACTACAGAGGTAGTAAATCAATCGTATCCATCGCGAGCTGAGAAAGCAAGTAAACAGTTATCAGCTGATTGAATGTAATCAGCATAACATCAATAACCGGACTGTGAAGACATGTGTATTAGGTGAACATACAACACCAAGCCAAGCTGCTTCCACCTCTGATGTGAAATATCAAGCGTACACAGAGTGGTTCCAGCTAAGCACACGCACTGCAACGCTTCTATTGTGAAATCGACTTCTGCATTGATTAGTATTGTGCAGACTGTATGCCTAAATCATTACTCCTGCCTCAAACCGCGTGGAGTTGTTAAGTAATCTCTAATAGACTTGATCATGTGGCTTCTAACGCTGCAGGACATGCAATTAAACAACAAAACCTGCCTTACATATACACTACTCTGAAAAAGTCTTGGGCACCTTTCATAGTTTAGAAGCCTTTATCTTAGCAATAAGTCTATTTTCACCAGTAAGAACACCAGATCTGATTAGAACAGATGTAAATAATCAGACGTACAATACAAAGTAACATGAATATGTTATTGTGAGAGAAGTAGATCAGATCTTGAGCTCCAGTTTGAAGAACAAAGTTAGGTTCCAGATTTCTCCTGGACGCCCCAGACGTTGTATGAATGTATTCAGTTCCTTCAGCAGCAATCTTGATTTAGCTTAATGAAGTACTGAGCAGTCAAAGCAGGTATTAGATGAGAACTGTAAATAATACTGGGTTGTTTATAGAAGGAGGAGCTTGGAAAGGGTTTAATAAACACACTGACATGTAAAATTTTCTTGTCTGGAAAAAAATAGCTTTTTAAATTTAAAATAATGTCCCCATTTGTGTAGAATGTTTGTGCAAACTTAAATTCTTATTCGTTTCCTATAAAGCTTCTGTTCAGTTATTAGACATAAAATGTTAAGTCAAATGAATGGAAATAAAGTTGATCCTCTAGGCAGCGGTAAGTGAGATGCTGGAAGCTGAGATCTTTCCAGATGCGGTGTGCTGATAAGCATCGGCAGTTGTGACATTTTGTTGAGTAAGTTGTTTTCCCGAGTTCAGTGCTTTCGTAGCTGACGTTAGATTGTTATGGGTTGAGTTAATTGCCCGTAAGTCACAGGCCTGGCATTTGTGTAGTGCAAGCTTTATTCCACGGTTAATTTTTTTCTCCTACTGTGTCACTGTAAGGCAGGTATTCGTTGATTTGTGAACACGGACAACCTGCAAAATCAGCTTCACGCAAACACCTTAGTAGACATTTTTATTAAAAATTGAAAAACGCCATAAACTCTGAGCAACCTGCCTGACATTTCAACACGGATCATATGCCGTTGTGCTGAGAGATGTATTGTGTGTGTGTATGTGTTGTTTATTTATTTATTTATACCTTGTTTCTTATCTTTCTGGTCCTCAGGAGCTCTGCAGATTGAGAACAGTGATGAGTCGGACCAGGGCAAGTACGAGTGTGTGGCTATGAACAGCGCTGGAACGAGATACTCAGCTCCTGCCAACCTCTACGTTAGAGGTAGGAGACGTACTCACTGCAGTGCACTGCGTTTATTATTTAATAAAACTAGTGATACAGATCTGTCCTTCTGTCTATCTGTCTATCTATCTATCTGTCTATCTATCTATCTATCTATCTGTCTGTCTGTCTGTCTGTCTGTCTGTCTGTCTGTCTGTCTGTCTGTCTGTCTGTCTGTCTGTCTTCAGTCAGCCTATCTATCTATCTATCTATCTATCTATCTATCTATCTATCTATCTATCTATCTATCTATCTATCTATCTATCTGTCTGTCTGTCTGTCTGTCTGTCTGTCTGTCTTCAGTCAGTCTATCTATCTATCTATCTATCTATCTATCTATCTATCTATCTATCTATCTATCTATCTATCTGTCTGTCTGTCTGTCTTCAGTCAGCCTATCTATCTATCTATCTATCTATCTATCTATCTATCTATCTATCTATCTATCTATCTATCTATCTATCTATCTATCTATCTGTCTTCAGTCAGCCTCTATCTGTCTGTCTGTCTGTCTGTCTTCAGTCAGCCTATCTATCTATGTATCTGTCTGTCTGTCTGTCTGTCTGTCTGTCTGTCTTCAGTCAGCCTATCTATCTGTCTGTCTGTCTGTCTGTCTGTCTGTCTTCAGTCAGCCTATCTATCTATCTGTCTGTCTGTCTGTCTGTCTGTCTGTCTTCAGTCAGCCTATCTATCTATCTATCTATCTATCTATCTATCTATCTATCTATCTATCTATCTATCTATCTATCTATCTATCTATCTATCTATCTATGCCTATGTATGGAAGTAACTAACTGTCTGTCTGTTTGTCTATCAGACTGTCTGCATGTCGTCCTGTGTTTTGTCTATCTGATTGTCACTCTGTCAGTCGTTCTATTCAGCTGTCTGTCTGTCTGTCTGTCTGTCTGTCTGTCTGTCTGTCTGTCTGTCTGTCTGTCTGTCTGTTGTGTTATCAGGTGTATCTGAACTTTTGACTGATGCTGTATGTGGTGGTAGATGTATCTGTTTGTGCTGCGTCTGTGTAATATTTCAGCTCCTGTGTTTGTCTGGTCACTCCAGCTGCTTCCTCTTAACAGCCGTATTAACTCTCTGTCACAAAAGTGTCCGCTGGCTGTAACTGATGGAGTGACATTGTTTTGGTTTCCCACATGGGCTGATCTCGTTTTTTACATTCAGTATCTGGAAGGTCAGCATTTCGGGTGCTCCGGTAGCTCGGAAACATGAGTGCCGGTAAAAGGTGAAACTGAGGTCAAGTCTAAGGGTCACAGGGTCTGCCGTGGCGAACAGTGGACTCTTCTTTAATAGCATGGTTTATCTGTGTAAAGAACATAATTAGTAAAGAACATGAACTCACAAAGCTGAACTGTGTAGGTTCTTATTTGATTTTTTTTTTATTTGACAAAAGACTTCTTTAACCCTTTGATGCACAGGCTAAGCAAACACCTGCTAATGCACAACATGGGCCTAACTTGACCCGTATTCATTTCCTATGGTATTGTATGTATTGCTGAGTATCTCTTTGATTTATCTTTTGAAATCAGTTTATATCATTATTTAATGTTCCAAGTGTTGATTAGAAATCTTGTTTTTGATCTTAAATCATTATTTTAATTCTTATTTATTTACTTCATAAAAAAAATAGTGATTGTAAATATGGTCCTGACTGCTAATGTTTACAAATGTCAACCGTTCCTATCAAACTCCATAGTGAACACATAAGGGTTAATTTTAATTCTAATTCTGTGATACAAAAAATATTTTTATTTAAAAAAGAAAAAAATAACACTGAAAACAGGATTGGTGATGATCAAAACTAATGGAAGCTTGAATGATTAAAAATTTATTTATTGCAAATATATAGAATATAAAATCTGCCGGGTCTTATTTAAACAAGGTATTGCATCAAATGGTTAATAACCAATAAATATATATATACATGAATAATTTTCACACTGTAGTGGTCTTTCACTCTGAGAACAGAACTGAATTCTGATAGGTAGAATTAGGTAAGGAAGGGTTAAACAGAACAAGGAGTGGAGGTTGTAGATCCTTCATGCTCGGATTCTTCACTGTGTTGAAAACAGTGTCGGAACATTAGTGCCGGCCAGGGCGTTACGAAACCCTGTCGACGGAGGAAAGGTAAGCAGCATGAAGAGTAAACAAAGCCACCTGCAGAATTAGCCCACGGATTTAGAGGCATAATAGTGACCGCGCATTGTCTATTAAACACAGCTCTGTTGTTGTGGGTGTAAACGTTCCAAGTTTTCCATGCAGGTAATAACGGGGAGCTTATGGCGCGCTGCCAGAACTGCCTGAAGCGAGTGACGCCGCAGTGCCACCCTTCAGTTGTCACGCAAGTGCTAAAGAGTCCCTGTTGATCGTTCAGATTAGTATTCAATACGCTGCATTGTGCTGGCGGTGAAAACGTCATGATCGGGGAATGTTACAGCCTCTTATTCCACACACCTCCTGCTGCCTGCACTACACCTCCTGCAGCCTGCACTACACCTCCTGCTGCCTGCACTACACCTCCACATTACAACATTCAATTAAACAGGTCTGATTCAAATGTGTATATTGTTTCCTCATTAAACCTGTCAATTGTTGTTATTTGTAAGTGAATTGACTGGTATTCACACATTACAGGGTTTCACTGTTTTCTATTAGCAGGCAGCTGTAAACTGTACTGCAGTTATTCTACAACAACTGAGCTGTTTACGAAGGGAATGTGTAAAATAAATTAATGTCCAGAATGAAGTTTTGATAAAGTTGACAAAGTTCATAACCAGATTGAAGGTCTACTAAAGTTCATATCCAGATTGAAGTTCTAATAAATTAAAATCTAGAATAAAATTCTACTAAAGTTCATGTTCAGATTGAAATTCTAATAATTTAAAATCTAGAATAAAATTCTACTAAAGTTCGTATCCAGATTGAAGTTCTAATAAATTAAAATCTAGAATAAAATTCTACTAAAGTTTGTATCCAGATTGAAGTTCTAATAAATTAAAATCTAGAATAAAATTCTACTAAAGTTCTTATTCAGATTGTAGTTCTAATAAATTAAAATCTAGAATAAAATTCTACTAAAGTTCGTATCCAGATTGAAATTCTAATAAATTTAAATCTAGAATAAAATTCTACTAAAGTTTGTATCCAGATTGAAGTTCTAATAAATTAAAATCTAGAATAAAATTCTACTAAAGTTTTTATTCAGATTGTAGTTCTAATAAATTAAAATCTAGAATAAAATTCTACTAAAGTTTGTATCCAGATTGAAGTTCTTATAAATCAAAATCTAGAATAAAATTCTACTAAAGTTCATATCCAGATTGAAGTTCTAATGAAGATAACATTTAGAATAAAAATTGTAATCATTTAATATCAGGTATAATGTTCTAAAAAAATTTAATATCCCAAAACAAAGTTTTAATAAATGTCTATCCAGAATATCCAGAACTGAAATCTAACAAAATTAATATTTGCAATGAAGGTCTATTAAAATTAATATACAGATTAAATGTTCTAAAGTTAATATTTAGATTTAATATCCAGAATAAAGTTCTAATGAAGTTAATATCCAGGTTAAAGTTGCAGTAAAGTTAATATCTAGATTGAAGTTCTAACAAAGTTAATATTCAAAATGAAGTTTTAATAAAATTAATATCCAGATCAAAGTTCAAATAAAGTTAATACTTAGATTGAAATTCTAATTATTGCTGTTAATATCTAGTTTAAGGTTTTAATAAAATGAATGTCCACATATCCTGAATCCCTCACATTTCTAATGAATGACTAAAATATTATGTATCATTTACATGATAATATTGCTTACAGTATATTATTTATAACTTAGAATCTTTGCATTTCAAATGTTGTTAAATAAACATTTAAACAAACTTTGCTTTGTCTAGTTCATCATATTCAAATCGACACAGTATATGCTAAAATAAACCACAAACCCATTTCCCAGACAAACGAGTTGTAAATGGTTTTATTTATGTGATTAAAATTAAATTAATTGATGTGTTATCATCTGCTAGGATAAGTGTACAAAATCAAGAACCTCCTGAAATGTATTGAATATTTTACTATTATTATTTTTATCCTCCTCACGTCTTAAGGACTGAAACCTTTCAGCTTTGTTAGATGATGTTCTTTACATTTTAGAGTACATGTTTCAGCAGCTTTAAGAAATTGCACTGCGCTTTACTGAAGACGACCCGATCTGCCTACTGACTGCAGTATTTCTGTTTACTTGTATTCAGTGTTATGATGTTATGTAGTGTTTTACTGGGAAAGCACATGCACTGGCCGGATAATCAACAGTAAACACTATTCTGGCTGCTAAAAGCGTGTGTGCGGTGCAGATCTCTGTTGTTGTTGTTTACGTTGAGCTTTAAATGTTTCAGAAAGCTGCATCTGTGGGCTTTCTCCTGCACTGCTCCTTTCACTCTGCTGTCGTTATCTCTCATCTGTTACTCTGTCAGCATGTGCTCTGAAAATAACACCGACATATGTAGATACTTATCTAACTATAAACGAACACGCCAGTCAGACAGCACTCAGTGATGATGTATGTCATTTGTGAAAGCTACCATATGACCTGACTGGAATTAATCCTTCGAAGTCACAGTTACGGGCTATGATGATAAACTCCTGCTGTTTTTATGGGAATTAATTCTGACTTTTAGCTCATTGAAACAAGAAAAGTGAAGATTCACTCAGTGTGTATCATTTTTTTCATGCATAATGTATTTGTGTATGTCTTTGTGTAACTGTGTCATTAAGTATGCATTTATTGTTGCACACACACACACACACACACACACACATTTGTCAAGTACGGTCATCTATAGATTTTTATTGATCTTTGTTTTACTATAACTAAATAATTCTACACCTACACCTGAACCTAACCCTAACCTTAACCTCAGTATCCCATATAAACCTAACCTTAACATCAGTATCCCATGTAATACTACACCTAAACCTAACACTAACCTTAACCTCAGTATCCCATATACTACACCTACACCTAAACCTAACACTAACCTTAACCACAGTATCCTATATAATACTACACCTACACCTAAACCTTACACTAACCTTAACCTCAGTATCCCATATAATACTACACCTAAACCTAACACTAACCTTAACCTCAGTATCCTATATAATACTACACCTACACCTAAACCTAACACTAACCTTAACCTCAGTATCCCATGTAATACTACACCTACACCTAATACTAACCTTAACCTCAGTATCCTATATAATACTACACCTAAACCTTACACTAACCTTAACCTCAGTATCCCATATAATACTACACCTAAACCTAACACTAACCTTAACCTCAGTATCCCATGTAATACTACACCTAAACCTAACACTAACCTTAACCTCAGTATCCTATATAATACTACACCTAAACCTAACAATAACCTTAACCTCAGTATCCCATATAATACTACACCTACACCTAAACCTAACACTAACCTTAACCTCAGTATCCTATATAATACTACACCTACACCTAAACCTAACACTAACCTTAACCTCAGTATCCCATATAATACTACACCTACACCTAAACCTAACCTTAAACTCAGTATCCCATATAATACTACACCTACACCTAAACCTAACACTAACCTTAACCACAGTATCCTATATAATACTACACCTACACCTAAACCTAACCTTAACCTCAGTATCCCATATAATACTACACCTAAACCTAACACTAACCTTAACCTCAATATCCCATATAATACTACACCTAAACCTAACACTAACCTTAACCTCAATATCCCATATAATACTACACCTAAACCTAACACTAACCTTAACCACAGTATCCTATATAATACTACACCTACACCTAAACCTTACACTAACCTTAACCTCAGTATCCCATATAATACTACACCTACACCTAAACCTTACACTAACCTTAACCTCAGTATCCCATATAATACTACACCTAAACCTAACACTAACCTTAACCTCAGTATCCTATATAATACTACACCTACACCTAAACCTAACACTAACCTTAACCTCAGTATCCCATGTAATACTACACCTACACCTAAACCTAACACTAACCTTAACCTCAGTATCCCATATAATACTACACCTAAACCTAACACTAACCTTAACCTCAGTATCCCATGTAATACTACACCTACACCTAATACTAACCTTAACCTCAGTATCCCATATAATACTACACCTACACCCAAACCTTACACTAACCTTAACCTCAGTATCCCATATAATACTACACCTAAACCTAACACTAACCTTAACCTCAGTATCCCATATAATACTACACCTAAACCTAACACTAACCTTAACCTCAGTATCCCATATAATACTACACCTACACCTAAACCTAGCCTTAACCTCAGTATCCCATATAATACTACACCTACACCTTACACTAACCTTAACCTCAGTATCCTATATAATACTACACCTACACCTAAACCTAACCTTAACCTCAGTATCATATATAATACTACACCTAAACCTAACACTAACCTTAACCTCAGTATCCCATATAAACCTAACCTTAACATCAGTATCCCATGTAATACTACACCTACACCTAAACCTAATCTTAACCTCAGTATCATATATAATACTACATCTAAACCTAACCTTAACCTCAGTATCCAAAAGAATCATTTTCTGCTCTATTAGATTTTTTTTTTGAACATTTGATTTTTGGAGAAACAGACATGTGCTCAAGTGAGGACCAGCAAAATGTCCTCACTTTACCAAAAATTTCAGATTGTCCTATACTAGTGTGGACATGAGGTCCTCACATATACCTCTAAAACACATGCATGCTGAAGTTCACATGCTTTGTGATGCCATGGGTTGTGTTCAGGTAGAGATGTTGGATACTGCTCTGACTCATCCAGATCTTCACCGGTTTGTATGCACGTGTGCACCGTCTTCTGTGTTTACATCTATGTCCGATAGATGTTTCCATCATACTGGCCACTGAGGATTCACAGTTGTCTTGTTTTCTCTCTGTTGTCTCTCACTGCTGTCTCCATTTAATCTCCATCTCTCCATCTGCTCATAAACTCACCTCTCAGAGCCACGCGAAGGTTGGTTTCTTTCACCGGTAACTCCTTTCATTCCCACCCAAGGCTGATTATTGCACCGAACCAGCTCTTCAGTCTTGCCTCTTATTTCTAATTGCCCTGCCAGAGTGAAGCTGCCTGACCCACATGACTGCTTCCTTTTTCTTTTTTTTTTAACACCCCCCCCGAGAAGTCTTGCATGAGTCCAAACCTCCACCCACACACATGTGACTGTCTCCTACGTGCCCCAGGTTCTACTGTTTATTATGTGTATGAGTTCAGTGACAATTATTAGGGTTCTATATCAAGAGCTGCTATATTATACATACTAATATTCACCAAAAAATAGAAAAGTTCTGTTATAATTATTGATCTGGTATTGGAACGATTACAGACACTGCTATACCAGCAGAGCACTTGGTCTAAAAGGAATTAAGCCGATTAAGATATGAGCTCCAAATTCAAACTAAAGGTCGGTTATTGATGTTGGTCTCGGTTACATTATCAGGTATAATAGAGTGCGTTCTGTTTCTGGAGGTCTTAAACACGCTTACTAAATTATTCAGAGCGGCTACATCAACACGTTCTGCTTTATTGGCTCTTCAGTAAATACCGTCTGTGAAATCACTTCAGCTCCGGTGTCCTACATTTATTGACCCATTTTCTTCAATCCTGACCCCCAGAGGCTCCTGATGAGGTCATATCTGACCCTGAGCCTTCTTGACCGCCTTCTCCGTTCACTGATGTCGAATTCTGTACTCCTTTTTAGTACCAGAAGATGTAGGACCAGAAGATAGTATATGCTTTGTGAACATACCTAAAGGCTTTTAGGTTCTAGAACCACATTCTCGGTCACGAAGAAGAACTATTTAACCATGCAGGTTGAGTTGTCATGACTCTGCATATGGGCTTTAAAGAACTTTGCGTAAAGGTCCTTTAATTGGGGTTCTTTAAAAAAAAACATTCTGGTTAGAAGAACCACTTTTGGTTCTCGGCACTTTCAGCACAAACAAAGCTTCTGTATACAACCATGGCTTGTTGTAACGATGATGGAACCCTTTCCAGTGGTTCTGTGAGTTGCCGTGGTTCTCAATATAACCTTTACTGAAGAACCATTTAAAGAGTAGTGCTCTATGTTGGGAGCATCAAGCAAATTGATATGCAGCCCCTTACTTATTATTGTTGTAATTGGTGATCATGGTAGCGGAACCTTAGTAGGTGCTATAAAGAGCCATGTTTTGCTTTAGAGAACCGTATACAATGTGGTGCCCAAAGAAAAATTGTATATAGTCATTACCTCTACCACTTCTCAAATTTTGAACACATTTTAAGGTGTTCCAGAAAGAGTTCTTCATAGCAGAACCACTTTTAGTTTTCTTCAATCCTAGAGCAAAAAAAACACAAGAGGTTCTATGATGTGAAACGATAGCAGAACCCTTTTAGGTGCTCCATCATGAGGAAGAACCGTTTGCATGCAAAGAAAGAGCCATTCAAAAGGTTCTTCAAAGTTGTCAGGCCTGCGTATGTCTGCATAGAACCTTTACATTTAACAAACCAGTTTTTATGAGCGTAGTGGTTCTTTAAATGGGTGGTTCTTTAAAGAACCAGTTTAGTTGGAAGAACCAATTTTTGGCATTTTGTCCCATATGACCATGCAGAGAACCGTTTTAGCACTTCAGTGGTTCTCCTGCTTTTACTGAAGAGCTTGTGAAGAAGTGTTGGAAGGGTGTACTGCTTTGTGTTGGGAGCATCCAGCAAATTGAAATGCAGTGTTTTAGATGCAGCATTATGAAGGACCATCAGAACCAGGTGGTGTCCATCATAAGGAGAACGTGCATATAGTCATCACTTTTTCAGTCAGTAGTTCTTCAACCATAACGGTTCTTCACAGCAGAAACTCAAAGAAGGGTGTAGAGATTCAAAGGATGGACCTCAAAGGATGGAAGCATATTATTCTTTCCTGAAGAACCACCTTTGGTTACCTTCACTCTTAGCACAAAAACAAATTCAGGTGATCTACAGATGGAATTGAGGGTATGAACCCTGTTTGGTGCTACATGGAACCTTCATTAAGGTTCTAGACCAGTTAAAAGCTGAACTTCCAAGCCAAGAACCATTTTCCATATGATGCAGCCTCTTAAATTTGGCTGCCATGAAGGCCCATCAGAACCAGGTGGTGTCCATCATAAGGAGAATGTGCATATAGTCATCACTTTTTTAGTCAGTAGTTCTTTAAAGAAGACATTGTAAAGGTGTCCATAAAGGTTCTTCACAGCAGAACCTCACAGCAAGGTGCGGAGATTCCTTCAAAGGATGGACCTCAAAGGATGGAACCATATTATTCTTCCCCGAGGAATCACTTTTGGTTTCCTTCACTCTCAGCACAAAACTAGATTCAGGTGATTTACAGCTTGTATGGAGGGCATAAACCCTGTTCGGTGCTACATGGAACCTTCATAAAGGTTCTAGACCAGTTAAAAGCTGAACTTCCGAGCCAAGAACCATTTTCCATATGATGCAGCCTTTTAAAGGTGTCCATAACGGTTCTTCACAGCAGAACCTCACAGCAGGATGTAGAGATTCCTTCAAAGGATGGACCTCAAAGGATGGAACCATATTATTCTTTCCCATAGAACCACTTTTGGTTTCCTTCACTCTTAGCACAAAACCAGATTCAGGTGATTTACAGCTTGTATTGAGATCTTGAACCATGTTTGGTGCTACATGGATCCTTCATAAAGGTTCTAGACTAGTTAAAAGCTGAACTTCGGAGCCAAGAACTGTTTTCCATATAGGACTGAATGATGAACCGAGGCCTAGAGTGTTGAAAGTTGGTGCTGTTCCTGTAGTTTCTTTGCATGCTGTGTAGAGTAGACCCCCCGTCTTAACGTCTGCTCTTGCAGAACGCATGCAATTCCTCCGAACCCCCCCCCCGATCCTTATCCCTCTTTCCTCTCCTCCGCTTGCCTCCTTCCTGCTGCCTACTGTGTTGCTGCCAAATTCTGTCATTTATGTGTAATACAGAAATATTATGCAGGAAATTAGAGCGTTTAATTAAAAGCGAGTGTGCTGCCACTTGTTTTTAATTAGCGCGCCGAAGCGCTCGCTGTTCTCCGCGCCAAAGCCATGATGGAAGTGTTTTGTTGTGTCTGTGTTTCTAATCGTTAATGATTATCACCTTAAACTTTGGGAAACATTGCAGGCATTGCCACCCATTTCACCTTCATTGTCTTGTCGTTTGTTTGCGAGTGCGGTGGGTTTCGGGCGAAGAAGTCGTGCTGAGGGTTCCTAAGAGCGCGGCGTTCGTTCACAGTGATCGTCTACGGGAATATGAGTAACTGTTAATTAGAGATGGGACCGATACGATACAATATCGGTATCGGGACCGATATTGACGTAATGTAACGTATCGGATATGCGGCCGATCCACTTACTGATTCATTTTCTATTTCGTTTATGTTTAGTTTTGCACATTATTTATTTTTTTATTTATTTTAAATCACATTTCAGTACAACAGAGTTTTCAGTTAATATTTTAAATGACCCCTATTATGTGATTCATCATTTGTCTTTTTTTTTTTTTTAACAAATACAAAACTGAAAAATAATAATAATAATAATAATAATAAAAGGATATAGTAAAACATCCAAATCTCAAATAAAATAAAATAAAACTTGGGGTACAGTTACGAATAAATGATGCATGCTAGAAGAAAAAAAAGGGTACAGTACAGACTTATACTTACAGTAAATAGATCAAAAGTATATTTAATTTATTTAAACAAAAGAAGGGTATTTCAGGGAGATATACCTTTTCCACTTCTTCCAAATTCTTTCAAATCTATCATTCTGAAGCCTAATAGAAAAAGGTTACTCTTTCCATCACAAAGATTTCGTAGATAATATCATACCAGTTCTCGATGGAGGGTGTTTCAGCCTTAAGCCAATTTTTTGTGATTTTTTTCCTTGCAGCTACACTAAGTATTCCAAATAGGTACTTTGTTTGACTGCTTACTGACCCAAAATAAAGTTCTTTCCAATTAAAAGTCATGTCTGGCCCAAATATGGTAACTAGTTCTGGGTTAATCCCATCCCAATCTTAATCTTTGGACAGGCCCAAAACAAATGATAATGATTAGCTTCATGGGTGCCACAGGACCTCCAACAACTAGATGAGCCTGAATGATGAGACGACTGAATAGGTGTAATGAAATATCTGCTGAGGCTCTTTCATCCAAACACTCTCCATGATAATGAACTTCTTATCCTCCATTGAAATTCACAGTATTTTGTCCAGACTTCATCTGGAATGCCACTGTTGGATTCTTTTTCCTATTTGTGTTTTATATAAGCAGTGTTAGTTATTTTCACCTAGTTTTGCACATTATTTCAACTATTTGAAATCTTGTTGAAGTTGCCGCTGCTGCTGATACAAGTTTCTTAATACTTGAACTGTTTAGATCATGCAGTCAGTCATATTGTTGTATTTAGCATACAAGAAAGGTTTTTGATACATAAGATGTTTATTTCAGTTTTGTGTTTTAAATATTTTATATGAAAGAAAACTATTGTGTTTATATATGTGTTTAAGTGCTGTGTCTATTTCAGACTCATTATGTAACCTTAAACACAGTACCAATGATAATAAACTAAAGAGCCCTTATATCGGTATTTGTATCGGTATCAGTATTGGCAGTTATATATTGGTATCGGACTACTGTTAATACTTAAAGACGGTTAACTGTTTACGAGGAAATCAATGAAACTGGTCTTTAAAGGGAAACACCACTGATGCCATGTGAACAGTGTTATTCCGAGTGGTTTGCAGTGAAATGGTTGATTTGTTGAGTCTCTGATTACTTCACAGTGGTGGTAAATGGAACCAGGGGTCACAATGTCTATATATTTTGTTTACCATCAAACCCACCAGTCTGCCTACATGCGTCAGAGATTAGGTATGTAATGATGATGGTATGTACTGTAGCACATCCTGTACCACAGTGGGAGGAGGAAGGACATTTGAGATGGGAGAGACTCACAAACACACAAACACGACCAGGTGGCTCTTATTATAGGGCAGCGCGAGCACCTGAGCTGGGCGAGTGAGAGAGTTTCCTGATCTGCCTCCACGTTTGGCCGCCCCAGCATTGGTCAATACGGTGGCCCCACTGCAGAACTTGTGCTCAGGAGGCGGGGTTTGTAGCACAGGTGCACCATGAAAAACAACACGTAGCTCCAAATGAGTAACTTTACAGGAGAGGCCCAAAACGTTCTTTACTTTTAATGTAAGTTTATGTAAAGAGAATTTATTGCAAGTGATTTTGGAGCATTTTTATTGGTCCATTCATCACAAAATGATTCACAGGATATAAATAATATGAAATAGATATGCATATGATAATATAGGGTTCGGGCACTGGCTTCTGACCACCTCTAGTGGCTCTCATTAGCATCTGAGGCTGCGGGAGCCTGGCACGTGGGAAAATAGTGGACAATTTAGGGACTACTTTGCCTCCTAACAACATTCATGTGTCCTTCCACCATGAACAGAGTTTGCTCAGAACCATGTCATATGTAATAACTATGTGAGGGAGCTTTTAGAGGTGGACGTCTGGTTCCATTCACCACCACTGTGAACAATTCTTACTCCAAACAACTCCAAATGACTTTGTTTACATCTTAACTATTTAATTATGCATAAATTATTGATTATCCATTAAATTTGATATTTGTCTTACAGAACAAAATGTTAAGGTTTTGGATATATATATATATATATATATATATATATATATATATATATATATATATATATATATATAGTATGTATATATAGTATGGCAATGTCACAAGTTAGCTATCTCTCTCTCTCTCTCTCTCTCTCTCTCTCTCTCTCTCTCTCTCTCTCTATATATATATATATATATATATATATATATATATATATATATAGTTAGCCAAACAGCTTATTGTTATAAGTAAAGATACTTATTGTAGATATTAAACATTAAAATAGCTATATGCTTTACTAAATAAATAAAATTAAACCCTGTACCCCCCCCCCCTTGATGTTTATCTTATAGAACAGTAGGTTAAAGTTTACATATTGTTGGCTAGTTAAGCTACTCTGTTAACTTGGAAAGATTGTTCACTTACATTACCTTGTTAAACCAGCTAATAGGCTACAGCATCAGTTTTATAAGTTTAATAAAGAGTTTGTTGTTTTGAAATTCCAAAACAATAACATATTGAAATAACACATTAGCTTGCTTGCTGTTTAGCCAAGTTTACCAAACAGCTAACCTCAGAAGTGGAGATACTTTTAGGTGGATACTTTTAGTTTATTATTAAGTGGAGCTTTATTAAATAAATAAATTAAGTCCCTTAAAATTCATGTTAGTTTTCCAAAACTGAAGGTTTAAGTTTACTTATCTTTATCTAGCTAAGCTAACTTGGCTAGAATGTTCACTAGCTTGATTAGCCAGCTAAAAGGCTATACCCAGCAAACACTGCTACAATGTTGTCAAAATGTGGTGCCTTTTATGTCGTCTGAACAATGTTGTCACAATGTTGTGACAATGTTACTAAATAACATTGTTGTATAGTATTATGATTATCTGTTGGCAACTTTACCAAGTTCCATGGAGTTCCATGCGTGTACATTAGAGTGTATGAAGGATACTAGGAGGTTGTGACAATGTACTGACAACGTTGCCACTATGTTCGTACTATATTATCAAATAACATCGTCACAACTTTCTGAGGAATTACATTTCAACATTGTGGGCACCAAAGCAGTATGTTGTTACAACGTTGTCAAAACGTAGCTGTGTTTGCAGGGTAGCAATAATTTCATGAAATTAATAAGAATTGAGCTTTTTGTTTTGAAATGGAAAACATTTTTTTTTTAAAATTGTGACGGAAAACATTATTTAGTTGTTTAGCTAGTTAGCCAACCAGCTAATAGCTTCCTCACGATGGACATTGGCCTAAGAAAAGTGGAAATATTTATTTAAATAGTTATTAAACATTAAAAAAAGCTGCTTTATTAAATAAACAAACTGAATTAAAATTACTAGGAATTTTATACTCAAGCACGTAAGAAGAACATGTTTGAGTGCTGCAGTGAGAGTGATGGTAATTCAATGTTCCCCACCTCAGTGTACGTGAAGCCCCTGTGTCTGTATCTGTGTGTTCAGTTGTACTGGATTTAATCAGGTTCGACGGTGTAGAAGCTAAAGGGAGTGTTTTGAATCCTGTGTTGTGTCTGATTGAAACAAAGAGGTTGGCAGGAATCTCTGAAGGCCTCTCTCTGCTTCTCCGAGGCCTTTCTTGTAATGAAGGGAGGATAACAAGCATGGCCGTCATGTCTGTCTGGCCTCAGTCGCTCCAAAATATTTGAAAATCTGTTTTTCGTGGGGTCCGGCACAAAAACCAATTATCATTGGTGTCCGTTTCTCCATGGAGACGCAGGAGGCAGCAGTGCATTACTGCAGCGGAGTTAAAAAAAATAAAAATAAAAAATAAACCTGCAGCCGCGTTGTTTTCACATTCAAACCGAACAGGAGCGAAAGTGCCAGACCTGCTCATAATGAAGCTAAAGCTACTTCCAGAACAATAAGCACCCAGATCGTAATCTAACAGCCTACCAGAGCCTCTGAATACAGGGAGGAATAAAGGAGCAGAGCCTCAGTGGGACGTGTGCTGGTGATCAGTAATGATCAGTAAAGGCCATCTTTAACTGCCGACTCCCTCGCGAGCTCGTTTCCCCTCAAAAAGCCAAAGCTTGTTTATTCCAGACCTCAAAGTATTCCAATCAGACTCCACACAGATAAGAGTCTCTCTCTGCCTTTACCGTCTCTCTCCTCTCTCTCTCTCTCTCCCTCTCTCTCCATCTCTCTCTCTCTCCTCTCTCTCTCTCTCTCCCTCTCTCTCCATCTCTCTCTCTCCTCTCTCTCTCTCTCTCCATCTCTCTCTCTCTCTCTCTCTCTCTCTCTCCCTCTCTCTCCATCTCTCTCTCTCCTCTCTCTCTCTCTCTCCCTCTCTCCATCTCTCTCTCTCTCCTCTCTCTCTCTCTCTCCCTCTCTCTCCATCTCTCTCTCTCTCTCCTCTCTCTCTCTCTCTCTCCATCTCTCTCTCTCTCTCTCTCTCTCTCTCCCTCTCTCTCCATCTCTCTCTCTCTCCTCTCTCTCTCTCTCTCTCTCTCCCTCTCTCTGTCTTTACCGTCTCTCTCCTCTCTCTCTCTCTCTCCCTCTCTCTCCATCTCTCTCTCTCTCCTCTCTCCCTCTCTCTCCATCTCTCTCTCTCTCTCTCTCTCTCCCTCTCTCTCCATCTCTCTCTCTCTCTCTCTCTCTCTCTCTGTCTTTAACGTCTCTCTCCTCTCTCTCTCCCTCTCTCTCTCTCTCCCTCTCTCTGTCTTTACCGTCTCTCTCTCTCTCTCTCTCTCTCTCTCTCTCTCTCTGTCTTTACCCTCTCCCTCTTCTTCTCTCTCTTCTCTTTTACTCTCTCTCTCTGTCTTTAGTCTCTCTCTCCTTCTCTTTCTTCTCTCTCTCTCTCCCTCTCTCTCTCTCTGTCTTTACCCTCTCCCTCTTCTTCTCTCTCTTCTCTTTCACTCTCTCTCTCTCCTTCTCTTCTCTCTCTCTCTTTCTCTCTCCTTCTCTCTCTTCTCTCTCTTCTTTCTCTCTGTCCATCTCTCTCTCTGTCTTTACCCTCTCTCTCTCCTTCTCTCCTCTTTCACTCTCTCACTCTCTGTCTTTACCGTCTCCCTCTCTCTCTCCTTCTCTCTCTCTCTCTCTCTCTCTCTCTCTCTCTCTCTCTCTCTCTCTCTCTGTCTTTACCGTCTCTCTCCTTCTCCCTTTCTCCTTCTCTCTCTCTCTCTCTCTCTGTCTCTCTCTGTCTTTACCCTCTCTCTCCCTCTCTCTCTCTCTTCTCTCTCTCTGTCTTTACCCTCTCTCTCTCTCTCTCCTTTTCTCTCTTTCTCTTTCTGTCTTTCTCTCTCTGTCTCAATCTGTCTTTCTCTGTTTCTCCATCTATCTTTATTCCCTCTCTCATTCTGTCTCCCTCTTGCTCTCCCTTTCCTTCTCTCTTCTTCCCTTTTTCTGTTCTCTTTCTTTCACCCTCCTCTTTCTTTATGTCTTTCTCTATCTTGCGTTGTCTCCTCTGTCTCATTCTGTCTCCCTCTTCCTCTCTCCTTCACTTTCTCCTTACCATCTGTCCATCTTCTCTCTCCCCTCTCTGCTAGTTTCTCCTTCTCTCTCTTCTTTCGTTCACTCCATCTTTCTTTCTCTTTCTCTCTCTCTCTCTCTCTCTCTCTCTCTCTCTCTCTCTTCCTTCTCTCTCCCTCTGTCACTCTTTCTCTGTGTGTGTGTGTCTCTCTCTCCCTCTCTTTCTCTCTACCTCTCTTTCTGTGGTCCCAGTTCAACGTCGCCCTGCTCTTTTTTCCGTCTCCATGGGAACCCTTTTTAATGTCGGCTTATCTGCATATCAGAGCGAGGGAGAGGGAGAGAGAGAGAGAGCGGTGAACAATGTGTGTCCCACGGCCTCTCTGACAGGGGCTCGATCCAGCAGCAGATTCACTCCACCACAACAACCCCTCCCCGCCCCCCAACACCCACACCCTGCCCACCCTACTGCCAGAGAGCCGCTACACTCACACTGCAGCTTCCGATGCACAGCCAGCTCGGCTTTCAGTTCACTTCCACACGACTGAAACATTACAGTTGCACACTTAGTGCGCAGAGTGCACACACCCAAACACAGCAGCGTAGATGTCATGGCTTTCATTAGTGTGGAAGTTCACACACAAGCCAATCAAGTACATTAAGCTTCTTATTGCTTCAGTCAGTGTCTTGTCTAGCTGGCTTCTTCTGAGAACTAACATAAACATAAACATTTGGATTTTTCTTTGTTGTCGCCCTGAATACGTCTGCATAAGCTTATAATAAGCTCAGAAATAGTTGTGTATATATGTATATATATATATATATATATATATATATATATATATATATATATATATTGTTTATAATGAGCCACAAAGCTAATATGTAAAAAGCACTACTTACTGTATTAAAACTATTTGATATATAGTATTGCAACTTTTTATTGCAACCTACTTTACTTTCAATGGAAGTCAATGGAACCAGAAGTTTTGGAGCATTTATGTTGGTCCATTCATAATGAAATATTCACACAATGTAAGCAACTATTGCCGTGTATATATATATATATATATATATATATATATATATATATATATATATATATATATATATATATATATATATATATCACACAAACACTGTATTATTAATATATATGAAATAGTATTAATACAGTAAGTATTACTTTTATATATTAGCTTTGTAGCTACAGACACAGATGCTGTAATACACAGTTAGAAACGTAAGCACAGTTGCAGGGTATGTATAGTTCTCTGCATGTATGTATGTATATATATATATATGTATATATATATATATATATATATATATATATATATATATATATATATATATATATATATATATATATGTATATATATATATATGTATATATATATATATATATATATATGTATATATATATGTACACACACTGTATTAATAATTTATATGAAATAGTACTAATACAGTAAGTAGTGCTTCTATATATTAGCTTTGGAGCTCAAAAAAGAAATATATTATTATTATTATCATTATTATTATTAATAATCACAAAATTGTCCTTCTGGTTTGAAGACACTGATGCTGTAATACACAGTTAGAAACGTAAGCACAGTTGCAGGGTATGTGTAGTTCTCTGCATATATATATATTCCCAGACACACTGTATTAATACTATATATGAAATAGTACTAATACAGTAAGTAGTGCTTCTATGTAATAGCTTTGGAGCTCAAAAAAAAAAAAAAAAAAAAAAAAAAAAAAAAAATATATATATATATATATATATATATATAATATTTTATTATTATTATTATTATTATTAATAATCACAAAATTGTCCTGGTTTGAAGACACAGATGCTGTAATACACAGTAAGAAACATTAGCACAGTTGCAGGGTATGTGTAGTTCTCTCCATGTTTCTCACTTTGTGTCTCTGTTTCTTGTTCCAGTGCGGCGCGTCCCGCCCCGCTTCTCCATTCCGCCCATGAACCACGAGGTGATGCCCGGGGGCAGTATAAATCTGACCTGCGTGGCCGTGGGGGCCCCCATGCCCTACGTGAAGTGGATGGTGGGGGAGGTGGAACTGACCAAAGAAGAGGAGATGCCGGTGGGCCGGAACGTCCTGGAGCTGACCAACATCCGCCAGTCGGCCAACTACACCTGCGTGGCTATTTCCTCTCTGGGCATGATCGAGACCACCGCACAGGTGTCAGTCAAAGGTAAGACCGCTTGGCCTCAGCTCGGCCAGTCGCACACATAACAGTCGCACACATACCTTCTCCTCGGTAACGTCGTAAGTATAGCACGAATAGCTCCTACGGTGCATTTGCGTCGGTCTGAGCGCCCGCGCCTCACATGTCCCCCAAACATTACCACCCCCACCGTACCCCCCAAACGAATGAATAAGCCTACATAAACAAATCAACAACAAAATCAAACAAGACAAATGAAGGAATTAAGATTAATTAGAATAATTGATCAAATAAGATCACAAATAATAATATTAAAAAATAACAATAATGATAATAAGAAACTGCATACATACAGTACATAAAAAGAAAGGAGAGATAAACTCAGCTCAAACAGTGACAGGCTGTCTGAAGGGGGCCGTAAGAGTGACAGCGAGTCGGACTCAGAGACTCCTGTAAAGGAAATTCCGGCTCGCTGGTGCAGCTGAAAGCAGATATTTCCAGTTCACTACAAACTCTCTGTACCTGACAGGTGGTCCAGTCACTGGAGTGAGTCTGATAACTACTGTTATATATAGAAATCATAGATGAGATGTTCGCTGGCATGTGGCTGCAGAGTGATGTATAAATAAAAATACGTCGGTGTGTTTCCTGTCGGGCTGCAAGTGAGGACCAACCAACTTTTCCCTGCAGTCAGCAGTGGTGAGTGTTCTAAAGGTCTCCGGTAATAAATCTCAGGTCGTTAGAATGTGACGTACCCTTTCCAGCAGGGCCTGGATCACATTGCTACCGGAGATGCGGATCCAGGGCTCACGGAAACGTGTATTTGACTTGCTGAGATGCTCACCAAAGTCCGGAGAGCCATAACTCGGCAGGATTCAGTAAAAGCAGGGGTATTTAATTAGAGTCAGTAAGGTCCAGTTAGAGGAGATCTCCTCAGGCTGGTCCAGACCGTCATCATTTCTAACTTATATTCTGATTCAGTGGTGTATCCTGTTTACTGAAGTAGTCTAGTATCAGCATCTTATACCATCAGCTACTGAAACACCAACACATCACATTTATTTATAGTATATTTCAGTATATTTACTAACTGCTGAACTGAGTTAATTATTTATAAAGCTCCAAATAAATGTTTTTTTCTCACTCCAAGTAAAAACAAGGGCTACAATAAAAAAAACAGAATTATTTTGAAAAAAGAGCGTCTTAAAGTGTTTATTAATAGAGAAAGTAAATAAATGTGTGTCTTCTTGTTAGCTTCACAGATTGACATGTTGGTTTTACAGAGTTGTATTCTCCAAAACTAGACGAGCAGGTCCATTCCAGAACCGTTCCTGTTAAACACTCAGTTTTCATTGTAGACTTTTCTGTTTTTAGAGCTCGTTATTCTTTCTGACTCGCTTTAGTCTCCGGCTACTGCCGCTTAAAATAAACACAGTCAAAATTAAATCATTCTCAATAGTTTATCGGTTTGGGTCCACATTGGACAACGTCTGTGTCTGGACCCAGCTGGGTAGTGACCACTGCTATAAAGGGTTATGCCTCCTAGTCCCACAGCTCATGATGTTATTGGAAATAAACATTATTGGGAATTTTAGGCTCTTAAATAAACCAGTCAGCGGCACCTTTCTTGAGTCCTTTAACTGTTGCTGAGTTCTTCAGGGGCTTCGTGAAGGGAAGCATGCATTGTAAGGGGGGACTAAATCTGATGCAACACTTGCATCTTACACAAAATAGCTATTTAAATTTTTTTTAATATTTAAAATATATAAAAATATTATTTTTAAATAAGGAATAATCAGGTGTCACTGTGCTAGCTACATTAGCCTTGTAGCTCCAGTACATGACTTAAGACACCCAACATGTCATAGTTGATTGACTGCATTAGCAGTAAGGTGGGATGGAAACGGTTTCAGTTTGTTTTCCACCAACATTTCCCTTTAAAAACAGAGATATTTTTTAGATATTTATGTTTTAGATATATCTATAAGCTGTTTTAGGAGATACGGTCCAAAAAGATCCAACCCTCGCTGTGTGTTGATTGTGAGCTTGTGGGACCCCCTGCCTTTTTACTGTGAGCCTGCTGGAGAAAATGAAAGGCCTTGCTTGCTCTTTAGATTATTCCAGGCATGTGTTTGCTCAGAGCAGCTGTCTGGAGCAGGCTGGGTGGGTTCTGGTCCCACCAGACCTTTTAGAGTCCAACCAGACGCTGTTCCACGTCCCTCGGCTCTCCCCCACGCACACACTCGGCCTGCGTTATCAACCGCTGCCTCTATCGATTGCACTTTGCACTTCGCCAATCAATATGGACTTGCTGAATGTCACAGGCAGTTATCTGGAGGCTAGCGGCTAATCTTAGCGTTAGCCCAGCGGTACTGATGTTGTAAGCTAACGTATGCATGTGTTCTCACCTGGGTTCACTATCCTTCGCCTTTCATCTGTTTTCTGTCAGCGTTAAGTCTCCTGAGCACAGTATTGTGATGCATGTAGACACCGAGGCATATGCGCGTTACTGTGTTAATTGAACTTTTTTTTATGGTACAGTGTGTTTACCCAGGTGAGGAATTAAATCCTAGTCACGATGTAACCCACTACACTATATCAACCTCACAGTGTAACCCACTACACTATACCAACCCCACAGTGTAACCCACTACACTATACCAACCCCACAGTGTAACCCACTACACTATACCAACCTCACAGTATAACCCACTACACTACACCAACCTCACAGTGTAACACACTACACTATACCAACCCCACAGTGTAACCCACTACACTATACCAACCCCACAGTGTAACCCACTACACTATACCAACCTCACAGTGTAACCCACTACACTATACCAACCCCACAGTGTAACCCACTACACTATACCAACCTCACAGTGTAACCCACTACACTATACCAACCCCACAGTGTAACCCACTACACTATACCAACCCCACAGTGTAACCCACTAAACTATACCAACCCCACAGTGTAACCCACTACACTATACCAACCCCACAGTGTAACCCACTACACTATACCAACCTCACAGTGTAACCCACTACACTATACCAACCCCACAGTTTAACACACTACACTATACCAACCTCACAGTGTAACCCAATACACTATACCAACCCCACAGTGTAACCCACTACACTATACCAACCCCACAGTGTAACCCACTACACTATACCAACCCCACAATGTAACCCACTACACTATACCAACCCCACAGTTTAACACACTACACTATACCAACCTCACAGTGTAACCCAATACACTATACCAACCCCACAGTGTAACCCACTACACTATACCAACCCCACAGTGTAACCCACTACACTATACCAACCCCACAATGTAACCCACTACACTATACCAACCCCACAGTTTAACACACTACACTATACCAACCTCAGTGTAACCCACTACACTATACCAACCTCAGTGTAACCCACTACACTATACCAACCCCACAGTGTAACCCACTACACTATACCAACCCCACAATGTAACCCACTACACTATACCAACCCCACAGTGTAACCCACTACACTATACCAACCCCACAATGTAACCCACTTCACTATACCAACCCCACAATGTAACCCACTACACTATACCAACCCCACAGTTTAACACACTACACTATACCAACCCCACAGTGTAACCCACTACACTATACCAACCTCACAGTGTAACCCACTACACTATACCAACCTCACAGTGTAACTCACTACACTATACCAACCCCACAATGTAACCCACTACACTATACCAACCCCACAGTTTAACACACTACACTATACCAACCTCACAGTGTAACTCACTACACTATACCAAACCCACAGTGTAACCCACTACACTGTACCAACCCCACAGTGTAACCCCTTTACACTATACCAACCCCACAGTGTGACCCACTACATTATACCAACCTCACAGTGTAACCCTCTACACTATACCAAACCCACAGTGTAACCCACTACACTATACCAAACCCACAGTGTAACCCACTATACTATACCAACCCCACAGTGTAACCCACTACACTATACCAACCCCACAGTGTAACTCACTACACTATACCAACCCCACAGTGTAAACCCACTACGCTATACCAACCCCACAATATAACCCACTACACTATACCAACCCCACAATGTAACCCACTACACTACACCAACCCCACAGTGTAACTCACTACACTATACCAACCCCACAGTGTAAACCCACTACGCTATACCAACCCCACAATATAACCCACTACACTATACCAACCCCACAATGTAACCCACTACACTATACCAACCCCACAGTGTAACCCACTACACTATACCAACCCCACAATGTAACCCACTACACTACACCAACCCCACAGTGTAACCCACTACACTATACCAACCCCACAGTGTAACCCACTACACTGTACCAACCCCACAGTGTAACCCACTACACTATACCAACCCCACAGTGTAACCCACTACACTACACCAACCCCACAATGTAACCCACTACACTACACCAACCCCACAGTGTAACCCACTACACTATACCAACCCCACAGTGTAACCCACTACACTATACCAACCCCACAGTGTAAACCCACTACGCTATACCAACCCCACAATATAACCCACTACACTGTACCAACCCCACAGTGTAACCCACTACACTACACCAACCCCACAGTATAACTCACTACACTATACCAACCCCACAGTGTAACCCACTACACTATACCAACCCCACAATGTAACCCACTACACTACACCAACCCCACAGTGTAACCCACTACACTATACCAACCCCACAGTGTAACCCACTACACTATACCAACCCCACAGTGTAACCCACTACATTATACCAACCCCACAGTGTGACCCACTACACTATACCAACCTCACAGTGTAACCCACTACACTGTACCAACCCCACAGTGTAACCCACTACACTATACCAACCCCACAGTGTAACCCACTACACTACACCAACCCCACAATGTAACCCACTACACTACACCAACCCCACAGTGTAACCCACTACACTATACCAACCCCACAGTGTAACCCACTACACTATACCATACTGTGGTCACACGTCTCTATGGTCAGCCATTGTGTGTTTGTATGTCCTCTACATTTGTCTCTGTCAATTCACAGCCGTCTCCTAAACTCTGTTTTCTTTCTGTTTCTCACTTTCGTCTCCATCTATCCATTCAACCTTCATCTAGCCAACCACTCAGAAACCCACTTCTCAGGTTGGTTTCTCTAACTGTTAGCTCTTTTGCATCCACCTGTCTTGACTTGTGTTGACCTTTCCCTTCCAAACCTGCCCCTCTTGGTTAACTGAGTCCTTTGACCGCTTTCTTTTAATGTTTCCATTTAAAATGGCTGCCCTTTGAGTTGATAGAAGCTGTAATATTAAGTTACCAGGAAGTTGTGGGTCTGTTGTTGTTGTTTACTTGTTGGCTTCCCTCAACTTGCCTTCAAAGCTACACCAGACGGCGTTACAGACACAAACCCGGTCCGCATTATCAGCCGCCGCCTCTATTGATTGCACTTTGCACCTCGCCAATCAATATGGACTTGGAGAATGTCACAGGCATTTATCTGGAGGCCAGACGCCAAATCTCGAAGACACAATGATGAGACGGCTCGGCATGTCTACTTCAAAAGAAAAGATGTTTTAGCAAATGAAAACGAATCTTAACTGTGGTTAATATGTCTAATGTTTCGTATTATGATTTAACATGTTTCTTCTAAAACCTTTTGGTCTACACCAAAATAACAAATTTTAAAGGTGCCTCGGATCACGATTCAGATCAACAACAACCAAGTTTTGGTCTGAGCAGAAGAGGCAGTCTCAGTCTGGATCAAACTGAACTGTGCATAATCATACCATATGCATAATCTTAAGTTTCAAGTTAAGTTTCAAGTTTATTTGTCATTTGCACATCATGTCAGGACATAACATGGATTGAAATGCTTGGGGTGAGGCTCAGATAAAACTCTACAGCAGGGCAAACATAACAATAAATAGACAATAATGAAGTAAAAAATAAGCTAGAATATATACATTTAGTAATAACTGAAATAAATAAAAGGGAATATACAAAACATACACAAGATATATACATAAGATATACAGGAGGACATATGTAGAAACATTTGCATATGCAGGTTATCTAAGAAGATAAATCTATTTAAAGTGACTTGGTGATATTGTCTATAGCAGTGATATCAGAATAAATAATATAATAGTAGAATATAATATAATATAATATGGCAGTGATATCAGAATAAATAATATAATAGTAGAATATAATATAGCAGTGATATCAGAATAAATAATATAATAGTAGAATATAATATAATATAATATGGCAGTGATATCAGAATAAATAATATAATAGTAGAATATAATATAGCAGTGATATCAGAATAAGTATTATAATAGTATAACATAATATAAGATAGCAGTGATATCAGAGTAAATAATATAATAGTATAATATAATATAGCAGCGATATCAGAATAAATTATATAATAGTATAATATAATATAATATAGCAGTGATATCAGAATAAATTATATAATAGTATAATATGATATAGCAGTGATATCAGTAAATAATATAATAGTATAATATAATATAGCAGCGATATCAGAATAAATTATATAATAGTATAATGTAATATAATATAATATAGCAGTGATATCAGAGTAAATAATATAGTAGTATAATATAATATAGCAGTGATATCAGAATAAATAATATAATAGTAGAATATAATATAATATAGCAGTGATATCAGAATAAATAATATAATAGTAGAATATAATATAATATAGCAGTGATATCAGAATAAATAATATAATAGTAGAATATAATATAATTTAGCAGTGATATCAGAATAAATAGTATAATAGTATAATATAATATAGCAGTGATATCAGAATAAATAATATAATAGTATAAAATAATATAATATAGCAGTGATATCAGAATAAATAATATAATAGTATAATATAATACAGCAGTGATATCAGAATAAATAATATAATAGTATAATATAATACAGCAGTGATATCAGAATAAATAATATAATAGTATAAAATAATATAGCAGTGATATCAGAATAAATAATATAATAGTATAATATAATACAGCAGTGATATCAGAATAAATAATATAATAGTATAATATGATATAGCAGTGATATCAGAATAAATAATATAATAGTATAATATAGCAGCGATATCAGAATAAATAATATAATAGTATAAAATAATATAGCAGTGATATCAGAATAAATAATATAATAGTATAAAATAATATAGCAGTGATATCAGAATAAATAATATAATAGTATAATATAATACAGCAGTGATATCAGAATAAATAATATAAAAGTATAATATAATACAGCAGTGATAACAGAATAAATAATATAATAATATAATATAATACAGCAGTGATATCAGAATAAATAATATAATAGTATAATATAATACAGCAGTGATAACAGAATAAATAATATAATAGTATAATATAATACAGCAGTGATATCAGAATAAATAATATAATAGTATAATATAATACAGCAGTGATATCAGAATAAATAATATAATAGTATAATATAATACAGCAGTGATATCAGAATAAATAATATAATAGTATAATATAATACAGCAGTGATATCAGAATAAATAATATAAAAGTATAATATAATACAGCAGTGATAACAGAATAAATAATATAATAATATAATATAATACAGCAGTGATATCAGAATAAATAATATAATAGTATAATATAATACAGCAGTGATAACAGAATAAATAATATAATAGTATAATATAATACAGCAGTGATATCAGAATAAATAATATAATAGTATAATATAATACAGCAGTGATAACAGAATAAATAATATAATAGTATAATATAATACAGCAGTGATAACAGAATAAATAATATAATAGTATAATATAATACAGCAGCGATATCAGAATAAATAATATAATAGTATAATATAATACAGCAGTGATATCAGAATAAATAATATAATAGTATAATATAATACAGCAGTGATAACAGAATAAATAATATAATAGTATAATATAATACAGCAGTGATAACAGAATAAATAATATAATAGTATAATATAATACAGCAGCGATATCAGAATAAATAATATAATAGTATAATATAATACAGCAGCGATATCAGAATAAATAATATAATAGTATAATATAATACAGCAGTGATATCAGAATAAATAATATAATAGTATAATATAATATAATATAATATAGCAGTGATATCAGAATAAATAATATAATAGTATAATATAATACAGCAGTGATATCAGAATAAATAATATAATAGTATAATATAATATATCAGTGCCCGAGTGAACAGTATTGGGGTCTTTCAGCCTCACAGTTTGTTCAGAAGCTTGTTCTGATGGCAGTCTAGTGAACAGGTGTAATCTTGTGCTACACTGGTGAGTGATGTCCTCAGATAGAGCGCTGCGCTTCAAAATTTACACCACGCCGATGCATAAAACGTACACTGCTCTACAACCGTCCAACGTCAAGTATAGCGAGGCTCAGCACATGTAGGTGGTGACGGCAGTGCGTGGGTTTGCCATGCAAATTTAGTCGGTGGGCTTGCAAATTGCATTGCAATGTGAACCCAAAACCAGCTGGACTAGATATATGCTCTGGAGACTCTGCATTCACCCTCTCTTTCTCTCTCTCTCTCTCTTTTAACCCATCAGCTCTCCCCAAACCTCCTACGTCACTCACCGTAACGGAGACGACAGCCACCAGCGTCACCCTGACCTGGGACTCTGGGAACCCCGAGCCGGTTTCCTATTATATGATCCAATATCGCTCCAAAGCCACCGACAACAGCTTCCAGGAGGTGGACGGAGTGGCCACCACCCGCTACAGCATCGGAGGCCTCAGCCCTTACTCAGAGTACGAGTTCAGGGTGATGGCGGTTAACAACATCGGCCGAGGGCCGCCCAGCGACCCCGTGGAGACCCGTACGGGCGAGCAGGCGCCGTCCTCGCCGCCGCTCAGCGTCCAGGCCCGCATGCTGAGCGCCAGCACCATGCTGGTCCAGTGGGAACCTCCAGAGGAGCCCAACGGTCAGATCAGGGGATACAGGATCTATTACACCACCGACCCGGACGCCCAGCTCAGCGCCTGGCACAAACACAACACCGACGACAGCCGACTCACCACCATCTCCGGCCTCATCACCGACGTCACCTACAGCCTCCGAGTGCTGGGGTTCACTTCGGTGGGAGATGGACCCCCGTCTGACGTTCTGCAAGTCAAGACACAACAAGGAGGTGAGCTTCTCTCGACAAGATGTGTCCATATTTGTACATAGTACAAGTTTACATTGTTGATGTTTAGCTTATGTTTACATTGTTGATGTTTAGCTAATGTTTACATTGCTGATGTTTAGCTAATGTTTACATTGTTGATGTTTAGCTTATGTTTACATTGTTGATGTTTAGCTAATGTTTACATTGCTGATGTTTAGCTAATGTTTACATTGTTGATGTTTAGCTAATGTTTACATTGCTGATGTTTAGCTAATGTTTACATTGCTGATGTTTAGCTAATGTTTACATTGTTGATGTTTAGCTAATGTTTACATTGTTGATGTTATGCTAATGTTTACATTGTTGATGTTTAGCTAATGTTTACATTGTTGATGTTTAGCTAATGTTTACATTGCTGATGTTTAGCTAATGTTTACATTGTTGATGTTTAGCTAATGTTTACATTGTTGATGTTATGCTAATGTTTACATTGTTGATGTTTAGCTAATGTTTACATTGTTGATGTTTAGCTTATGTTTACATTGCTGATGTTTAGCTTATGTTTACATTGCTGATGTTTAAATAATGTTTACATTGCTGATGTTTAGATAATGTTTACATTGCTGATGTTTAGCTAATGTTTACATTGCTGATGTTTAGCTAATGTTTACATTGCTATTTTGAGCTAATGTTTAATGTTTAAATTGTTGATGTTTAGCTAATGTTTACATTGCTATTTTGAGCTAATGTTTAATGTTTAAATTGTTGATGTTTAGCTTATGTTTACATTGCTGATGTTTAGCTAATGTTTACATTGCTATTTTGAGCTAATGTTTACATTGTTGATGTTTAGCTAATGTTTACATTGCTGATGTTTAGCTAATGTTTACATTGTTGATGTTTAGCTAATGTTTACATTGCTGATGTTTAGCTAATGTTTACATTGCTGATGTTTAGCTAATGTTTACATTGTTGATGTTTAGCTAATGTTTACATTGTTGATGTTTAGCTTATGTTTACATTGCTGATGTTTAGATAATGTTTACATTGCTGATGTTTAGCTAATGTTTACATTGCTGATGTTTAGCTAATGTTTACATTGCTAAATGTTAGTTAAGGCTTTTACTGCTACAGTTTAGCTAATGTTTACATTGCTAAATGTTAGATAATGCTTATACTGCTACAGTTTAGCTAATGTTTACATTGCTAAATGTTAATTAATGCTTATACTGCTACAGTTTAGCTAATGTTTACATTGCTAAATGTTAATTAATGCTTATACTGCTACAGTTTAGCTAATGTTTACATTGCTGCTGTCTAATGTTTACATTGCTGCTGTTTAGCTAATGTTTACATTGCTGATGTTTAGCTGATTATATTGCTAAATTTTGGTTAATGCTCATATTGCTACAGCTTAGCTAATGTTTACATTGCTAACGTTTTGCTAATGTTTACATTGTTTAGTTAATGTTTGTATAGCAAACGTGTGGTTAACCTTTGCACTGCCATGTTTAGCGAATGCTTACATTGCTGATGTTTAGCTAATGCTTACGTTGCTGATGTTTAGCGAATGCTTATGTTTAGCTATTGCTTACATTGCTAAATGTTAGTTAATGCTTACATTGCAAATGTTTAGCTAATGTTTACTTGCTAATGTTTAGCTAACATTTGCGTTGCTAAAGTTTATCTGATGTTTACGTTGCTAAAATGTAGTTAATGCTTGCATTGTTACAACCTGCTAGAATTATATCTCCATAGAACACCATGGAATTTGGTTGCCAACAGGTAGTTATAATACCATAAGACAGCTGAATTTAGTAGTTACGTTGTACGAAAGTTAACATTGTGACATTGTTTTTCCTGGGTAAGGTGTATGTTTCTAATGGTTAGTTAATGTTTCCTTTGCTTATGTTTAGCAAATGTTTAAATATACGTAATTAAAATAATTAAGCAGACTTCACTTTTGTGCATGGTCTATTGGCCATGTGTCCCAGTTATAATAAAAATATAATAATCATTGATATGGAACAGTTTGTTACAGCATTTATCATCATTTAACACATTAAATATTTGATCACTTGATAACTTTCTGACTAAAATGTCATCCTGTGAAGTGGTTCTATAAACCTGTGGCCTGATTCTAAAGCCAGGATTAACACACAGTGCACGTTTGGCCCTCAGTGTTTCAGAAGAGCACCTCTACTGTCTCTGTTGCATTTGATTTGTTTGTGCACTCAATCCTCGAGTTCTCTGCTGACCGTTCTCGCTTTTCCACATGACCCAGTCCCGGCGCAGCCGTCCGGTTTTGAAGCCGAAGCTGAACTGGACACGCGGATCATGCTGAAGTGGCTCTGGCCTGTCCAAGAACCGATCACCAAGTACGAGCTCCAGTACTGGGAGGCCGGATCAGAGAACAAGGTATGGCTCGGTTCCAGACAGCAACAGTTCTTCTCTCGCGCTCTATTGACGCACATGGGCGTACATGCGGGGGAGATATTGAATGTACAAAGCTGTGACTGTGGGCCATGGCTGCGAATCAAAGATAGCAAAAATTGACATTTTCATGAAAATGACCGCAGGCAGTTAGAGTCTGGAAGTCGGTTGATTTCCAGAATTTACCCCTGAAGATTGTTCTTTTGGCTTTAAACAGAGATGTTTTAATCAATGCCCACTGACAACAGAGGCAGCTCTCATTTGGCGGAGATGGTACTTCAGGCCACATTGCGAGCAGATGCCTTTTGAATGCTCATTATTATCATTATCGTTCATTATTCTGGCTGCTGCGTCTGCACACTGACGCAAAACCTTCAACAGAACTGTAGGTTGGGTCTAAGATAAGGATGCCTTTGAGAAAGTGAGTGAAGGACAGAAAGTTTTAAAGGGCCCATGTTACATTTTTCTTGGATGTTTTCTTTTTCTTTGTTTGTTCCTCTTTTTTTTTTTGCTCATATCATTTGGTGCCTGGCTTTATGCCCTAATAGTTTTTTATATATGAGGTAATGGTGCGTATATATATCGTCGCTGTCCATTAAAAAAACATGGATCTCGATTTTGAGTTTTCTACATCATTTTAATAAGCCCATGGCCATTTACAAGTCAAGTCAAGTGGGTTTTTATTGTCATTTCAACTACATACCGAGTACACAGTGAAACGAAACAACGTTCCTCCAGGACCATAGTGCAACATAGACAGTGCATACAGACACAAGTGCAACACAAACAAACAAGTGCGGACAGACAACACAACACAGTACAGACAGAGAATAATAAATAATTGCTGGTTGTGTGCAAATTGTGCAATGTGTAATAAATAGAGTCCAGTGAGGTAGTAAAGTTATTAGTGCAATGCTTTGTGCAAAAATGCTTCCCTTTTTTTTATCTGGGGTAAATGGTTGGAGAAAGATATCAGTTTTTTTTACACTGTGTAATGATGAATGGACCAAAGGGGGGGCTCCAAAACAGCTTGAAAAAATTCTGGTTCATTGACTTGCATTGAAAGTAAAGTAAGTTTTAGTCTCTCCTGTAAAGTTTTTTGAAGATACTTGTTTTTCATTGGACAGCAACAATATATATATATATATATATATATATATATATATATATATATATCTCGGCACACCTACCTTGCTGGTCCACCTTGTAGATGTATGGTCAGAGATTACAGCTACACAGTTTGGGTTGGTCGTCCGCTGGTCTGTCATCAGTGGTTACAGGACACTGTTGGCTGGATGTTGGTGGACCTTGGATGGTCCTGTGTTTAAAGTTAAAGATATATATCTTTCTTGTCTTTAACTTTTTCTTTGATATTTGATTTTTAAGTTCTGGTACGTCCTTTAGGAGGCTTGTGCACAGGTCACACTTCATGTTCAACTTTTATTTTTTCAATATATTAAATTCAGCTAATGAATCACCCAATCTTCTGCATATGACCATCATTTAAATAAGCTGTGTTCTGATTGGCTTGCCTTGTTGTTTGAAAAGTTGCTTGAATAGAGGCTGAATAGGTGGATGTATGGAAAAGCTTTGTGTTTGTGACATCACAAAAACACTGCATGCCGTTAGATTCAGGATACGGACTGTATGGAGTGGGAATAGAGCACTATGCTTTGAAACAATGTATTTATACATGTCAAACTCTTATATTATATAATAACTCTTATATTATATTATAACTCTTATATTATTATATCATATGCAGAAGATTGATTAGCTAAATTTAAAATATTGGGAAAAAAATAAATAAAAAATGAAGTGTAACCTGTGCACAAGTGTCCTCAACTTATAATATATTATTATACTTTATATATTTTGTATATATTTTTTATTATCTCTTTTTGTTATCTTTATCTATTGGTGAATGGAGGAGCAGCAAAGTAAGAATTTCATTGTACAGTGTAACTGTCTGTTTCTGCTGTGCATATGAGAATAAAACTCTTGAATCTTAAATCTATTGTGAAAAATATATTTAATTTTTATATAGGTTTTGCATGATATTGGCTCTTTAAATGATATTGGCTCTTTAAAGGGTGCTTTATTTATTTATTTTTGTCTTGTGTTCAGATCCATGTCAACTTCAGCCCAGCCGGTTCCTATGCTGTAGAAGGCCTGAAGCCAGACACACTGTACAAGTTCTCTCTGGCGGCTCGCTCCGATGTGGGCCTGGGGGTCTTCACCAAGCCTATTGAAGCCCGGACGGCTCAGTCCAGTGAGTGCTCAGCTCTTTCTCTGTCATATCGACTAACCGGCTGGAGATTGTTTTTGGGGTTTTTCTCCTCCTCCTCCTCCTCCACCTCCTCCTTTCTCTAGCCTTTGTCTGCTGTCTCCAGCGTTAATTATCCCACACTTCTAAGCCAGGGAATACCTTTGTTCACTGACAAGGGCAAAAGGTACGTTGGGTATGTGTGCTTGTGCGTCAGTGCCTGTTCTTTCGATTAGCTTTAAAAAGAGAGATCGACGTCTCCGTCCCTGTGATGTTAACAACCAGAGCAGTCGGCGCTCCTCACGAGGAGCCGAGGGTTCGTTTCTTGATCAACAGATCCTTTCAGTCGTGCCCCAGTTCATCAGGTGAACCCGACAGCTCCCGTTCGGTGTAGATACAGTGGCTGTTGGGAAGTCAAAAGTTTGGGCGCACCTTGCCGTCGGAGGCGAAACTCAGCGTTTACTTTCTCCCCGGCTCAGACGTCTCCCGTTGAGCCGGAGGATGCCTGTAGAAACCCGGCCCCCTGTAGTCCCGGCAGCACCCGAGCTGAACTCTGACAGCAAAAGCCAGAGAAGCTCGCTGCAGCTGGAGAAATTCTCTGTCATGTCCCAGCCTAGCGCTCTGCTGTTCTGCTCCATCCTTTTCCTGTCCGTTAGATCCTCCCCCTTTTCACCCACACCTGTCTCTCACCTATCTCGCAGCCCAGAATAAAATCCACTTTGATCTCAGGCACATCTGTCAGGAGCTGCAGAATCACAGCCTCGCTCGCTGAATATCTATCAGCGTGCTCGGCGGCGGCTCGGGGCTTTTATTTCATTTTATTTTGTCATTTTCTCGTCAGAGTTTTTCTGGCCGCCATCCCACTGTCAGCAGATTAAGGGCTGCCTGATGAGGGGCCCCGCGCCCTCCGCTCCGTCACGCCTCGGCTGACTGGTGGGACGTCACCAGGCTTCCTCCAGCGCTTCCTGATCTGGTTGTTAACTAAAGCAGAAGATTCCTCTCATGAACTCAAACTTTCTGCCTGATCTCCTGCTGCTCTCTGCTTTCTTCATCATGCTTTCCTCAATCATCTCTCTGTACTAGATCTGGGCGATATGACCAAAATCCTGCTACTGTGTGTGTGTGTGTATATATATATATATATATATATATATATATATATATATATATATATATATATATATATATATATATATGATTTATATATTACATATGTATATATAACTATAGTTTTTGCCCTGTAAAAATGTGTGTGTGTGTATATATATATATATATATATATATATATATATATATATATATATATATATATATATATATATATATATATATATATATATATAATTTTATATTTTCTCTTAAAATTATGATAATGTGTACTTTACTATGCATATTTAACTTAAAATGAAGTTTTAAATTGGTATTTTCTATTTTTTTACATTAACATAGACAGGGAATCTGTTTATATTTACAGATTATTTGTAAAATATGTTTTAAATCATATTAAATTAATACTTAAAGCCCAAAATGCAATTACTTTTATAACATATATAGAAACTAATTATAAAAACCTAACCTAAAATAATTCAGCCTTTTCTAAATAAAATGAATCCAGTATGTTTTATACTTTATTACATTAATATAATTTAATATTATAGGTATAACATTTTTCATTTATGAAAATATAAACCTAGGTTTGCTTGTGGTGCCTCTATTCACCCTATATATTTATAAATTAAGTAAAATTATATTTAATTAAACAATACAGTACACCTCTGTATTTTATTATATAAAATATGCATTGAATCTTTACATTATATGTGTATATATGTTATAAAAATATTTATAAAATTTTATATAATTATATATTGAAAAATAGAGAGTTCTGTTTTAGTGTTATGTAACATTTTTTTTTTTTTTAATAAAACTAAATTTTGTAAATGTATATACATGAATAAATTGTCATTTGTAAATATAATCATATCCTTTTATTTTAGTTTCATATGTTTAAATAATTATGATTGATATCTAGTAACAATTTAGTGAGGTGCGAAATACATCTAGTTCTTTCTGAATTTCATTTAAATTATTTATTATTATTATTATTATTATTATTATTATTATTGTATGTTGGTTTCAGTATTTACGGTCATCATCGTCCAGGCCTAACATGTATGCATATGTACTTTTTTCAAGAAGAGCATGAAGGTTTGCCTGTTATTCTTTTCAGCTTATGTTCTGTTGATGCTCATGTAGTGATTTATGTTTAATTGCTGTTTTGGTTGTTGTTGTTTTATTTTATTTATGTTGTTCTTCTGGGCTGTGGAGAGTTGACCGTACTCGCCTGACCGCTCAGTGCAGACTTAATGAAAGGAGCCGTTTGAGCTTATCGCGCCCTCTCAGAGGCAGCAGGACGGGACGGCTGGCACAGTCGCTCATCTCCTCTCTCGTCTGCCACTAGCCCTGACACATACACGCACAGAGACGGGCGTAAAGCCACTGATTGACTGATCACTGTCTCGTGGCATCCGTCTCGGTGCGGCTGTCTGTTGTCGAGCTGTGGATTACTACAGGCCTTTTTTTTGTTCTTTGTCAATGAGAGTAATTTGTGCTGATTAGGAACATCTGAACATCTAGATGTGGTGAAATCAGGCTTGAAGAAGCTGTCACGAAACCGAAACACTGAAACCCAAAATGGGGCCGCAAGCGTGAAATCAGATTATAATTATAATTTGACATTGGAAACAAAGGCAAATCACTTCAAGGGATAGTGTTTTTCCTTCATCCCAAATGCAGTCATGCTAGGGGAACATGTTTGGTGTCGGAAACTGGGGTCTTTTAGTTTTACACTGAAGCTGTAAGGCTGATGTAGCTACAACTTGCAGTCCACCAATTAGAATGGTACTTGCTGCACACCTGAATGGTCAAATCAGATCATACATTGTACAGCTAGCAGTGAAATGCTCACAAGAAACAATAAGATAGTATAGAGTATCTGAAATATTAATAAAAATAAATAATACATTTATTTGTCCCCTAACCTCCAGCCCACAGGTAACTACTGACTTCAGTCCTGTCCTGTTGGTTTAGAGAATCAAACCTGTGATCTTCCAGTCACATGGGTGGTCCTATAACCTCCAATACACAACTGCCCCCCAAATGGTAACTGTTAACTTTAGTCCTGTCCAGTCAGTTTGAAGAATCAAACCTGCGACCTTCTGGTCACATTACTGGTTCTATAACCTTCAGCCCATTAATGCCCCCATAACTGGTAACTGCTAACTTCAGTCCTGTCCTGTCGGTTTAGAGAATCAAACCTGTGACCTTCCGGTCACAAGGCTGATTCTGTAACCTCCATCCCACGACAGCCCCCCAGCTGGTAACTGCTAACTTCAATCCTGTCCTGTCGGTTTAGAGAATCAAACCTGCAACCCTCTGGTCACAAAGCTGGTTCTATAACCTTCAGCCTATTAATGGCCCCCTAACTGGTAACTGCCAACTTCAGTCCTGTCGGTTTAGTAAATCAAACCTTCTCGTCACAAGGCTGGTTCTGTAACCTCCAGCCCATGACTACCCCCTACTGGTAACTGTTAACTTTAGTCCTGTCCAGTCAGTTTAGAGAATCAAACCTGCAACCCTCTGGTCACAAAGCTGGTTCTATAACATTCAGCCCATTCATGGCCCCCTAACTAGTAACTGCTTACATCAGTCCTGTCCTGTCCTGTCGGTTTAGAGAATCAAACCTGCAACCTTCTTGTCACATTGCTGGTTCTATAACCTTCAGCCCATTAATGGCGCCATAACCTTAACTGCTAACTTCAGTCCTGACCTGTCGGTTTAGGGAATCAAACCTGCAACCTTCCGGTCACAAGACTGGTCCCCTCATCTCCAGCATACAACTGCCCCTCAACTGGTAACTGCTAACATCAGTCCTGTCCTGTCGGTATAGAGAATCAAACCTGCAACCTTCCGTTCACAAGGCTGGTTCTATAACCTTCAGCCTGCAACTGCCCCTCTACTGGTAACTGCTAACTGGTAGTTATGAGCTTCCACTAGCTACTTTAGTCTGGTAGCTCCATTGCAAACACTAAAGTATCAACCTGCCCGCGTTAAGGCAAACTGTCCACCTCCCAGCCCAGACGTACTGCTCGCCTCGTGTTGTTTTCATTTTGCTTGATGCCCCTTCCCTTGCTTTGCACCCAGCCCCCTCCGCCCCACCTCAGGAAGTCCGTCTGGAGAGTTTGACCTCCACCAGCATTAAGGTGAGTTGGGTGGCTCCGCCCGAGGCCAGCCGCCACGGCGCCATTGTGCGCTACAGCGTTAGCTACCAGGCGGTGAACGGCGAGGACACTGAGCGGCACGAGGTGAAGGACATCGGGGCGGATGCCCTCAGCTACGTGCTGGAGGGGCTGGAGAAGTGGACGGAGTATCAGGTGTGTGTCAGGGCTCACACTGACGTGGGCCCCGGCCCCGAGAGCCTGCCTGTGCGTGCCCGAACCAAAGAGGACGGTAGGTCTGAAAAAAACAAATCTAAAAACCCTGATAACCTGCTGGACTCTCACCTCCAACCCCACCTCCATCCTTCCTCGTCTTCTCCTTGAGGGTCTGGGGTCTAACCTGTGTGTTCTGCTGTCTTTAACTTCCTGCTGTTGTTGTCTTTTCACAGCTAGAAGCTTCAATGAAGACTCATTGAGCAAGTCTTCATTGTTGATGGTCATTCACTGCTAACCCAATCATAATTTGAACAATTGAGCATATGGCGCAATGCTTACTGGTGTGTATATATATATATATATATATATATATATATATATATATATATATATATATATATATATATATAGCTAATGGTTGAGAATAAATAGATTAGCTTTGCTTAAACCAAATTCATCAGTTGGATGGTAAGGTCACTGACTCAGTATCTAACTTCTAAGTTAATGGGTCTTCTAAGTTGATGGGTCTTCCACTGTTATCAACACGTTTTCAAACTTCTTGACCTCAGTAAGGTAGTCGCTCAGTAGGGAGAAGGATTGTCATCAAAGCATTTTAACATAAACTAAGTTTAGTTCTCCAGTTATCTTGGAGAACCCACAGTTTTTGGCCTGCCTAAAGACTGCTGTAAGGCAATGTACCCCCCTAAAGAAATCGATAATCTCTTGATTTGACTAGGCATCCATCGACCAGCTTTAACAGTACATTAGTAGCTCTGAATTAGTGAAGAGCCCGCAGGTTTAGAAGGCTTTGGCCTTCTTGTAAAAGCTCTCCAAGGCAGCTCAGAGGAAAAAGCTTAGGGAGTTTAGGTCCGTTCCTGGATGAAGACCCGTAGCATGTTTGTAGTGAGTTATGGACTCTTAGCCTTGGCCTACAGGCCAGATTAGGTGTTGCAGACGTTCCCACACTTCAAATCCAGAAGAGAGCCCTTGAAGTCTCTGAAATGTTGCCCGAATGCTAATAGAAAAGTTCTTAGTCAGCCACAGCCAAGATTTCGAAAGAGAATGATTGACTCCAACTGTCTTCCATCACTCAGCCCAGTGCTAGTCAGTGTTAGCGTCTGTAAGCTGTTTTTGTTCTTCTCTAAGCGTATTGAGCTTCAATGATGTTTAGCATTCATGGTTCACATATACATTTGTTTATATATATTGTATGTTTTTGTTATGAGCAAACCTTTAAGGTGGCAGCCCGTTCAGCCTGTCTTTCTGTCCTCGCTGTCCTCTGAGCCACCAACCCCGTTGACATATTATCCCCAAAATCCAGAAGCTTCCTGTCCGTTCTGCCCCAGGCCTGCTCTTTACCTTGTTCTCCAATAAGATTTACAGACGCTCAGACGCAATTGGTACAATTGTGACGCAAAGCGAACCATGACTGGGTTAGTTATCGCTGGAGGTGCAATGAAAGCTAACGTTACCGTCGCGTCTCCAGCCTTCTTTTGTTTTTGATGAAGTAAGAACCCAATCAAAGGGTGGAGAGCCTCAGCCTCTTTGCTTAATTCCGGATGCACGCATTGCACGGTCCTTCAACAGACAACACATGGGTTTGTCACTGAATAACAGGATTTGCTTCGCCTCTTCGAGCGTGCGAGGCTTGTCTTACACACAGCGCACTCTCTCTCTCGCTCTCCCTCCTCCCAGGCCGAGGCTTTGTCCCACACCCTTCACTCCAGCGGCAGAATAGAATGGCGACTCTCTTTTGTCCACTTCAGTTACCCTCTCTCCATTTTTCTTGCTCATTTGCTGCCCTTGGTGTCCTTTCATTGCTCCTTTTGTCCTGTTTCTCTTTCCTTTCTCTCACTTGTTCATTCTGTTCTTTTAGCTATTTTCTTTTTTTTGTCTGAGGGTCACCCCACCCGTCAACTCTCCTCTCCGGAGCCTCAGTCGTCACATTTTACCTTTCTTTATAATGAGAAGCTGGCAAGCTTAACATTAAAAGTTCTGCTAACATCGCATTATCCTATTATGATAACTAAGAAGCATCTATAGTTAGCAAATTTAGCTACAGATCTAATGTACACAAGGCTAGCTGAGGGGCTTGGTGGCATCCCAAATCGCCAACTAAGGCAGTAGGTACTAGATTGGATTCTGTATGTATTGCTCAAGCGGTAGGGCAGTAGCTGTTTCAGGATGTGAGTGTTTAGTATCCACACAAACTCGAACACGCTACGTCTCCCATCTGTAAACGTCCCGCTATTCATTAAAAGCACCATTTACAGACATCATTTTAGACTGTTTGAGACACTGAGCTGTGCTTTGTCTGAATCTGTACTCAGACAGAGTCGAGCTGTAGCTCAGAGAAGATGAATCGGGGGAGTTTAGTGAATTTTTACCTCAGAATTTTTACTAGCGCTAACTTCTGTAGCAGCTGTTTACTAGCACAGCGTGGGATAGCACAGTGTGCTGCAGTCGCATACTTAAAAATGTCTCCTGGAGGTCCTCCGGGTAACGTTCACGTACTGCTTGATGACTACTAAGTATTCAGACATACTAGCCGTGCTCGCTTACTGATTTCACCTACTGAGTAGTAGGCAAGTGGGAGATTTCTGACGCACCCTATGTCTTCCCAAAGTTAGCAGATTTAGCTAAAAATCCAACGCATTCAAGACTAGCTAAGGTAGCTTAGCAAACTCACAACGTCGTCACAACATTGGGTGTGTCTGAAATCGCGTACTAGAACAGTACGTACTCAGTTGGAGCTGGTGTGCGAGTGTTTAGTATCCACGCAACCATCTAGTCAATGTCCTGTGACGCAAGACATCAGACCACCACCGCTATTAATTTAAAAGCCCCCTTTACTGACGGATTCAGATCCTGTTTGTGACTCTGATCTGATGTTTGTCTGAATATGTACTCACACGGTGTCAATCTGTGGCTCAGGGAAGACGAAACGGGAGGAATTGAATCATTTGTTTACCTCAGAAGTAGCGCTAAGTTCTGTAGCCGCAGTTCGCTAGTTCACACAGCCAATGTACCGGTTTTAACGTACCGGTTTCTCCTCCACTTTGAATTCCTTCGCAGCTCTGATGGAATCATGGGATAGGACAGTGTGCTGGGGCTGCATACTTAAAAATGTCTGCCGGTGCAGTACGTCATCCAAGGGACTTTTCGCCTACTGCTCAACGAGCGCTAAGTATTCACACTAGTCACTCTTGCACACTGCTTTTGCGTACTGTTCAGTATGGAAGTACACGATTCCGGAGGCACCCATTGTCTTCTTTCTTCTTTTTGAAGTTGATGCATTTTGCTATAACTGAGCTGTGTTGTCACAACCTCACTATTAAGTAATGTCGTTATTTAGTAGGCAATGTAGCACAATTCCATGGAGTTCTGTGTGGATATAATGGAACATGTGAAGGATTCTAGGAGGTTTCTGAGGAATTACATTTCAGCGTTGTGGGCACCAAAACAATAAGTTGCCACAACGTTGTCAGGGCAGTTAGGAAATTTAACTAAGGATCTAACATAAGGTTAGCTAAGTAAGCTAAGCAGCTTATCCATGCATGTTTATCAAATATAGCTCAGGAGCTAATGTACCCAGGCTTAGTTGAGTTAGCTAAGAAGCCCTGGTTAGCAAACTTGTTATTATTGAGTATCCACTATGAATTATTCAGAATTATTCACTATTTTTTACATTTACATTGTCAGTGTCTAAATGACTCATTTAATAACTGAATGATTCTGAATTATTCTACAAATACTATAAATTGTTCAGTAACTGCTATGAATTATACTATGAATCATTATAGTGAGCGCTATGAGTTATACAGTAGCCACTAGATTGTATGTCCGAAGAACATTTGTTGATTTTTATTTTTCTGCATGCTTTGAACAAGACAGTTACCGTTTACATTGTGTGAAAATTTCATGATAAAAGGACAAATAGAAATGCTCCAAAATAACATGGAAGAAATTCTGGTTCCATTGACTTTCATTAAAAGTAAGGACGGTTTTTGGCCTCTCCTGTAAAGTTTCTGTTTTGGAGGTGCTTGTTTTTCATTGGACAGCGACAGTATTTTTTTTGGTGTCTGCTGTGACTTATTGAATTATTATGCTTTGAATAAGCTTCAAGACCTGTTGACTAGTCAGCATGTTGAAATTACCGTCACTGGGAGCCACACCGAGTGTTCCTTGAAGGGGTTAACCGGCCATTATACATGAATAATTAATTTTTAATGTGAGAGTCACATACGTGCTAATCTATCAATTGCCCGCTGTTGTCTTCGTCGCTCCCTGATTCTGGCATCATGCCCGTTCTCCTCTGAGCGAGGGTGCAGACAGCAGCCCACAGTTTCTTGTGTCGTTCTTCGCTCTGCTTCTTTTGTCCTGAACAGAAGATCTTCTCTCAGCTCCCAGGAGGCCACCGTCTATAATTAATATGTTTGAAGTTGCTGCGACTCAGCTGATTTGCCTGCTATAATTAACAACTCCTCAGCACGTTTATCTGCGCCGCGCCCCTTCGCTGTCCTTGATCCCCCCGGCCCCTCCGTGCTGCTGAAATGAGCTTCTCCCTTTTTACTTCCTGTGAAGGTAGATTGTGTTCTGCTTGCTGTTTGACTGGATTGGGAGCCGAGCACTTTCGGATGTTGAGACAGAGTTTTCATTAGTGCTCCAAAAGCAAGGTTAAGTGCGCGTACGTCTCCTCAGCGAATCCCAGGAGTGTTTCTCAGCGCTGAAGGACGCTGGAGAAGATAACCGGGATGCAATAAGGAAGGTGGAAACGGCGTATAAGGAAACTTTAAGCCAATAAAGCAGATGTTCATTCGGTGCACATTGAATGACATGATTACTGCTTGTAAGCAGGTGTGATAGACGCCCCATCAAAGCTCCTACACAGCTCTTCCATCTGTGGGGTTCACAATAAAGCCTGCGTTTGATGGCTGCCTGATATGGACATCGTGATCATGTTGCTATATATTGCGATTTGGATGCATTGGTGCATCAACAATATGAGAGGGTTAAAAATTAACACACATTATGTAAACATCGTTTACTTCTATTGGGGTACACAAAGACCACAGAAACTCACCTGGGGCTGTGATTGGATAGAGAACTAATTTGCATATTGTCGTCTTGATTAGTTTGCAGCCTTGATTCAGTCTCATTAGCATATTGCAGTCTTCACACGGTGCTTTGCATTGTTGCCCCCTATCCTGGGCAGTGTTCCACGCCTTAACCTTTCTGTTGGGCGCCACTGTATATCATCCATAGCTGACCAGTCAGTATCAGGGAAGACTTCTATCCAGTCACTCACAACTTCATTTTCAGCACACTGAATTGTATTCCTGCTTTTTTCTGTGATTCGGAACGTTTGTCCATCGTCCTGGTTGTTGCTGGTCTCTCAAATCAATGTCTTCTAGTTTTGTTTACCTGCTTGTCAATCAAATGCATTAACCCCGCCCCTAAGAAGCACATCCTGCTTCTTTTTAAGCTAGGTCTCATACCTCTATCATGCAATGCTCATCAAGCAACACCGCATCTTTTGAAACTGCAACTAATGCAACATCGTTGGAGCTCAACACGCTTGGAAGAGAAGGTTAACTGCTCGTTCTGTTGGTCCGTAGTGAAATGAGTAATGGGTGGAAATGGGAGGACCATCGTAAACATCAAGAAAGAGAGAAATGGTGGTGCTGTAAACTGCAGCAGCTGAGCTAGCTCTCTTATTTATTTATTATTTATTTAAATTTTTTGAGTTTTGAATTAAAGTACTGCACTGGAGAACATATTGTACAGCCTTGTACTGTACTAAATTGAAAGGACACAGAATATGAAGGCAACAACTTAAAAGTGTTACTAGTAAACAAAATCAAGCCACTGGTTGACTGTTACAGGTGGCAACCCAGCTACAGATGGCTATGGCATCATTTGCTATTGAACTATTTATGCCATTATTCAAGACCCTTAGAATATGATACAAAACTTAATATTTCCGTTTTAAGGTGGGTCCTGTTCTGGCTGTAATGCAACACTAATGGACCTGCACTTCAGAGGAGCTCTGACAGCACCTTCCCAGTCTAACCAGTTATATTAATAGCAGTACTGGTTTTTAGATACATGCGTTGGCATGCTTAGGCGACGCATTCCTTTAAAAGCACTTGCTTCACAAATACGGAGAGCTGAACAAAAGTTAACCTAGTTCGAAGCAGCGGCGAAGAAAGCCTCCAGAGACACATCAGTTCGTTTGAAGCGCTGCTGAAAACAGAAAAATGCACATCAGCAAGGCGTCTGCGCGAGAAGGGCCGAGATTTATTCGTGGCTTTAGGAGCCCGTTTAAACACAAAAAGCTATTTTGCTGCTCCTTCACATTTAAAGCCCTATGCGACCTCGACCTGCCGTAGAACTCTCAGCTGCAGCAGTGCTGCCCTGCTGCTGTTTCCCGAGTCCTGCGGTGTAATGCAACCCCTCCATCACTGCTATTCTTCTTTAACTTCAAGCTTACATGTCCCCTCAGCACTTTGTAACCCCTCTTTCCTGCTCACTTCCCTCACTTTTTACATTTTCTCTAATTGAAGTTTTAAACTGACCTTGCAAGGGACTCTTCTCGACAAGTGTCCCGAGTTGTATGTTGTTTAAAGGCGGCTAAAATGGGTTTTTGGAGCGATGCTGTGAAAAGAGCCTCTTCTGGTTCTCGAAGAAATCTCTCAGCACACATTTCGACATGGTTCTTTGGAGAGTGTGAAGGTTCTGTTCCTATTTAAAGGGCCACTGAAAGCTCTATGTATGTGTGTGTGTATATATATATATATATATATATATATATATATATATATATATATACATATATACATATATATATAGGTAGATAGATAGATAGATACACTACCACTCAAAAGTTTAGGATCACTTTAGAATTTAATTTCATGCAATTCACAAACAATAATGTCCATTTCACAATTAATGTGAATCAGTGTATCAGATGATTTTTAAAGAATAAAAATGTTTGTATTAAAGTCTATTTTTGTATAGAGGCTTATTTTGCATATAGTCCTATTATCAGTAATTCTCAGTCCTCTGTCTAAATCTCCTGGTACGGCCGCCAATCCAAGTTTAGGATGTTATTGGACTAATTGGTTGTTAGGACACTCTTGCTCAATTGTGATGCACAGCTGAAAAACATTCTACTAATAAGTGAGTAGAAAAGGGAACAACATTCTAGGTTAGTTTAGTATCTGAAGCATCAGCAGTTGATGGCTTGCTGACCGACTCAAAATGACCAGAAAGAAACAACTTTCTTTAGAGACCCGTCAGTCCATTGTTGTGTTAAGGAAGAAGATACTCCATTGAATACAAGAACATTTCACTGTGATCCCAAACTTTTGAGTGGTAGTGTATGTGTATATGTACACAGGCCAGCCAATCAGAATGGATCTTGTTTACATATATCAGCCTTAACGGGTTGGGTTGGGTTGAGGTGGAGTAATGTGCCGGAAAAATTGTAAGACAGAGCTCCTTTAAGAGTAATGTTAAGGCTGTAGACTAGTTTAAGGATTCTTCCTTTTAAGTATATGGAGGCTCCTTAAAAAGGTTCTTCACATACTTAACATATCTTATTTAAAAACAAATCGTCCAATGAAATTGCTCTACATGTGTTTTTTTTTTTAACGGCATCACTCCAAAAAAAAAAAAAAGAGAGAAAATATGTACTGAGTTGAAGTAGCAATGTCAACGGTAATATACTAATATTGAAAATAAATAATTGTGTAATATTGTTAATTTTCTCGTTATAGTGCCCGGCGCTCCTCCACGGAAGCTGGAGGTTGAAGCTCTGAACTCCACGGCCATCCGAGTGACCTGGAAGCCGCCGCTGTCCGTAAAGCAGCACGGTCAGATCCGAGGGTACCAGGTGATTTTCTCCCGGCTTGAGAACGGAGAACCACGGGGGCAGCCGAACATCATGGACGTGGCTCTGCCGGAGGCTCAGGTACTGCAGGTTATCCTACGTCCTTAACAGCACACCTTCTGTGTCGTCACTGCTTGAGCAGCTAGGGGACTTCCACCCAAATTTCCGAAAAGTCAGTGTAATGTCAAAGCGAAGATGTAAACAAAGTCATTTATAGTGGTTCAATGTGAAATGCTTACTTTCTCAAGAATTTCTTACAGTGGTGGTGATGGGAACCAGACGTCCATCTCTAAAAGCTCCCTTATAGTGTGAAGTTATTGATTTGTGATTTGGCTGACCCCAGGTTCCAATCACCACCATCACTGTAGTCTCTTTAATCAACCATTTCACACCAAACCACTAGGAATGGCTTTGTTTATATAACAGTCACATATACAGAAATAGTATTGGACTAAATTCAGTGAATTCAGTTCCGGCAGTGACAAACAGAAGAACTTTTAGCTTTTTTGTTTTTTTTTTAAGCTTTTGCAGTGTCAACTAATAATAAACCGAGCTGCGTTTAATGAGGTTGACCCAATGTTTAGAGCTTGTTATGGTACATTTACGCCAGACGCTCACAGCACAGCACAGATTGTGAAAATCTAATTACTCCCTGTGTTAAATACGATACCGTGTTGGTTAAAACGCTTGCAAAGTGTGTCCTTAATTATGTATTACTTTTCAGCGCCTGGGAACATCTGCGCCGCCACCAGGGGGCACTGTATGGTATTATCATTTCTCACCCTGACCTTTCGACCCCACAGCTCTTTCTCTTTTTTTCCCACAGTGTTTTTTTTCCCCTCTCTTCTTTCTAGCAACATTGGATTCTGGCCTTTTTATTCTCTTATCATTACCAGGAGCGGCACGTCGCATGTTAATGCGGGCTGATGTTTATTTTGAGGAAAAAACATGGCTGGCCTTTCGTGAACCCGGCTGTCCCAGCTTTTATTGCATATGCGCTGCCTTGTTACTCTGTTTATAAATGTTATTCGCTTATTTATTTATTTCCTGACTTGCAGACGCCGCGCTCCGACTCATGTTGCATTAATGCGGGGAAGATTCACAAACAGCCCGCAGAAACGGGAGTGCGCTGAGATGGAAGGGAAGATAGTAATCTTTTAAGAGGGGATTCAGATTTTCATGAATATCTTAAAGCAGACACTCGGGCTGAGGAGGGGAATGATCAAACCCCGGAGCGCCTCCTGCTTCGGCGCGGCGGATTGTTAGCCGGGAATTATTGTGCGTGGACACGTGTTTCTTCATGCCCTTGATGCCCCCCAAGAAGAGTCTCTAATTTACCTGCATAAGCATCCCACTCCGCCGCGCCGACAGGGTGAATCCACAAGCAGAGAGAGTGTAAGGCGGGCGTTTAACGTCCTCAGCAGGGTTTTAGTGGTTTAAGCTAATGCACTGCTGACCAGAGGCTTTTGGACGCAAGCATTAGATCTCATTTACATCAGCACATGTCCTAGTGTGAAGCTTTAAACGGATACTTGAGCGCAAAAATCTCATTTATGCAGTTTTCTCCCTTTAGTCGATTGGACAAGAAATACTTACTTGCTTTTTTTGCTAATGGCTAATGTAGCTAATGGACGCTAATGTGCACCAATTAGCATCATGACAGATGGTCAGAGGCTCGTTTCACACTGTGTCCGGTTGTTTCAGAACATCTAATAGACCTGCTTAGGTGTTTTGCTTACTAGTTGCTGCTAATGAGTTCAACATTGATGTGAAGTATAAACTCTAACAGCTCAAATTGCTAGTCTGTGTTAGCTAGCTAAACAGACGCACCAAACTGATGTGTGTGTGTGTATGTACACACACACACACACACACACACACACACACACACACACACACACACACACACATATATATAGATATAGATATAGATATAGAAAGCTTGTTCTTAGTTGCTGCTAATGAGTTCAACATTGATGTGAAGTATAAACTCTAACAGCTCAAATTGCTAGTCTGTGTTAGCTAGCTAAACAGACGCACCAAACTAATGTGTGTGTGTGTATGTACACACACACACACACACACACACACACACACACACACACACACATATATATAGATATAGATATAGATATAGAAAGCTTGTTCTTAGTTGCTGCTAATGAGTTCAGTATTGATGTGAAGTAAACAGGTTAGCAGTGTTAGCTGGCTAAGTAGTACACAGTTGCAGGGACAGGGACAGCAGCACCAAACACACAAAAGCTCTGATACGTATAAAATACATAAAATATGTACGTTTATATAAGCTAGAGAAGGCACTAAGAACAGTGCTAGAAGTCTTCATGAGTCCAAAACTTTGACTATCTGTTTAAAAGCTGAATCTCAGTGTTAGCTAGCTAGTTTAGCAGACCAGGCCGTGACTGCTAGGGGTGCTGCCAAATGAATTCATGAATTTTTCTTATCACTTTTCTGATATTTATGAAAAATGTTAGCCCCAGGATTTGAGCTGAGGGGGTCAGCTGCAGCACAAATGATTCTGGCGCTTCGTCGAAGCAGCTTGTTAAGATGTTTCTGTCAAACGAACTCCGGGCGACCTTCCTGATCTCGCAGCGCGGGAACACCTGTGTTTACTGTTACCGTTACGCCTTCATGGCCGTTCTTAGCTGCTTCTAGGCATTTTGACTCATGAGCTGTCTGCAGTGCTCGACTCGTCAGTCCTGAGGTGAATTCTCAGAAACTCGCTTCACAAACACCTTTAACTGCGGACGCCATAACGTTTCTGTTTGTTTTACATTAGCGAGGATTTTCTTTAGTGCAGTCACTCTTTCTCTATTCCCTTTCTCTCTCCTCCCTCTCTTTCCCTCTCTCTCTCTTTCCCTCTCTCTCACCTTTCTCTTTCTCTATTCCCTTTCTCTCTCCTCCCTCTCTCTCTCTTTCCCTCTCTCTCACCTTTCTCTTTCTCTATTCCCTTTCTCTCTCCTCCCTCTCTTTCCCTCTCTCTCACCTTTCTCTTTCTCTATTCCCTTTCCCTCTCCTCCCTCTCTTTCCCTCTCTCTCTCTTTCCCTCTCTCTCATCTTTCTCTTTCTCTATTCCCTGTCTCTCTCCTCCCTCTCTTTCCCTCTCTCTCTCTTTCCCTCTCTCTCACCTTTCTCTTTCTCTATTCCCTTTCTCTCTCCTCCCTCTCTTTCCCTCTCTCTCACCTTTCTCTTTCTCTATTCCCTTTCTCCTCCCTCTCTTTCCCTCTCTCTCTCTTTCCCTCTCTCTCACCTTTCTCTTTCTCTATTCCCTTTCTCTCTCCTCCCTCTCTTTCCCTCTCTCTCTTTCCCTCTCTCTCACCTTTCTCTATTCCCTTTCTCTCTCCTCCCTCTCTTTCCCTCTCTCTCTCTTTCCCTCTCTCTCACCTTCCTCTTTCTCTATTCCCTTTCTCTCTCCTCCCTCTCTCTCTTTCCCTCTCTCTCACCTTTCTCTTTCTCTATTCCCTTTCTCTCTCCTCCCTCTCTCTCTCTTTCCCTCTCTCTCACCTTTCTCTTTCTCTATTCCCTTTCTCTCTCCTCCCTCTCTTTCCCTCTCTCTCACCTTTCTCTTTCTCTATTCCCTTTCTCTCTCCTCCCTCTCTTTCCCTCTCTCTCTCTTTCCCTCTCTCTCTCACCTTTCTCTATTCCCTTTCTCTCTCCTCCCTCTCTTTCCCTCTCTCTCTTGCCTTTCTCTCTTTCCTCTCTCTCTATCTTTCCCTCTTCTCTCTCTTCCCTCTCTCTTTCCCTCTCTTTTGCCTTTCTTTCTCCCTCTCTCTTTTTCTCTCTTTATTCTCATATCTGTTTTCTCTCTCTTTTACTCTTTTATTTCTTTCTCTCTTTACCCTCTTTTCTCATCTATATTTTATCTTTCTCCTTCTCTCTTTTCTTTCTCTCATTCTTTCTCTCTCTCTCTCTCTCTCTCTCTCTCTCTCTCTCTCTCTCTCTCTCTCTCTCTCTCTCTCTCTCTCTCTCTCTCTGTTCCCCTTTTTTTGCCTATTTGCTCATGCTCTGTTCCCCTTCTTTTCCTTTCTCTCTCTGTTCTCTTTTATCTAGTTTTTCTTTCTTACTCTTTCTCTCCCACTTTCTCACTCCTTTACCTTTCTGGTGCTCTCTCTCTTGCCTTTCTCTTTCTCCCTCTCTCTCTGTATTCTGTGTTCTTTCTCTCTCTCTTTACCTTCTTATCTATTTTTTCTCTCTCTCTTTTCGTTTTCTTTCTCTCTGTTCCCTTTTCTCATTTGGCCTTCTTTTGCTTGTGCTCTGTCTTTCCCTCATTTTCCTTTCTCTCTCTGTACTCTTATATCTAATTTCTCTTTCTTTCTCTTTCTCTCCCACTTTCTCGCTCTTTTAGCTTTCTGTTGCTCGCTCTCTTCTCTCTCTCTCTCGCTCTCTCTCTCTCTCTCTCTCTCTCTCTCTCTCTCGCTCTCTCGCTCTATGTTCACTCAGGCTTTTTCTTGTCTTTAAAAGAAAAAGGTGTAGAGCTCTGAGCTCGTGTGATGTAGCCGGTGGAGGAAAGAGAGGAGCCATGCTGGAGAAAGTGATGAAAATCCATTGTGTATTGTGTAACACTAATGGTTTGGCAGAGTGCTGGCGCGCTTGCTTTGATAAATGGCCCGTAGTGCTTTTCTCCACTACAAAAGACTTAGATTTCACAAGACGTCCATTCTTGTTCTTCCTCCGCTGCCAGTTGTCCATTTTTAATACCTGCCATTTCCCTGCGACCTCCAGAGACTTCTAACAAAATACACGAGCGCAGAGCTGGGAACCTTAAAGCGGTAGTTCAGCGAGAAATCTAATTTACACAGACCACAACCTCCTCCCCCAAACCCCCACCCCTCACCCCCCCTCAGTCTACCTCTAATGTAGTGACTCAGAGATGAATGGTGTTTTGTTAACTATAATTTCAGGCTTGGACGTGGCTGCTACTGCTAGCAGCATAACAATGCATCATATTGTATTATGTTGTACTGTGTCATGTTAGCTTGTGGCTGGCACACGTTATTGCAGCTCTTTCCAGTAAGACTGCCCTCAGTCGGGGGTTAATGAGTGGGTTAAAATGAGTTGATTCTAATTAATACTAATTAGACCATAAGCATTTAATACAAATGAGAATAAGCTGCTATAAAACGTATATTACACACAGCTACAGCGTCTGATGAATATGGATATGTGATGAAGCCGCTGACTGCTGGACAGGACAAACCAGCAACACACTAACATGAATATAAGTGAACGTGGGCTCACTATTTGGCAAGTTGCTTTTTTTGTTTACGTGTTATGACTGCGTATTAATGATTTGGGCCAAAGACACAAACGAGAATTAAAGAAAATGTGTATTGTAGCATTAAACTATATTATGTTAAATACTTTAAATACATATCATTTTAAAAGTAGAATAAAAATGTAATACATTACATGTGGTATAAAAACATGGAGAGGGTTTGAGCAGATCTGGCTCATATGCTGTCAAAGACCCAGTCTGAGTGAATAATAATAATAATAATAATAATAATAATAATAATAATAATAATAATAATAATAATAATAATAATAATAATAATAATAATAATAATAATAATAATAATAATAATAATAATAATAATAATGCTACTCGTCAATAGAAACATAGTACATAACAATAAACAAAATATATATGATGTTCAGCTCTAATGAACAGGTTAGCATCATTTCCTAGTTCTGGCTGTAAGTGTGTGTGACACACCGGTACTTGTGTACAACATCTGTAAGTAGGAGACTTTTGATTTTCTTCAGACTTTCACTCTAGGCATCCTGGACTGGGCAGTGTGCTCCGGCTCTGTCTCCGTATTAAAGCAAACCAATTAATGCCAAACCGAATCGTGAGAGAGCCGCAGATCTCCTGTCCCTCAGTCTGTCCCTCAGTCTGTCCCTCAGTCTGTCCCTCAGTCTGTCCCTCAGTCCAATCCTCAGTCCGATCCTCAGTCCGAGCTGTGTTTACAGGCTTTGTCATCGGAAGTGAGTTTAAATACTTCTCTGTACTGCGTTCCCACAGCTACCTCTCCTCACTCTCTGTTCTCTCCCTCTCTTTAGCTCTTTTTCTCTCTCTCCCTCTCTCCCTCATGCTTTTTCTCACTCACTCTCTTTTTTCTCTTTTCTCTCTTTCCTTTCATTCTCTTGCTTTCTCTTTTCCCTTTCTATCTCACTCTGTTTCTCTCTATTTCTCTCTTTCTCTCACCTTTGTCTCTATCTTTTTCTCTTCCACCTTTCTATCACTTATTCTCTTTCCCTTTGTTCCCTTTCTCTCACTGTCTGTCTTTCTCTTTCCCTCTCCTCTCTCTTTCTGTTTCACCGTCTCTCTTCTTTATTTCTCTTCTCTTCTTTATTACTTTGCTTTCTTTCTGTCTTTTTCTCTCCTCCCTTTCTATCATTTATTCTCTTTCCCTCTTTTCCCTTTCTCGCACGGTCTGTCTTTCTCTTTCCCTCTCCTCTCTCTTTCTGTTTCACCCTCTCTCTGCTTTATTTCTCTCTTATTTTCTCTTCCATCTGTCTCTCTCTCACTTTCTTTTGCTTTTTGTCTCTTTTTCCCTTCTTCCTTTCTATCACTTATTCTTTTTTCCTTTTCTCTTTCCCGCATTGTCTGTCTTTCTCTTTTCCATCTTCTCTCTCTCTGTTTCTCCTTCTCTCTGCTTTATTTCTCTCTCCTTTTCTCTCCCCCCTCAGTTTCTCTCTCACTTCACTTTGCTTTCTTTCTGTCTTTTTCTCTCCTCCCTTTCTATCATTTATTCTCTTTCCCTTTGTTCCCTTTCTCTCACTGTCTGTCTTTCTCTTTCCCTCTCCTCTCTCTCTCTCTGTTTCACCCTCTCTCTTCTTTATTTCTCTCTCCTTTTCTCTTCCCCCTCAGTCTCTCTCTCACTTTACTTTCTTTCTGTCTTTTTCCCCTTCTTCCTTTCTATCACTTATTCTCTTTCCATCTTTTCCCTTTCTCGCACGGTCTGTCTTTCTCTTTCCATCTTATCTCTCTCTGTTTCTCCCTCTCTCTGCCTTATTTCTCTCTCCTTTTCTCTTCACCCTCTGTCTCTCTCTCACTTTCATTGCTTTCTCTCTCTCTCTCTCTCTCTCTCTCTCTCTCTCTCTCTCTCTCTCTCTCTCTCTCTCTCTCTCTCTCTCTCTCTCTCTCTGGTTTGTTTGTTTGTGTGGGTGGGTTAAGCAGGTTTGTCGTTTTAAACAGGGACAGACTCCGAGCCCACACACTGCTCTAATTCTGAGGCTAAATTTATCCGGGGGAATTTATCGCGGAGAACGAGTGAACGGATCGGCTCGGGCGAATGACTCGCGCCAACCTGCGGCAACCTTACCGCCAAACGGAAAGAAAAAGAGACACACGCGCTGATGGAGTGACATCAGGGTCCCTTTCAATTACGCCTGTCACTTTTTTCTACATCTGCTTAGTTATTACTATAATTATTATTCAGGCAGTGGAGTGGAGAGAGAGAGAGAGAGAGAGAGAGAGAGAGAGAGAGGCGGAAAGAGAGAGAAAGAGAGAGGCGGAAAGAGAGAGGGAGGGAGAGAGAGAAAGAGAGAGGTGAAAAGAGGAGGAGAGTGTAAGATGAGGGTGAGAGAGATGAAAACAGGGGGAGAGAGTGAGATGAGGGAGAGAGAGATGAAGAGAGGGCGAGAGATTAAGAGTGAGAGAAAAGGAGAGAGACAGAGATGATAAGAGAGATACCAGAGAGGGAGAGGGAGAGAGAGAGAACGAGATGGAGAGAGTACCGGAGAGTGGGAGGGAGGGAGAGAGATGAAGAGTGAGATGAATGAAAGAAAAGGAGAGGGAGCGAGAGGAAGAGAGGGAGACAACAGAGAGGCATAGAGAGAGAGTGTGAGATGAGGGTGAGAGAGGGGGAGAGAGAGATGAAAACGGGGAGAGAGGGAGATGAGGGAGAGAGAGATGGAAACGAGGAGAGAGTGAGATGAAGAGAGGGCGAGAGATTAAGAGTGAGAGAAAAGGAGAGGGAGAGAGAGAGAGATGATGAGAGAGATACCAGAGAGAGAGAGGAAGAGATGGAAAGAGTACCGGAGAGTGGGAGGGAGGGAGAGAGATGAAGAGTGAGATGAATGAAAGAAAAGGAGAGGGAGTGGGATGAAAAGAGAGAGACACTAGAGAGAGAGAGAGATTGAGAGAGTACAGGAGAGAGGGAGGGAGAAGGAGAGCGTACAGGAGAATGGGAGGGAGATGAGTGAGTGAGATGACGAGAGAGAGATACCAGAGAGGGATAGAGAAAGAGATGGAGAGAGTTCAGGAGAGTGGGAGAGAGGGAGGGAGCGAGAGAGATGAAGAATGAAATGAGTGGGAGAAAAGGAGAGAGGGAGAGAGATGAAGAGAGAAAGATACCAGAGAAGGAGGGAGGGAGAAAGAGAGAGATAGATGGAGAAATGAAGAAAGTAAGCAAAAGAGGGAAAGACAGATAAAGAAGACATATACAGAGAGAAGAAAACAGAAATGCTGATAGAGGTAATCTGAGAGAAAATAGAAAAAGAAAGAATAAGAGGGGGATAGTTATACAAAATGGGGGAAGGAAGGAGATCGTTATTGAGAATGATAAAAGAGAGAGAGAGAGATGGAGAGAGTACATGATAGTGGGAGGGAGGGGGAGAGAGAAAGATGAAAAGTGAGATGGGTGAGAGAAAGAGGGAGAGAGGGAGGGAGAAAGAGAGATAGATGGAGAGAGAAATGAAGAAAGAAAGCAAAAGAGGGAAAGAAAGATAAAGAAGACATACAGAGCAAGAGAGAGAAATAGAAAAAGAAAGAATAAGAGGGGGATAGTTATACAAAGTGGGGGAAGGAAGGAGATCGTTATTGAGAATGATAAAAGAGAGGGAGATCAAAAGAGAGAGAGAGAGAGGAATAGTGAGATAAGAGAGAAAAGAAGAGGTAAGAGAAAGGCAGAGAGATGAAGAGGAAGAGAGAGACGGAGAGAGTACAGGAGAAAGGGAGAGAGGGAGAAAGAGAGATAGATGGAGAGAGAGATGAAGTAAGAAAGCAAAAGAGGGAAAGAAAGATAAAGAAGACATAAACAGAGAGAAGAAAACAGAAATGCTGAGAGAGGTAATCCGAGAGAAAATAGAAGAAGAAAGAAAAAGTGGGGGATAGTTATACAAAGTGGGGGAAGGAAGGAGATCGTTATTGAGAATGATAAAAGAGAGAGAGAGAGAGAGAGAGAGAGAGAGAGATGGAGAGAGTACATGATAGTGGGAGGGAGGGAGAGAGAGATGAAAAGTGAGATGGGTGAGAGAAAGAGGGAGAGAGTACAGGAGAGAGGGAGGGAGAATAAGAGATAGATGGAGAGAGAAATGAAGAAAGAAAGCAAAAGAGGGAAAGAAAGATAAAGAAGACATATACAGAGCAAGAGAGAGACGAAAACAGAAATGCTGAGAGAAAAAATAGAAAAAGAAAGAAAAA
>CM038723.1:31104964-31167464 GCA_021613375.1 Megaleporinus macrocephalus
CGCTCTCAGTAAGAATAAATAGAAGGAAAACAAGAGTTAACATCAGCTGAAGAGAGAAGAGGAGGGTCTGTGCACAGTACAATGGAAAATTCAAGCCAGCTTCATCTTCGTCCATCCGTTGTATTGGTAACGTTAGCCAGTTAGATGCAGGGTTGGCCAAAGCTGTGTTGTATTTAATGCCTACATCCCTCTGATTAAAGTAATAAGGGGGTAATTTTCTCATGATTTAGTGCAGTGGGCTCATTAGTGGTGCTCGGCCTCTCCATAAAGCCATAATGCCTCCTATATGGCCCCCTCAACCCCCCCACCACCACTCCCCCGCTGATGCATTTGTGAGTATTGGCACTTTAAGCCCAACTGATTCAGAGGCAGTGAGTTCTGGTCCAAATGGCTCCAGTACAACATCATCGCGAGGACATTATGATTAAATAAATATCACTAAGTGCACACACTTCTGAACACACATGTGAGGTTAAAAGCACAGTTAGGGCTCTGAGGGGGTTACAAGCCCATTTTGACTGGTCTCTGTTTTAGCTTTTAGCTTTTCCAGCGCCGTGAAGCCGTCATTACTGAGCTTTTGGGGAATCTAGCCTTGGGCGCTGGAGAAGATGCTGCACTGCCCAGAGCTTTTTACGTGGCCTTCAGCGTCCAGCCGACGATAATTTAGAAGAATTGGATACATGATTGTGTGTGTGCGCGTGTGTGCAGAAACAGTGTTACATAAAGAAAATATCAGCTTTGTTCCATACGGAAATAGAGAATTAACAAAGTCGCAAAATTCCCTGTGAAATTCCTCCAAATGCCGCTAATCAGCCAAGCCATGTTTGCAGTTATAGCTTTGCACTGGAGCTATGAGGCTAATGTAGCTAAGAACTTGGCTAGTTTAGCCCAACTGGGCTGGTCACCAGCAAAAACCAGCATTTGTTATTGTTTGGATGTTGGTATGCTGGTCAGGCAGCATGACCATACTGGGCATGGAATGCCTGCCAATATCAGTAATAATATAAGTAAGCTAATATCTAGCCTTTAAGATTCATGCAAATACTGTTCTTAGCTACGCTAACTGTTATTCTCCATGTTTATAGATGTCAGAAACCAGGTTAGCTGTTTTGTTTTATGTTACATATAGTGACTGAACGTGGTTTGAGAAAAGATTGTGCTCAGGACTGCATTTCTAGTGCATTCCATTTAGCTTGGAAGTTAGATTTCAGAGCTAGGAATTACATCACACCCACGTTCCGGTAAAACCTTTGGAAAACTAAAAATGGACCCTCCAAGAAAACCTGTTGTACTAATAAGTGCTACAGTTTGCTCACTAGCCAGGTTAGCCGTTAGCCATTAGCCAGTGTTACCAACACGGTTGAAAATGATGTGTTATGTAGTATTTTGCGAATCCAAACACTGGAGCCACATGTCCGCAGATAGAAGCTGGAGAGAACTGTGTTACTGGCCCATGTAGTAAGACACTAGTACTTAGAAATGCTAATAAACAGCATGATATGCGTGGTGGTCTGTGGTGGTCTGTGTTGGTCTGTGTTGGTGAGACTCTCCTGAATTTCCACATTCCAGTTGAAACTCCTGAAAACTGGAAATTCCGAGTTGCCAGTTCAAATGGTATGCCCCATTAGCACAGTGCTAATGTGAAACCTACTCACTAGTTCTCTTAGTAATGATAGCTACATTAACCTTGTATCTCCAGTGCAGTGGTAAGGAAGTCACCCAGCAAACACAGTTCCGTTGGGAGAACCTATTGTTTTGGTGCCCATTATGTGGTCACAATGTTAAAATGCAGCTCCTCATAAGGTTGTGAGGACGTTATCTGACAACATATTGGCAACATTGTCAGTACATTGTTACAGCCTCCTAGAATTCTCCATAAGTTCCATTATATCTGCATAGAGCGCAATGGAATTTTGCTAAGTAGTCATAATACCATATGGTGACATTATTTAATAGTGATGTTGTGACAACATTGTTTAGACAACGTTGTGACAATGTTGTGACAGCGATGTGTGTTTGCTAGGCAGACACCAGCTTATTTATTTATCATGCCTTAGATGATCAGATGGGTTTGAGGTAGCCTGGTTAATAAAAATGTAGCTTTAAAATATGTAAATTAGTGCTACAATACCTAAAATGGCTCTGTGGTGTGTGCAGAGTGATTTTTGTGGCTTCATCAGTGTAGTAGCACCTTTCTTTCCAGACTCTGGCTCCATGCTGACTGTGTTTCGAGCTACACTTGCGAGCGTGAGTGTGTGTCAGCTCCGGATGCATAGCAGTGGTAGAGTTTGATGTCACCAGAGCGACGGGGGGTAATGGGATTTCACGCTCGGGGGGGCAGACTACGGCTGAGAAATGGGCTTTCCATCCCCGGAGGATTCACACACACTCGCTGAGAGGAGAAAGAAAGTTTCGAGTGTGTATCACTCTCCTGCGCCCAAACGAAAACTTTCGCAGTCTTTTCTTTTTCTTTTTTTCATCAGAGGGAGTGAAGAAGTCCCACAGTAGAAGGGACGGTTCGTCCAGGCCATGAAAACACACAAAGCCCCTTAAACTTCTGTATTATTCATACGTTTCAGGGGTCTGCAGCGTTAGGGCTAGGGTCTGAGCCGAGCTGCGAGGAAGTCAGAGGCTATTCATTAGTATTTTTTATTTGGTGTGATCACATGGTACGGCACTGCGTTCTGATTGCTGTACACTGTCGGGTTTCGGTTTTCGTTTCGTGTTGTTTTCAACAAAATCCCAGCCGAAAACATTCATAACAAGGCAGCGCATTGCAGAAAAAGGGCCTACGGTTACAGTCCCTATCAAAAGTTTGGACACACCGAACTGAATGTATGATTTGCATATATATTGTTCTATTTACATAACAAAATATATATTTTTGTTCAACAAAATAAACATAATGAATCAAAATACCATATCTACTCATGCAAATGTAGCTTTAACCCTGTAGATTCTTATTCTCACTCTAAATGTAGGTATTGTATATAATCTGAGTTCTACAGTTTCTCATTAGGTTGAATGTATAACTCACTCTAAATGTAGGTATTGTATATAAACTGAGTTCTACAGTTTCTCATTAGGTTGAATGTATAACTCTAAATGTAGGTATTGTATATAAACTGAGTTCTACAGTTTCTCATTAGGTTGAATGTATAACTCACTCTAAATGTAGGTTTTGTATATAAACTGAGTTCTACAGTTTCTCATTAGGTTGAATGTATAACTCTAAATGTAGGTTTTGTATATAAACTGAGTTCTACAGTTTCTCATTAGGTTGAATGTATAACTCACTCTAAATGTAGGTTTTGTATATAAATTGAGTTTTACAGTTTCTCATTAGGTTAAATGTATAACTCTAAATGTAGGCATTGTGATATAAACTGAGTTCTACAGTTTCTCATTAGGTTGAATGTATAACTCACTCTAAATGTAGGTATTGTGATATAAACTGAGTTCTACAGTTTTTCATTAGGTTGAATGTATAACTCACTCTAAATGTAGGTATTGTGATATAAACTGAGTTCTACAGTTTCTTATTAGGTTAAATGTATATATCACTCTTAATGTAGGTATTTTTTTAATAGAAGCATAGATAGATCTTTTATAATGTGTGTTATTGCAAAATAACCGTAAAGTGGATGTGTCCATACTTTTGCATAGTGCTGTAGTTTGTTGATTTCTGTTACAGGTGCTGCTCAGGTGAGTCACCGATGATGTTCATGTGTTTTCTGTCGTTTTGCTGTTTTCTCTTTTTTCCATAGAGTTCCAGAAACATCTCGAGCTTTTTATTCCTACAGGTTCCATGAAGAAAGTGCTTTTTGTATCTCTCTCTCTCTCTCTCTCTGCTCAGCCTGCATGACTCTTAGTGCTCTCTGTTCATCAGTAGATGAGTGAAAAAAGTAGAAATGCTTTTTTCCGGTTATTCGTTCCCTCTCTCATTTATTTTCCCCCTTTCCGTCTGTCATATGTTTTCCATCAGTGGAATATTGACGACTCCACGGAATCTGTGAGTAACCTCAGTGTGTGCTGCTGGTGTGTGTGCGCAGCTTTGGGTGGGAAACGCTTTGTGTGGTTTTGCTCCCCTATGCGTTTTCATGCGTTTATCTCTCTCTCTCTCTCTCTCTCTCTCTTTCTCTTTCTCTCTTTCCTCCTGTAACGGACACAGGAACTATATGTGTGTGATTGGATTATTTCAGTGTGTTTGATGTGGGCTTTAATGTAGTGGTGCACTGATGCCAGTAGTGGCAGTAAATTTCTGCTCTTATACCACTGCTGCATTTAAGTGCCTGTACATTTATGGCACCTGGCAGACACTCCAACCCCACAGTGTAACCCACTACACTATACCAACCCCACAATGTAACCCACTACACTATACCAACCCCACAGTGTAAACCACTACACTATACCAACCCCACAATGTAACCCACTACACTATACCAACCCCACAGTGTAAACCACTACACTATACCAACCTCACAATATAACCCACTACACTATACCAACCCCACAGTGTAACCCACTACACTATACCAACCTCACAATATAACCCACTACACTATACCAACCCCACAATGTAACCCACTACACTATACCAACCTCACAATATAACCCACTACACTATACCAACCCCACAATGTAACCCACTACACTATACCAACCCCACAGTGTAACCCACTACACTATACCAACCCCACAGTGTAACCCACTAAACTATACCAACCTCACAGTGTAACCCACTACACTATACCAACCCCACAGTGTAACCCACTACACTATACCAACCCCACAGTGTAACCCACTACATTATACCAACCTCACAGTGTAACCCTCTACACTATACCAACCCCACAGTGTAACCCACTACACTATACCAACCCCATAGTATAACCCACTACACTATATTAACCCCACAATGTAACCCACTACACTATACCAACCCCACAGTGTAACCCACTACACTATACCAACCCCACAGTGTAACCCACTACACTATACCAACCCCACAGTGTAACCCACTACACTATACCAACCCCACAGTGTAACCCACTACACTATACCAACCCCACAGTGTAATCCATTACACTATACCAACCCCACAGTGTGACCCACTACACTATCCCTACCCCACAGTGTAACCCACTACACTACACCAACCTCACAGTGTAACCCACTACACTATACCAACCCCACAGTGTAACCCACTACACTATACCAACCCCACAGTGTAACCCACTACACTATACCAACCTCACAGTGTAACCCACTACACTATACCAACCCCACAGTGTAACCCACTACACTATACCAACCTCACAGTGTAACCCACTACACTATACCAACCCCACAGTGTAACCCACTACACTATACCAACCCCACAGTGTAATCCACTACACTATACCAACCCCACAGTGTGACCCACTACACTATACCTACCCCACAGTGTAACCCACTACACTATACCAACCCCACAGTGTAACCCACTACACTATACCAACCCCACAGTGTAATCCACTACACTATACCAACCCCACAGTGTGACCCACTACACTATACCTACCCCACAGTGTAACCCACTACACTATACCAACCTCACAGTGTAACCCACTACACTATACCAACCCCACAGTGTAACCCACTACACTATACCATCCCCAAAATGTAACCACAATGTAATGTAAGTAGAATTAATATTTTGCTACATTAAAGAAATGTTGGCTAGCTAGCTTAACTTGCTTTTTCTAATTCTAATCATTCTCATCACAAGGAGAGCAGTAGAGTGACAATTGAGTTGTTTTTGTATTACTCAGGTCTGTTCAAACAGCAAAAGCTTCAGCCAGCACAGTGAAAGCAGACATGACGGCCGATGCGTCACGTCCTAACAAGCTTCAGACAACATGTCTTAGCTGATCGACTGCATTTGGGGTGAAGGGGAAAGCTGTATCAGTTTATTTTTTCACTCAGCTGTTCCTTTAAGGTAGCAGTCAGACATTTTCATAGAAGCCAAACAACTTAATGTTTTTTGTTTTTTTTCACTTGTCCCGACATGTGATAGCACCCTCTCGCTCTCCGCAGCAGCGAGATTAATTGCGGCTCCACAGCACTGAGGCTGCCCATTGTCAGATGATGACACGCGTGCTCCACCACCTTATTTATTCTATCAGCTAGCCGCCTCACCAAGATCGGCGTCAGCTCGCTAATGAAGCCTCTAATGAAGTGTGACTGTACGCAGCGCTGTGAGGGAAACAAAGGCCATCTCAGCCTCTCTCTCCAGAATTCACTGGAAGCAAAATAGAAAAGTCTTTCATAAAGAATTTCCAAGCATGCTAATCTGGCTAACAGTGGATGCTGAGTCTGCATAATAACTAAAGCATAGTTTGGCCAAACGTGCCCACATGGCTAACAACCAATGGAAGGTAGTAGCCACCAAGTAGCATTAGCGTAATGTAATGGCTACTTTCAATGCTCAGGCCTCTGTGTATGTACTGCCAAGCATGCTAACATGGCTAATAGTGAATAGAAGCTACTAGCTAAATATATGATGCAATTGCCATAATGCTGTTTGTTGAAGATATTTTGTTGACTGTGAGCATTTTTTGACTGACCCAGCAAACACACAAGGTTGTCACAACATTGTCTGAACAAGGTTGTCACAATGTTGTTACAACATAACTAGTAAAACTTTGTTTTAAGCTGTTATTTCTACCTATTGGCAACTTTACTAAATTCCATGGCCTACCATGCAGATATAATAGAATGTATGAAGGATACTGACAAAGTTGCATCTATGTTATCACAACGTTGTCAGATAATGTTCAGACAACTTTCTGAGAAATTACATTTCAATGTTGTGACAGCATTGTGGGCACTGTACCAGTTGTCACACGTATGTTGTCTAGCTAAAAACAGTAACTTGCTTCTGTTGCTTGGCTGTAAGTTCTCTTGTTAAGTTAAAAAAAAAGATTTTCAAAAGCGCCATCTCTCTTAGTAGTTGCTTTTATTGAAAATGATTGATATTTAGATTGGAAATTAGCAGTAGATCAGCATCGCTTGTCAAACAAGTTAGCTGTGTTAGCTAGCTTGCTAAGGAAGCTACACTTACAGGGACTTGATAAGTTGACGTGCCAAACTGAATATTTAGTTGAGTAAATCACGCATGTTCTGAGTGAAAAGCTGTCAAAACTAGTTAAAAGCTAATGTGCAACTACTTTTCCGACTGCCTTTTACATTACAGTACCGTGGCTAATGCTAAATTTGCATTCATGTATGACTTTCTGAGGTAAATTTGTCTAAAAAGAAATGAAAAATGTCCTGCTACATTCTTAAAACTGCATATCTTAGCTCAAGTAAGAGCAGACATCAAATTAAAACCAATGAAAAAAAATAAATAAATAAATTATAGCCGGGTTTTTCAGTTCTGTTGTTCAGTTCTCAAGGCTGTAAGAGCGATTAAAGTCATATTTGAGTGGGACTTAATTGAGCTATTAATACACCTTTTCTTCACTGCACTTATAGAAGTAATTCACATGATAAACATAATGAGAAATGGCTCCATAAATAGTTCTGATCATTTGCATTTTATCCTCCATCTCTGTCATTAGAGTCTATGTGGGAGACCACCAATCCCAGTAAGCTATATTTAAATAAAAGGACCATTTTAAACACAGTCTGCACGGACTGGGAAATATAGCACTATAATTAGAAGACTAAGCTTTAATTACAGAAGAAAAAAGGGTTAAGTCACGTGGAGCTCATCAGGCTTTAAGATAAATTGTGTGTGTGTGTGTGTGTGCGTGTGCATCTGTGTGTGTATGTGTACCAGGTTTATGCCACATTGTGGGGAACAAAATCTGTTTATATACTCACGCTGTGGGGACCTTTCTTCCTTTCTTCACACAAGGTGGTCCCCACAATGAAATCGATTAATTTTAGGCCCCAGGGAGCCTAAAATCTGTGTTTTCTTACTGATTAAATTAATATTGTTCCTCTGGGCCACAATATGAATGCATGTTCTATGTATACTTTCCCAAAGTCTAACAAATGGACCAAATATATGACCATATTTCTTTCCATGTAAACAGAGTGGTCCTAGTCTTGCTTCTGTAAGCATTTTCTAACCAGTCACATGACCCACACAGTTCTCAAATAGGTCCGATCAGCAGTTTTTAAGCCATGTTTTATCAGATTTATTACATAATTTTGATTCAAGCTTAGCTTGTTGTTTAGCATAACACACCACGTTTCATATTTTTCATTATGTGGTCTCTGGGACCTCCAAGCTTGGATAAGAGTTAGGATTAAGCTAGTAGTAGTTATAGTTAACAGGGACGGTATGTCTCTGGGAAATCAGTGGAAGGCTGTATAATGTTCCTACAGTTCACCAAAACAAGTGTGATTGTGTGTGTGTGTGAGAATGCTTGATTTTATCCATTTTTGAGGGCAAAGGAAACAGGCCTAACCTACATCACCAAGTACAAACATATGGGATATACTTTTATTATATTATATATTATGTGTATATACATATAGCTGGTCCCTAATTAGGTCAGCATAGGATCAGCCATGTGTTTTTTATCTGGACCATCCAATAGACTGGCAGCGTAAAACAATGTTGACACTATACGTGGGCTTTTATGATATAATATTCAGAGATATTTTATTCTGTGTGAAATAAATTGAAAGTGTGCAGTAAATGTGCTCTAACGTGTGGGCTGTTGTGGGTATTAAACGATTAGAGTTGACATTCCAGGCATATTAATGTAGCTCATATATACATGCAGCTGTTGTAGCCCTCTGTAAATGGCAATTACCAGTGCACATGTGTGTGTGTGTGTGTTTGTATCAGGTTTGCAGGTGTGTTTCTTATCAGAGTGTCCGACTTTAATCACTAGTGCCTTTCCTCTTTATTCATCTGTCCATGTGCTGGCCTTTGCGTGTGCTGTGTGCTAAGCTTTCTGCTCGTTCTGCTCTCCTTTGTTCCAGCTTTGAGCCAGATTTCTTCTTCTTCTTCTTCTCCGCCACACGTGTCAGTGTTCAGAAATGAGCTGATCAAGCTTCCTTCATCTGAAGGCGCTTTGCTCGCTGAATACCAAGTTGCTTTTTAAGAGGACGTTTTCAGCTCGATTCCAGTCTGAATGAACATGAAATCTCGAATTTCACAGCCGTTCAGCTCGGCCGTGTTATTATTTTGGTAGGAGTAAGTCTGATTTAGACAAACACGCTGAGTACAGTAATCAATGTTCACGGCGTTCAGATCAATGCAGATTTTTTCCACCCCTATTATTATGAAGTGAGTCAGTCGCGGCCTGAGTTTCATAGACTTATTGTTGCTCCTCGTGTCCTCTTATCAGGCAAACCTCTGACACAGATGGTCCTTGCTGCTCTGGTTCTTCTCTCTGCTGCTTGGAAAAGTTCAGCTTGGTTTACAGAGTGTTCTCCTTCTGCCTTTAGAGCCATCAGAGCCCCCAGCCACTGGAAAGAAAAAAAAAACAAACAAAAAAAACAACAACACTGAATGGGCGATTTCTAAAACTGAAAAAGTCTGATGGTTTTAAATCCAGGCGTGTGTGGAAAGGGTGACGCCTTTACGTTTGGTTTGATGAAGTTGGGGTGTTTATTATGTGGCGGGTGCCCGAGGGGAGGGGTTTGGGTCGGGTTCATGGTTTTCGTTGGGGGGCTCAGACGTTTTCTCTTCAACAGGAGGCCGTCATCACCGGGCTGCTCTCAGAGACCTCCTATTCCGTTACCGTGGCAGCGTACACCACCAAGGGGGACGGCGCTCGCAGCAAAGCCAAAGTCATCAAAACCACCGGAGCAGGTACACATCTGATCATAGCCACACAGAGTTGGAGGGGAAATTCTGCTGAAGTTGAGAAATGACTGCATAGGTCAGCGGTTGGGACGGGAACAAAGTCATTCCCAGTGGTTTGGAGTGAAACTGTTGACGGTAGAGACTTTGTAGTTTATAGTAGTGCTGATGGGAACCAGGGGTCACCATGTCCACAACACAAACAGTATGTTTATATTATTTACTACCAAAGCCACCAACACGAGTCATCTCAGTGTATATATATATATATATATATATATATATTTCAAGATAATGATGGTATAATAGTGGAAAACCTGAAAAAACTCATTTTCTTTGGGGACTATTTGCTGCACAACAGCTTGCATGTATCCCTCCACCATGCATGGACCAAAAAAATTCTCAGACATCAGGCAGCGCATTCATAACCATTTCATGTAATAACTTTCTATGAGGGAGCTTTTAAAGGTGGACGTCTGGTTCCATTCACCACCACCACTAACAACTGTGACTTGGTAAGAATGAAGCACCAAATATCATTTGATGAAAAACACATGCTGCAGCACTAGCGAGGACCTGAAATTAAGGAATGGGCTACAACGTCATGGTATCTTTATAATGCAATTGCATTTAAATTGATGTTGTAGTAAAAAAAATACTCCAAATGTAGTTGATATGGTGTCTAAAGTTTGCTTTTTTGTTTCAACACTGTTGCTACTAAGCTAATGTAGCTAACAAGTAATGATAAGTCATTAGCATCACCATTTTGTATGATGCTAAATGCATGTCTGTGTAATAACACACTTGCCCTAAATTAGGGCTGTGTATCGGTAAGAACCTGGCGATACGATACGTATTGTGATGCAGAGTTCACGATATATTGCGATACTGAAAGTGAAGTGATATATTGTGATTTTTCAAATCCTACCATTAAAACACACTACTATATGAACAGGTTTGTCAATACTTACAATAGCATTGCGCCCTTGTGCTGCTTGTTAATGTTGGAGTGGAGCTGAAAATGGATTACAACACTGCCATCTAGTGGTCAGAGGTTTAAACACAACACACAATGCTTCACTGTCTACCAGGAATCTGTGTATCGATACTATGTATTTGAGAATTGATACAGTATCACCAAACATAATATCCTGATATTCGATATTCTGACATTGTATGGCATGCAGATATCTTTAAATATGCAAAAATCTGTGCTTGCATAGTTAAAAACAGTACTAGCCGCAAACCTAAGGCCTTAATTAAGTCCATATTTCTGTCATACAGTGTCAGAAATTACATAAATAAGATTACCCAACAATTTGACCCCTGCAGTTAGCGGCTGTGATGCTTATAAGCCGACTAACTACAATAGCCTGGGTATTTATTAGCTACATTAACCTAAACTAAGCGAATTTTCTGAATTTCAGACCCCAGATTATGTTCACGTAAACAGTCTGTGACTCTCTTCGGTGCCGTTTTCTCTGCTCTGTTATTGCAGTGCCTGGCAAGCCCACCATGATCATTAGCACCACGTTGGGCAACACGGCGCTCATCCAGTGGCAGCCTCCTAAAGAAATGGTGGGGGAGCTGGTAGGCTACCAGCTGCGCTACAAGCGCGTAGAGGAAGAAGCCTTCACCGTACGCGAGTTCAGACGCACGGATGATCACTACACGGTCACGGGGCTGTACAAGGGCGCCACCTACAGCTTCCACCTGAGCGCGCGCAACCGCGCCGGCACCGGAGAGGAGCACGTGAAGGAGATCAGCACGCAGGAGGACACGCCGAGCGGGTTTCCGCTGAACCTCAGCGTGGTGGGGCTGACCACCACCACCACGAGGCTGACCTGGGAGCCGCCGGCCCTTTCCGAGCGCAACGGACGCATCATGAGTTACTTGGTGGTCTACAGAGACATAAACAGCCAGCAAAACAGCACCAACCGCACCTCGGACACGCACATGACGATCCACGGCCTCAAACCGGACACCACGTACGACATCCGCGTCCAGGCCTTCACCAGCAAAGGGGGAGGACCCATCAGCCCTAGCATCCAGAGCAGGACCATGTCCACATCACCTGGTCAGTGTTTTTTTAATGGGGGGGAAATGATGGTTATGTGATTGGGTTGATTTAAGGGGGGCTACCCGTTTTTTTCCTCATGCCTCATCAGCCAATATCAGCCATAACATTAAAACCACCTCCTTATATCCACATACACTGTCCATTATATCAGCACATCACTACAATGCTGAGAATGACCCACTGACCAAATAGTACCTGCTTTGGGGTGGTCCTGTGGGGGTCCTGATCATTAAAGAACAGTGTATACAGATGAACTACAGTCTGTAAGTGTAGCTCCTATATGGTATATGGAGCTGGTGGAATGGATAATGTGTGTAGATACAAGGTGGTGGGTTTAATGTTATGGCTGATCAGTGTATATTCATATAAGCATTAACAAGCTACTTGAATCATTAAACATAAAACCTTAAACCACAATAAGTTAAGAAATAGACCTAGACCTGTTATCTGCACACATAGACAAGATTACACAACAGCTCCCCACGGTTTAAGGGCATTGTGATGGTTTCGGTATGCACTTAGGACCATGCCAACTGGAGATGCTTATATACTTTAATTGGTTCTAAGCAGTGTTAATGAAGTATTTTTTTTAAATACTGAATGAATCACTAGACCAGATGTGTTAGAAATGAAGAATGTAATTGTATTCTGCAGAGTTTCTCGCCAGCGGGGAGCTACGGCCGCTTATCATTATATAGTATATATATATATATCGTTGCTGTCCAATGATAACATGTATCTCTGTTTTTGTCGATTTTGAGTTTTTTATGTTGTTTAAACACAACAATGGCTGTTTACATTGTGTAATAATTTCATGAGGAATGGACCAATAGAAGTGCTCCAAAATAGCTTGGAAAAAATTCTGGTTCCATTGACTTTTATTGAAAGTAAAGTAAGTTTTTGGTCTCTACTGTAAAGCTGCAACTAAGGCGATACGTGATTGGACAGCGACTATCTATATATAGATATATATATATACTATATATATATAGATAGATAGATAGATAGATAGATAGATAGATAGATAATATAGTTACACCCCAAAGTCTGCACACTTTATCGGAATCACATTTGTACCCTGCACTCAGCATGCGGTGTTCTCATGATCTCCGGGACCCCTGCAGAATTCTTGATGCTAAGTGGTCATCTGACCCCTGCAGAGCACTATCGTAAATGCCAGATGGTCTTCTGACCCCTGCAGAGCGCTGGGTTGTAAGAACACTACAGTTTAAATCACAAAATATTTTCACAATTCAAAATCACTCAAAAGTCCTATAATACCACACAGTAAACATTCATATATAGAACGTCCAGCTACAGCAGCCCTACAGCTCCGGTGCAGAGTCTCAGATGATCAACAGCGTTTGCACTAAAGGGTAAATGGTGCAAATTGGAATTTTTCACTGAACTGTGCCTTTAATATCCGGTCGTCTCTATCAGCGGCTAGCTATCGGTCAGTTCTGTGACTGCAGAGGAGATTGCCACAATGTCAGCAGCACCTCAGCAGTGCATTTCCCCCCCCACACACACACACACACAGATCCCTATCTCACCTGCATGTTGGAGATTACTGAGGATAATCTCTCAGTTTTCAGCTGCTATCACACCAGATGTGCTGCTACATCTACGCCATAAAAATATGTGAAATGAACTGCTAGTCCTATTAAACAGCACCACGCCTGCACCGGCCCCGCAGGCATCTGTCCACCCTGTTATTAACACAGTGATACATGTGCTGTCAGACTGTGCGGAATTAAAAATCCAGTTCTCTCGCTCGTCTCTTTTACGGCGCAGTGAAGGATCTGCCATGTGTCCGGATCTTCTGGCCAAAGTCTGTGTTGTGTTAATGTTCTAAGTGTGAATAAGTTAACACGTCCGGTACGGAGAACACAGTTCTGCGTGTTTTAGTACACAGTTACTGTGTATTTGCTGAAATGGGAACATATTTGTGGGGGGGCAGATTAATCTGTGCAAAAGTTATGACACCATTTATACTGCAAATTCAGCAAAAATATAAAATATATGTTGTTTATACAGTCAGCATAAAAACATTCACTTAGCAAATCAACAATGCACTTCGTTTTACAGGGCGTGTTCACAGTGTTACATGCAACTGTAGGTTCTGTTATAGTCAGCAAGTTTTTTTTATTCAGTGCTGTTGCTGTCAGTTTCCTATTATTTATTTATTTTATTATTATTTACAAATAACAGGTATACATGTCAGGTACACAACATTAGAACAAAATTAAGACAATATTTGAGGGTGTTTTTGTACTTGAATGCTTGAGTACTTGAGTATATTTCATTCTTGAATACTTGAGTGTACTTGAGTATATTTCTTTCTTGAGAAATTGAGTACTTCAGTATATTTCATTCTTGAATGCCTAAGTAATTGAGTACTTGAGTGTACTTGAGTATATTTCATTCTTAAATACGTGAGTAATTGTGTACTTGAGTATATTTCATTCTTGAATACTTGAGTAATTAAGTAGTTGAGTACTTGAGTGTACTTGAGTATATTTCATTCTTGAATACATGAGTAATTAAGTACTTGAGTGTACTTGAGTATATTTCATTCTTGAATACTTGAGTGTACTTGAGTATATTTCTTTCTTGAGAAATTGAGTACTTCAGTATATTTCATTCTTGAATACCTAAGTAATTGAGTACTTGAGTGTACTTGAGTATATTTCATTCTTAAATACGTGAGTAATTGTGTACTTGAGTGTACTTGAGTATATTTCATTCTTGAATACTTGAGTTATTAAGTAGTTGAGTACTTGAGTGTACTTGAGTATATTTCATTCTTGAATACATGAGTAATTAAGTACTTGGTTATGCTTGAGTATATTTAATTCTTGAATACTTAAGTAATTGAGTACTTGAGTGTACTTGAGTTAATTTTATTTTTAAATACTTGAGTACTTGAGTGTACTTGTTGATATTTCATACTTAAATACTTGAATTCCATCCAAACTGTGAATTGATTATATACATTAAAAGTAAGCATTAAATAAAGTTTAATGTTATATAGATAATGAAGTTCAAACATTGCACTGAAGTTGAATATGAGCAAACAAACAGAAACATAAATAGAAATCATAAGTGTTTACAGTGCAATTAAATAAATAAATAAATAAATAAATAAGCACTGTAGGTTGTGTTGTCGCTCCTGTAAATCTTATCTCTCCTTTTTTTTCTAGCATTTGCCACCAGTTTTGGCGTGAAAGCCGTGATGAAAACCTCCGTTCTTCTGACCTGGGAGCTGCCTGAGAACTTCAAGTCCCAAGTGCCTTTTAAGGTAGGAGCTTTGTTGTGTCCCAGAATTGGAGGAAATGGGACGTTAAAGAGGATTCAGGATATGTAAATGCGGTCGGGAAGTTGAAGTGAGGATTGTTTGTCTTTAATGTGCTCTTTTACGGCCTTCCATAAAAGACAATTTTCCGGATCCTGCTCTAATTCCCGGCGTGGTGATTAGACGACAACTGCTGTGATACCCTGTCCTCTACTTACCTAACCTAACGCCTCAGCAGCAGGCCATTCAGGTCTTTGTCTGCTTTTATACGAGAACAGATTTTTCAATATTTGTGTAAAAATCAGTGGGTGAAATGTAAAGAAAAGGTTATTTTGAGTGGTTTGGTGTAAAATTGTTCTCTGCAGAGACTCTTGTGGTCGTCGTGTTTCAGGCTAAGGCTAGTTATCTTCGCTTTAGCTGGACAGCACATAAAATCAGCAACAACCTAAATTTGAAGATGTGGGTTCAAAGTAAGGAAGACAGTATAAACCCAATAGTTTATCAAGGAGATCCATAGAGTTTAGCTTTAGCCAGTGGTAGCTAACGTTAGTTAGACCGTCCTTAAACAGGCTGTTTTTGTTACTACCCTTTCTGAAAACAGCCCTTCAGTACATATCGGCGGAACTAAGCTCGGTGGATATAATGGTTTTCAAGACAGTTTATTCAAAAGCCTGTATAGCAGCTTAGCATTCATGTGCGAATGTTGTAAAACTTTAAAGCTAAATCACTCTAATTTTTCCCAAATTTTTAAATAATTCAGTGTTTGGTTTGTAAACAGAGAGATTCAGTGTTTTGGTGTGAAATGGTTCAGAAATTATTTACAGTGGTGGTGATGGGAACCAGGGTTTTATTTACTATCCTAACCACCAGCTAACCGACATGTGCCTACTGAGTTTATATATTTAATGCTGCTGATGTAAAATAGCGTTAAGTAGAGATGGACCTTTCAGCACGATCAGCCGCTAACTAATACCAATCGAGGCTACGTGTAGTTATTAGCGCAAGCAAGTCATGAAACATGGTGGAAATTGGTTTATTACCATATTTAACGAGCTCATGTGAAACAGCATAATATTTTAAACAAAATTAACAGTAAATAAACAAATAAATAATACTGCAATCATTCAGTTTAGACCCTTAATTTAAAACGAAAAAAGCAAATTAAATAAATGCAAATTTAATTTAAAACAAAAAAAGCAAATTAAATAAATGCAGTAAAAACTGCAGTCAATAAACACAGACTCTGTTATTTTAAACTAAATCTGTAATCATTAAATGTAGATCTTGAATTGTTGCTGCTGTTCTGTTCGTACCGGTCAGATCTGGTCTTCACGGGGGTGAAAGGGTTTTAAGGAGGGCTCCTCTTCCTGGATGAAACGCTAGCTGGAAATACAAATTAGGCTAATTTGTTTAATGGCATCGATCAGCTCTCGGGATTGGCTAAATTGGAGAAATATCGGCCGATTGCATATTTTGATTAAAAATCGTCCGATACCGATACATAGCCGATCAATCCTTCCATCTCTAGTGTTAAGTTTTCTTTGGGGACTACTTTGCCTCACAACGCAGTGCATGTACCTGTCTGCTGTGATTTGAATAAAAAAAATAGGCCAACATCTCAGACATCAAGCTGAGTATTCGTAACAATTTCATGTAATAGCTTTTAGTCAGGGGGCTTTTAGAGGTGGGTTCTATCACCATATTCACACAGCTGTGATATGGAAACACATTTTATTGATTTGTTAATTTATATAGTCTATATAGACTCACGTTCTTTACATACCAGAATAAATGCAACGCTGTCACAGTATGAAGGAGAAACAGTGAGTTAAACAAAACGATAAGCTTTTCGACTCTGGATTAAAGGTTTAGCTCTGCCAATTGACTTGTGTCTGAAGGAAACTTCCTGCTGTGGAAAGCCTGTTGGATCTGTTTCTCTCCATCCGTTTGGACAGCCAGCCTGTGTGGCTTCAACGTCTGTCCATTACAATAATCCCATTACAGTAATAAGCGTGTGGGCCAGACATACAGAGGAACGGCAAACCTTTTCCATCTCCACTAACTTCTGTGTGCAGACACAGAGCAGTCTGTTTATGCCATTGACTTCTGTGTGACATTTCCAAGAGCTTGCGACCGCAGAGTCTCCTGCACTGCTGGAGGTGCCGTATATTAAAAACTCAAGTTTCCAAGTGCTGTTCGACTTTCCAAATACTTTGAGGATGAATTTCTGGTTCGTTGGTTTTGATTTCGAAGAAACACGTCAGTCTAATCTGGCTCACTGTGATGTTTGTTAATTGGCTATTAACCCACTCAGGTCAGTGATACCATGTGCAAAACCGAAGGACGTATATAAAACTATAAATATCCCAAGAACGCTGCATGCTAGAGATTTACTTTCATACTGCCTGGAAGAGTAGTGTAGCTCTGTCGATAGGATAGTAACACAGCCTCTGGGTGGTCAACAAGTCACAACCTTTGGTTGGTCAACAAGTCAGGAACACAGCCTTTGGTTGGTCAACAAGTCATAACCTTTGCTTGGTCAACAAGTCAGGAACACAGCCTTTGGTTGGTCAACAAGTCACAGCCTTTGGTTGGTCAACAAGTCACAGCCTTTGGTTGGTCAACAAGTCACAACCTTTGGTTGGTCAACAAGTCAGGAACACAGCCTTTGGTTGGTCAACAAGTCACAGCCTTTGGTTGGTCAACAAGTCACAACCTTTGGTTAGTCAACAAGTCAGGAACACAGCCTTTTGTTGGTCAACAAGTCACAGCCTTTGGTTGGTCAACAAGTCACAACCTTTGGTTGGTCAACAAGTCAAAACCTTTGGTTGCTCAACAAGTCAAAACCTTTGGTTGCTCAACAAGTCAAAACCTTTGGTTGGTCAACAAGTCACAACCTTTGGTTAGTCAACAAGTCAGGAACACAGCCTTTGGTTGGTCAACAAGTCAGGAACACAGCCTTTGGTTGGTCAGCAAGTCAGAAACACAGCCTTTGGTTGGTCAGCAAGTCAGAAACACAGCCTTTGGTTGGTCAGCAAGTCAGAAACACAGCCTTTGGTTGGTCAGCAAGTCAGAAACACAGCCTTTGGTTGGTCAGCAAGTCAGGAACACAGCCTTTGGTTGGTCAACAAGACTAGTCAGGAACACAACCACTTGTGGATAACAAGTCAGGAACACAGCCTCTGGTTGGTCAACAAGTCTGAAACACAACCACTGGTTGGTTAACAAGTCAGAAACACAGCCTCTGGTTGGTTAACAAGTCAGGAACAAAGCCTATGGTTGGTCAATAAGTCAGGAACACAGCCTATGGTTGGTCAATAAGTCAGGAACACAGCCTATGGTTGGTTAACAAGTCAGGAACACAGTCTATGGTTTGTCAATAAGTCAGGAACACAGCCTATGGTTGGTTAACAAGTCAGGAACACAGCCTATGGTTGGTCAATAAGTCAGGAATACAACCTCTGGTTGGTCAATAAGTCAGGAATACAACCTCTGGTTGGTTAACAAGTCAGGAACACAGCTTCCGGTTCTTTAAGCTGTTCAACCCAAAGTGTTAGTGGACGGCAAATAACCGTGTTGGATTTGTCATTATGGACTATTTTATTAAGTCTCTTGAAAGACAGTGCTCCAAAATAATGCAAAGTGTCTAGCATGCAGCAGATGTTCGTATGATGATTCTTATGATGTGTGATGAGGCAACAAAGAGTTTGATTCTCTTTTGAACAATGGCTTTAAAGCACTGTATGTCTTCCCCTGTAGATCCTGTATAATCAGCAGAGTGTGGAGGTTCAGGGGAACATGAAGAGGAAACTGATCACAGGCCTGAGACCCGACACCAACTACTCCTTCGTTCTGATGAGCAGAGGAAATAGCGCTGGTGGGCTTCAGCAGCAGGTGTCCATCCGCACTGCCCCTGACCTTCTAAAGACCAAACCCATCCTGGTCAAAACTGAACAAACCAGTGCCGGGAAACTCACCATCAACCTGCCCAGAGTGCCCACCACAGCACCCGTCAGGTCAGTCGCTATACTATCTCTATAGCCATAGCTGTAAAAATGCATCACTTCAAATGACCTGCCCAGACTCCTCCCACAACTTAGTTTATATCACAATACATACATTTAGAGTGAGTTATACATTCAACCTAATGAGAAACTGTAGAACTCAGTTTATATCACAATACCTACATTTAGAGTTATACATTCAACCTAATGAGAAACTGTAGACTCAGTTTATATCACAATACCTACATTTAGAGTTATACATTCAACCTAATGAGAAACTGTAGAACTCAGTTTATATCACAATACCTACATTTAGAGTTATACATTCAACCTAATGAGAAACTGTAGAACTCAGTTTATATCACAATACCTACATTTAGAGTGAGTTATACATTCAACCTAATGAGAATCTGTAGACTCAGTTTATATCACAATACCTACATTTAGAGTTATACATTCAACCTAATGAGAAACTGTAGAACTCAGTTTATATCACAATACCTACATTTAGAGTGAGTTATACATTCAACCTAATGAGAATCTGTAGACTCAGTTTATATCACAATACCTACATTTAGAGTGAGTTATACATTTAACCTTATTCTAGAATTCTACAATACAACACAGTTGGACTACTTTATATATTTAATAATAATAATAATTTTTATAATAATTAAAATAATAATGATTTTATTATGCTTTGAATCGTTTTCTAAAGAGTCGTATGTGAATCTTCACCTCCAGGAACAGCTGTAACAGCTGGAGTATTCATGTTTTCAGTTATATGATTTCCTGTAATTGATTCAGATCTGAAGCCCGTTTACAAGCCCTGATTCATTCCCAAAGTAAAGTCTGCCGTCCAGGTCAGGGCAGCAAAGCTGCGGTTGCCATGTAATAATAAAACCCCCCGCAGTTACGCTGTGATTATTCTGTCTAAACAGGAGCATGAGACTCCGCCTCCTGTCTGCCAGCTCAGCACTTTAGAACTGCTTTCCTTTTCTTTTCTTTCACTCACTTTTTTCTATTGCTCACTCTTTTTTCATTTTTTATTTTCACTCTGTTTTCTTTTTCGCACTTTTTCTTTTGCTGACTTTTTCATCCCTTTTTGTTTTAATCTTGCTTTCACTCACTGTTCTTTCTTTCTTTCCTGTTAACTTGCTCTTTTCTTTACCTTCTTTACCACTTACCTTTCTTTCACTCACTCTTTTTCTCCCATTCTTTTCTTTCGTTTGCTCTTATTTCACCCAATGGTCTTTTAGTAACTCTTGTTCCTCATTTTTCTTTCTTTTGCTCTGTTCTTTTACTTTTTTCTTTCACTCTTTCCTTTCACTTACTTTCTCTTTCATTCTTTTACTCATTCTTTTCTCTTTCAGTATTTTTCTCATCCTCTGTCTCATGTTTTGCTCTTTGTTCTCTCTGCCTGTCTCTGTCTACTCACTTCTCATTTCGCCTCTTCTTTTTCTCTTGCCTCTCGCACTTTCTTTTCTCATTCTCTGCTCTCTCTCTCTCTCTCTCTCTCTCTCTGTCTTACTTCTTGCTTTATTTTCCTTACTCCTTTCTGCTCTCTCTCTTATACTACTTGCTCTCCTTTTCTCACTCCTTTCTTTTCTCTCTCTCTCTTACTTGCTTTCTTTTTCTCACTTTTTTCTGCTCTCTCTCTCTTCCTCTCTCTTACTTCTTGCTGTCTTTTTCTAACTCCTTTCTTTTCTGTTTCTCTCTTACTTCTTGCTTTCATTTTCTCACTCCTAATTCTTTTCTTTCTCTCACTCTTACTCCTTGCTTTCTTTTTTCCACTTGTCTTTCTTTTCTCTCTCTCTCTTACTCCTTGTTTTCTTTTTCTCTGTCATTTTCTTTTCTCATCTCTCCCTCTCTCTCTCTCTTCCTTACTTCTTGCTTTCTTTTTCTCTTCCTCTCTCACTTCCCTACTTCTTGCTTTCTTATTCTCAACCCTTTCTTTTCTCTCTCACTCTCTCTCTCTTCCTCTCTCTCTCTCTCTTCCTCTCCCTCTTCCTTACTTCTTGCTTTCTTTTTCTCTTCCTCTCTCTCTCTCTTCCTTACCTCTTGTTTTCTGTTTCTCACTCCTTTCTTCTCTCTCTTACGCTCTCTTTCTCTCTCTCTTCCCTTTCACTCTTCCTTACTTCTCGCTTTCTTTTTCTCTTCCTCTCTCTCTTCCTTACCTCTTGCTTTCTGTTTCTCACTCCTTTCTTTTCTCTTTCTCTCTCTTCCTCTCTCTCTCTTCCTTACTTCTTGCTTTCTTTTTCTCTTCCTCTCTCTCTCTCTTCCTTACCTCTTGCTTTCTGTTTCTCACTCCTTTCTTCTCTCTCTTACTCTCTTTCTCTCTCTCTTCCCTTTCTCTCTTCCTTACTTCTTGCTTTCTTTTTCTCTTCCTCTCTCTTCCTTACTTCTTGCTTTCTTATTCTCACTCCTTTCTTTTCCCTCTCTTTCTCTCTCTCTCTCTTTAAAAGCTCTACCATCATGCCATCATGCTGTCGTCATTTCAGTGTCCACTCTTCCCCTCATCCTGTCATTATGCTGCACTCAGACACTCAGAGGCTCTTTAGCGTTTAGAGGTCAGGCCTGTGGGTCATTTCAGCGTTTTTCCGCTCCTCAGCTCCTTCATGAGACGAGCATTTTCCAGCAAACCTGTTGCTTTAATATCCGCATCCAAACCGCTATTTTCTCAATGACCCTCATGTTAAAAGTGTTGGACTTTCTGGAAAGAGGTCCTCAGCAGGGCTAAAGAGCCATCCTTACTTCTCCCTCTCTCACTCTCTCTCTCTCTCTCTCTCTCTCTGGAGAACCAGGTGTTAAGGTGAGCCTTTTAACCCTCAGAGGAGATGCCAGCACAGAATCTGTCAATGTAAATTAAAAAGAAATTCAATTAATAAATTACAATAATGGCAGTAAATGACAATAAACAAATGACTATACGGTCCTCTTAGAAATATAAGGGTTCAAATCAACAGCAAAGACTGTTGTGCATTGGCTGCCCCTCACACTGGGTTCAGTCTCAGCTTCCATGGAAAGCCGCTCCATCTCGAGCACTCCTCGCCGCACACAGCCTGCCATTACAAATAAGTGCTCTCCACTAAAGCGGCCGCGTTTGGAAGAAGGCCCTTGATTTACTGCTCCGCTTAAATGTGCTGTAATTATTTATGCATGACAAGGAAGAGGTATCATATTCATATATAATTTACAGCGCTGAACTTCTTTATGAATGGAGAGGTCAGAGGAACGGAAAAAAAGTGCCCACCTCCCAACTCCTTCCCGCCGAGGGCTGTGAGAGAAGCGTCTGTGTTCTTGAAGAAAGAGGGCAGAGTCATTTTGGCCGAACCGCAACATTAGTCGGCTTCCGTCTGACCCCCTGGCTGTCTGGGGTTAGAGCAGCCTGGATGGGAAGAGAAAGAAAGAAAGAAAGTGTTACGCTGTTTCTTTCCCCGGAGCAGACGGGAATTGTGTTCCTGAGTGCTCGTTCTGATTGGGAAGGAGATTAACTGCATGTTGTGGATGAGAAAAGCCTGGTGCGGATTGACGGTTCGGAGTGCTGCTGATTGATTCGGGATTTCTACCAACTCGCACACGCTCGCTTCACTCTCGGTCTCAGGCTTTTTTCCCTTCTTCTTCTTTTTTTCTAAAGTGTGGGGCTGATTTTTGCAGTGCCTCTGATCTCAGGCATTGGAGAAATGAAAGCCTCGACTCCACAGCTCGCCAGAGCTTTCACAAACCCAGCCAAACACCAGCCGGATCGGAACCACACAGAAACAAACACAATTAGAGTAAGGTTAGCTGACAGTGGTCACCTACGATGGATGGATGGATGGATGGATGAATAGATGGATCCATTAGCTTTGGGAAGCCAAGTACATCAGTCTATCTGTCTATCCAGTCATCCATCCATGCATTCACCCATCAGGTCTGGGCATCACTATGACCCATCAATTAGTCCCTGAAACCCATTCCTCCACCCACATCCATCCATTCATCTATCCATCCATTAGCATTTTACATCAATAAAGCCCATCCATCTGCGTCATGCATCAGTAATACCCATCCATCCTTCTGTCCGTCCATCCATCCATTCATCCACCCACATCCATTCATCCATCCCCAGTGTATCCACCCATTTATCCATCCAATGGATCAGCTCCATGCATCCGTAATGCCCATGCAATCCATCCAATCCGCCCATCCATCCATTCACCCCTTCATTCATTCATCCATCAGATTCATGCATCTGTTATGCCCATCCATCCTACCATCCACCCCAGTCTATCCATCCATTTATCCATCCATTCATCCGTCTAACTGTCCATCTATTTAATCATCCATCCATTAGCTTCATTCATCAGTAATGCCCATCCAATCCATCCATGCATCCATCCATCCATCAGAATTATGCATTATTAATGCCCATCCATCCTTCCATCCATCTATCCATCCATCCATCTATCTATGCATCTATTCATCAGCTTCAGAGATCAACAAATGCATTTGTCCGTCCACCAAACCATCTATCTGTGGATGCTTGTTTTAATGGACTTGTATACATAGTGTATTAATGGACCTGTATGAATAGTGGTGCATCTTTGTTGCTCTCCAAGGCAGAGAGATGGATAGATATCACTGATTTTATAAATGAGGCAGAATTCAAGGTGAAATATCCTCTTTTAGTATGTGTATGAAAACTAATACAGGAAAAATAATAAAATGCAAAAACGAACAAACAGCACCAAAAGTTTGCAGCCGCTTGAGGTCGAGCGGAATGTAATGATGGACTGAAGGCATCACCTGGCGAATCATTGTTTTTCTTTTTTCATTCCCACCTAAACTGGGCAGCGTTTCACACTGCAGCAGCCCCACAGCTTTCCACCTGTAATTATCAGCAGCGGTGGAGAACTGTTTTACATGGAACAAGACCATGAGGGTGGGCCGATTCCGGCGAGTCTGGACTGGTGGGCTGATGGTTGCTCTCTCTTGTTCTCTGTGTAGGTGGTACTACATTGTGGTTGTACCTGGTTCCCTGACGTCCTCCCGCAGTTGGGATAACCCTGATGAGATGGAACTTGATGAGGTGAGTCATAGAGGTTGTTACTTTTGTAGCCTTGAAGGAATAGTTTGGTGAAGAAGTCAGAACGTAGATCTAAAGTAGTGGATCTGCTGTAACACGTTTGATATCTGAAGTTAACTTCTTTAGTTTTGCTCTGAAACTACCCAACTGAGAACCAGACATATTTTGGCTGGACATGTGTAGCTAAAACTGAAGTCTGTCTTGCGTTCTCTGACCCGTAGCTCCTGGAGGCCAGTGAGGGCCCTCTCCTAAGACGGAGACGCCGCCACGCCGACCTATCCAGGCCATACATTGCTGCCAAGCTGTCCTCGCTACCAGAGACCTTCACGCTTGGAGACGAGAAGACCTACAACGGCTTCTACAATCGGCTCGTGCCCAACAACCAGGCCTACCTGTGCTTCGTCATGGCCGAGCTGAAGGACCAGTACCTCCCAACAGCTAATGAGAAACAGGTACTGCAGAAACACAACCGAGACCCTCTCATTACACTTTTACGATATAGGACCACCACAGAGCAGGAATTATTTGGGTGGTGGGTCATTCTCTGCACTGGTGGTGTGTTAGTGTGTGTTGTGTTGGTATATGAGTGGATCAGACACTTTGTCCACTGGATGTGGATGTTGCTGGTTGGTGGACTATTCTCAGTCCAGCAGTAACACTGAGGTCAGTGTCCAGCACAACACACACTAACACACCACCACCATGTCAGTGTCACTGCAGTGCTGAGAATGACCCGCCTCCCTAATAGTACCTGCTCCGTGGGGTCCTGACTATTAAAGAACAGGGTGAAAGGAGATAAACAATGTATGCAGAGAATCAGATGGACTCCAGTCTGTGATTGTAGAAAGAGAACAAAGGGCTCCTGTATGGTAAGTGGAGCTAATATAATAGACAATGTGTGTAGATACAAGGAGGTCAATCAATATTCTTAAAGTCCGTCACGCTCTTCTGCATGTTGTTTGGACGAATAATCTCCACCAACACTTTATCACTCTGGATTTAGGCTCCAGTCTCTATGGAGGCATGGGTTCGAATCCCACCGCTGCCATCAAATTGTCAGGGTGTAACCAAAAGCAAAGCAAGGAGGCACAATGAGGGGTCAATTTGAACACTTATTAACCCTTACAGGGACACAAGAGTTCTGACCAGGCAAAAAACATGGCAACATGGCCACTTTTAAACAGCATGGGTCAAACTATAAACAATTCACTGGGTATATTCTCCACCAAGAGTGACTAATGAATTACATTTACCTTGATAACTCACAATTTCACAGTTCACACCACAGGATAATATTCTAACACTAGTTATAATAACAGTAATGTTGCATATAATACACATAGCTCCCTGAATACCTATAGTTTACCCCCTAGAAAGGTTCCAGATAGTATAGTCCACATTTCCCAAATTCCAAGCATGTCTATAAATTCCATAAGTCCTAGTGTTGGGCACAGCAGTTCTTTTAGATGAACTGAATCATTAAAATCAGTTCACTAAAAAGATTCGTTCAAAAGATTCGTTCACCGAATCGTTCAGTGCTTGGTAAGAGGAGCCTGTGACTTCGACCCACCTAACTGATACACAGCTGAACGGTTCATGTTTCAGTTTAGTTCATGGCTTCTGGAACCAGGAGACGAGATGTTGGGTTTATTATAGGAAAAATAATATATATATAATCACTCACTTATGTTTATTTCTATTGCTCCTTGTTTTATACAGTACTTGTTACCTGACATTTTAAGTTTGTTTCTAGAAACTAAATCTGTTAAAACAAGGGGGAGGTGTGTGTTTGTTTATATGGCTTGACTCCATGTGAGTGATTGGCAGCGCAAACGTGAATCACAGTGTCTGTACATTCAGGGAACGAATCAGTGAGTGAACGGGAGGCCTCAGTTCAGTGAACGAATCACGAATCAAGCACAGTTCCCTCGCAATGAGAGTCTCCGCCACCAGATTCGCGGGTGATTCAGTGATTCACAGACCACACAGCAGTTCCCCTGCCGGCCTGCATGGTCGCTGCTGAGCTCAACTACTGAACTGAGAAAGGAAGGAATCAGCTGAGGAAGTGATTCGATTCAGTACGTTCACTCAAATGATTCGTTCATTCGAACAAATCGTTCACTAACGACACAACATTAGTAAGCCCACACTCCCTCCTACCCACCACCCACTGACCCACACTGCTGACATGGCTCCTGGGGAACAGACAAAGAAGGCGGTAAAATACATTCTGTGAGCTAAAAAAATGTTAAACCTGTCCCACACTATGATCTGACACTTCTTTACTAGTGTGCACTCCCAGCTTAGAAAGATATACATTTTAAAAATGTTAAAATACCAACCCTTAGCACAAGATAGGATATGAACAATAATTGAAACGTTAGAAAGAATCAGAGAGCTATCACTACAATATATATGAACATAGTGAATCGTGAACATAGTGTATGTTTATACTTATGCTGAGCACATTAACTACATTTATAACTACATTTATAACTACATCAAACTACATGAAATCCCCAGCACACTCCAAAACCCACACAACCCATGTTAATGTTACATGAGAGGACCTTAGTGGGCCATCACAGCCACGTCAGACCATGCCACTGGAATATTAATAAGCAAACACGCTGCTCTATGCCTGCCAGTCAGAGGGGCGTAATGGAGCAGGCATTACCTCAGGCCGGTTTCTGGAGCAGAAATTAGCTCCAGCAACAGAAACACCCCGCTCGGTCCCTCTAGAGCGACTGTAGCGCTCCGATGGATCCGGAAACAAACTCAGATTAGTCAATCGCAGCACAGGCCTCGAGGAGTGTTCAGATGAATCTGTGCCTCATGCATTGATCTAATGCTAAACGTGGCGGCCCGTCTGTCTCGATGCTAGAACGTTCAAATTGGTTTTTACATTAACATGGGTTAATATTCAAAAGAGGAATACATGTGAAGCTTCCAGGCTATCAAACATAAGGCAGATGATTGGGTTTCTTCAGTGATGTCTGTGTATCCAGTACATGATGATGATCTTGATTTCTCAAGGACTCAGAATTAGTCTGAATTGTCAGAGCGCTGAGATTAACAGTCCAACACGTTCTCAAACTGCAGGGTTCTAATTTGGTTCTTGGCTTTCTTTAGCCTTTATTCATGTTCTATGCGCCGGCACACCACATTGACATGCATAGGTTCTGTAGGAAACAGAGTGCTGAGCCTGTATCGATGAATATTCCACTCCACTGTATCACTCTTTCTCATGGCAGCTTGCGGGGGGAGTGCCAGGGACCTCTTAGACTCCAGAGTGAGGGAGAATGGATTTGTGCTGCAGGTCTTTGAGGCTTGTCCTGATTCCCTTCAAGCTGAGCGTTAAGTATCCCTAAAGCTGCCCTCAGTGCTGTATGGCAGGGACAAGAGCTGTAACCTTCTTACTCAGCAGTTCAAAGCCTACGCCGCCTCTTCTCTCAAACTTTTTCAGTTCTCTGGTGGCGCCTTTGTCCTCTTGCCTCGCTCCAGCACCACTTTCGACTGGACTGTCTTTCTGGAAGAATCGCCACATCGATTCTCGTTCAGTTCAGGGTTTTAGATCTGAGTTATCTTACCTAAACCTCACTCGCTCACATCTAACAGGCTACAGATTGTCCACTAGGGGGAACCTAGTTAACACATCAGCAACTTTTTTCATGCTTTGAAAGGGAGGAAACCTGCTTGAACCCACATCAGCAGTTACTGTTCCTCCACGTTGCTGCTGAATTGTCATTGTAGGGCTTTTCTATTGATGAGATGGCTGCAGTTGATAGTGTGAGTTACAATAGCAGCTTATATTAGAGCCCACTGACCCTTTGCTGGTACTGTTGATAAAGTCTTTGGGATTTTATAGTGGGTTTCAGTACTTAAGCCCCATTTATGGTGAAATCCAACAAGCCTGACAACATACAGATGTGGGTTCATAGCAGAAACACCCTATAAAACCCATAGACTTGAGCAAGTGTATCCTCAAAGGTCTAGTCTGTCATTGGCCAGTGGGTTCTTTCTCCGTTTAAGAATTATGTCTTGACTACAGACGTTGACAATTAGATTGTTAGATTGACAATTGAGTGAATACCCCTAAAGAGAGGTCTCTAAACGGCTCCACATGGTTTATAGCCAATAGCGTGCAAGTTAGCACAGTTCTAATTAAGCTTGCATCACTTGATAGCTACGTCAGCCCCTCAGCTCCAGTGTGAAACTACAGAAGCAGACCTCAGACACCGAATATGACTCGGTTGACGGATCCAGTTTGGGTGAAGGAGGAAAACCGAGTGAGTTCCATTTTTAGCCGAACGGGTTCTTTAAACTGGAGTGCCTAGACAGTGGCGTTCTGCGGGTTTGAGACGAGTTTTGAAAGGAAGGCGTGTTTGGAGGGCCGTTTTCTCTCCACAGTCTCGCTGCTCTGAATCTGCCCTCCATCGCCCTCCTAACGCGCCGCTGTCAGCGCAGATGGATGAGAGGCTGCAGTCGGAGCTGAGACTCGGCACTAGTCCCCGCGGAGCAGCGGGGCCCCGGGGGGCCACAAAAGAGCTGCTTTCAGTAGCAGCTCCAGGGCGAAAAACAATAGACGCGGCGTTTAAAAATTGCTCATATTTCATCAGCGGCTCCCCCAGAACCGACAGGCGGGCCGTGCCAGAGAGAGGGAGAGAGAGCGAGAGAGAGAGATATGGAGAAAATGGAAAGAAAGGGGAAACGGACTGCGTGCGGAGAGAAAAAGATGGAAGACGAAACGGGAGTGAGTGGAGAGATAAAGAGAAATGGCTTGAAAGGGGGAAAGAAAGAGGAAATATAGAATGGGAGAGAGAGGGAATGAGAGAGTGAGATTATGAGAAAGCGGGAAAGAGAAAGTGGGGAACAAAGGCAAAGAGAGGAAAAGAAAGTAGAAAGCAAGGAGAGAAAGGCTAAGGGAGAAAATGATAAACAGAGAGAGAAGAGGAGAAAGTAAAAAGAAAGGAGCGAAGGGGGGATGGAGGAGAAAAGGGGAGAGATACGCAGAGAAAGATGGAGAGAGTAAGAGAGAAACTGAGGGAGAAGTGGAGAGAGCGATAAGCAGAAGGTAAGGGAGAGAGAAAAGAGAGGGAAAGTAGGGGAGAAAGAGTGAGGGGTGGGGAGGGGGTGCGGTGTCGTGTACGACTATCACCCAGGGCACATAAACAAGCTGGAGAAAGTGTGAAATGGGATGATAGATAGCGAGTGTGTAAACAGAATCATTTAAAGAGAGCGAGCGAGCGGGAGCGAGAGAGATGACAGGAGGAGGGCGAGCCATGGAGAGGATGAAGGAAATGAAGGAAGAAAGAGACAGAGCGCAAAGAGAACAGAAGGAGAGAAGCGATATAGTTGTAGGGTGTTCAAGCAGCCAAGTAGACAGAAAGAGAGAGAGAGTGTGTGTTCAGTCACAGAGAGAGAGTTCAGTGAGAAACAGAGAGAGAGAGAGTTCAGTGAGAAACAGAGAGAGAGAGAGAAACAGAGAGAGAGAGTTCTGTCCGAGAGAGAGAGAAACAGAGATAGAGAGTTCAATGAGAAACAGAGAGAGAGAGAGAGAGTTCTGTCCGAGAGAGAGAAACAGAGAGAGAGAGTTCAATGAGAAACAGAGAGAGAGAGTTCAGTGAGAGAGAAACAGTGAGAGAGAGAGTTCAGTGAGAAACAGAGAGAGTTTAGTGAGAGAGAAACAGTAAGAGGAGAGAGAGAGTTCAGTGAGAAACAGAGAGAGAGTTTAGTGAGAGAGAAACAGTAAGAGGAGAGAGAGAGTTCAGTGAGAAACAGAGAGAGAGGGAGTTCAGTGAGAGAGAAACAGTGAGAGAGAGAGAGAGTTCAGTGAGAAACAGAGAGAGAGTTTAGTGAGAGAGAAACAGTAAGAGGAGAGAGAGAGTTCAGTGAGAAACAGAGAGAGAGAGAGAGAGGGAGTTCAGTGAGAGAGAAACAGTGAGAGAGAGAGAGAGTTCAGTGAGAAACAGAGAGAGAGTTTAGTGAGAGAGAAACAGTAAGAGGAGAGAGAGAGTTCAGTGAGAAACAGAGAGAGAGAGAGAGAGTTCAGTGAGAGAGAAACAGTGAGAGAGAGAGTTCAGTGAGAAACAGAGAGAGAGTTTAGTGAGAGAAACAGTAAGAGGAGAGAGAGAGTTCAGTGAGAAACAGAGAGAGTTTAGTGAGAGAGAAACAGTGAGAGAGAGAGTTCAGTGAGGAACAGAGAGAGAGTTTAGTGAGAGAGAAACAGTAAGAGGAGAGAGAGAGTTCAGTGAGAAACAGAGAGAGAGTTTAGTGAGAGAGAAACAGTAAGAGGAGAGAGAGAGTTCAGTGAGAAACAGAGAGAGAGTTTAGTGAGAGAGAAACAGTAAGAGGAGAGAGATAGTTCAGTGAGGAACAGAGAGAGAGTTTAGTGAGAGAGAAACAGTAAGAGGAGAGAGAGAGTTCAGTGAGAAACAGAGAGAGAGAGAGAGAGTTCAGTGAGGAACAGAGAGAGAGTTTAGTGAGAGAGAAACAGTAAGAGGAGAGAGAGAGTTCAGTGAGAAACAGAGAGAGAGTTTAGTGAGAGAGAAACAGTAAGAGGAGAGAGAGAGTTCAGTGAGGAACAGAGAGAGAGTTTAGTGAGAGAGAAACAGTAAGAGGAGAGAGAGAGTTCAGTGAGAAACAGTAAGAGGAGAGAGAGAGTTCAGTGAGGAACAGAGAGAGAGTTTAGTGAGAGAGAAACAGTAAGAGGAGAGAGAGAGTTCAGTGAGAAACAGAGAGAGTTTAGTGAGAGAGAAACAGTAAGAGGAGAGAGAGAGTTCAGTGAGAAACAGAGAGAGAGAGAGAGAGAGTTCAGTGAGAGAGAAACAGTGAGAGAGTGAGAGAGAGAGTTCAGTGAGAAACAGAGAGAGAGTTTAGTGAGAGAGAAACAGTAAGAGGAGAGAGAGAGTTCAGTGAGAAACAGAGAGAGAGAGAGAGAGAGTTCAGTGAGAGAGAAACAGTGAGAGAGTGAGAGAGAGAGTTCAGTGAGAAACAGAGAGAGAGTTTAGTGAGAGAGAAACAGTAAGAGGAGAGAGAGAGTTCAGTGAGAAACAGAGAGAGAGTTTAGTGAGAGAGAAACAGTAAGAGGAGAGAGAGAGTTCAGTGAGGAACAGAGAGAGAGTTTAGTGAGAGAGAAACAGTAAGAGGAGAGAGAGAGTTCAGTGAGAAACAGAGAGAGAGTTTAGTGAGAGAGAAACAGTAAGAGGAGAGAGAGAGTTCAGTGAGAAACAGAGAGAGTTTAGTGAGAGAGAAACAGTAAGAGGAGAGAGAGTTCAGTGAGGAACAGAGAGAGAGTTTAGTGAGAGAGAAACAGTAAGAGGAGAGAGTTCAGTGAGAAACAGAGAGAGAGAGAGAGAGTTCAGTGAGAGAGAAACAGTGAGAGAGTGAGAGAGAGAGTTCAGTGAGAAACAGAGAGAGAGTTTAGTGAGAGAGAAACAGTAAGAGGAGAGAGAGAGTTCAGTGAGAAACAGAGAGAGAGAGAGAGTTCAGTGAGAGAGAAACAGTGAGAGAGAGAGAGAGTTCAGTGAGAAACAGAGAGAGAGTTTAGTGAGAGAGAAACAGTAAGAGGAGAGAGAGAGTTCAGTGAGGAACAGAGAGTGAGTTTAGTGAGAGAGAAACAGTAAGAGGAGAGAGAGAGTTTAGTGAGAAACAGAGAGAGAGTTTAGTGAGAGAGAAACAGTAAGAGGAGAGAGAGAGTTTAGTGAGAAACAGAGAGAGAGTTTAGTGAGAAACAGAGAGAGAGTTCAGTGAGAGAGAAACAGTAAGAGGAGAGAGAGAGTTCAGTGAGAAACAGAGAGAGAGAGAGAGAGTTCAGTGAGAGAGAAACAGTGAGAGAGAGAGTTCAGTGAGAAACAGAGAGAGAGTTTAGTGAGAGAGAAACAGTAAGAGGAGAGAGAGAGTTTAGTGAGAAACAGAGAGAGAGTTTAGTGAGAGAGAAACAGTAAGAGGAGAGAGAGAGTTCAGTGAGAAACAGAGAGAGAGTTTAGTGAGAGAGAAACAGTAAGAGGAGAGAGAGAGTTCAGTGAGAAACAGAGAGAGAGAGAGAGAGAGTTCAGTGAGAGAGAAACAGTGAGAGAGAGAGAGAGAGAGAGAGAGAGTTCAGTGAGAAACAGAGAGAGAGTTTAGTGAGAGAGAAACAGTAAGAGGAGAGAGAGAGTTCAGTGAGAAACAGAGAGAGAGTTTAGTGAGAGAGAAACAGTAAGAGGAGAGAGAGAGTTCAGTGAGAAACAGAGAGAGAGTTTAGTGAGAGAGAAACAGTAAGAGGAGAGAGAGAGTTCAGTGAGGAACAGAGAGAGAGTTTAGTGAGAGAGAAACAGTAAGAGGAGAGAGAGAGTTCAGTGAGAAACAGAGAGAGAGAGAGTTCAGTGAGAGAGAAACAGTGAGAGAGAGAGTTCAGTGAGAAACAGAGAGAGAGTTTAGTGAGAGAGAAACAGTAAGAGGAGAGAGAGAGTTCAGTGAGAAACAGAGAGAGAGAGAGTTTAGTGAGAGAGAAACAGTAAGAGGAGAGAGAGAGTTCAGTGAGAAACAGAGAGAGAGTTTAGTGAGAGAGAAACAGTAAGAGGAGAGAGAGAGTTCAGTGAGAAACAGAGAGAGAGTTTAGTGAGAGAGAAACAGTAAGAGGAGAGAGAGAGAGAGAGAGAGAGAGAGAGAGCGGCGCTGGAGAGGGTCAGTAGCCGGGGTCAGAGAGGGCCTGCAGCGTCCGGGCTGTTTCTGCCAGATAAGTGTTTGCATTAGCGCTGGAGACGCCGCCGCAGCTTCACGTGGAGCTGCTCTGCTGTGGCCTCGAGGGGGGACGACCCTCATCCGCCTAATGTGTTTGTTAACACGCGACCTTCGCGCGTGATTTATTCCGTTAAATATTCGAGCTGCGCGTGGACGTGTCGTCTCCTGCTCGAGGTTATTTAAACTTGGTTACAGAGGACAGAGCGCGGACCGTCGCCTCCCTGTTGCTGGACGGCTGTTGAAGCACGTGCTGGAACGAGTTTTTATATCATGTCGGCAGCAAAATTTTAAGATTTTGGGTGGAACATGTCCTTCGTTAATATGCTGGCTGGAACGTAATCCCAATATAGAACCAGTTTGTTGTGAGATGTGTGTGTATTGATCCCCACAGGACCTCTACAAGGTGGACCCGCTAAGTAGGCGTGTTTAGTTAGAGATCACACGATCTAGTTAGAGAGAGACTGCGTCACGGCTTGTTCCCGCCCACTGCAGCTCGCGACCGGTGGTTTAGCTGGTTGCTAAGCTACCGGCAGGCATCCAAAACAATAGCCCGAGGCTTAAAAATACGCTAGCATAAATGCTAATGACTCCAGTATAAAACTGCTAAATGGTGAACGACTCGTTACAGAGTTGATAATACAAAACTGTTTTGTGTGATTATATGACAAGAAACACATTAAAACACCAGAGAGAATCAAAATAACTCACATTTTCAAACCACTTCACTGCTGGTAGATTTACCTGCGTTGCATCATGGGATTGTCTTAGCGGCTGAGGAAGAGTTCGATGCTTCCTTAAATTCAGGTCTAAATAAGGTTCCTCAGTAGAAGCATGTTTAAGATATATAAGAATTGGGATAGACCACATGTCGGGAGCGCATACTATGGGTGTGTCTCAAATCCTAGTGAGTGTGTAAGTAGCAGCGTTCTCTCCTCATAAAACAGATTACTGAGACGCTCTAGTTAGAGAGAGACTGCGTCACGGCTTGTTCCCGCCCACTGCAGCACGCGACTGGTGGTTTAGTTGGTTGCTAAGTTACCAACCGGCTTTCAAAACAATAGCCCGAGCTTAAAAATCTGTTAGCATAAATGCTAATGGCTGGAGTATAAAACTGCTAAATGGTGAACGACTCGTTAGAGTTGATAATAAAATACTGTTTTGTGTGATTATATGACCAGAAACACATTAAAACACCAGAGAGAATCAAAATAACTTACATTTTAAAACCACTTCACTGCTTGTAGATTTACCTGCGTTGCTTCGTGGGATTGTCTTAGCGACTGAAGAAGCGTTCGATGCTTCTTTAAAATCAGGTCTAAATAAGGTTCCTCAGTTTAATGTTTAAGGTATATAAGAATTGGGACAGTCTACATGTCGGGAGCACATACTATGACGTAAAATGCTGCCTTTGTAGACCCTCACTAGGTTTTGAGACACACCCAATATCTGCTCTGTGGTGGTCCTGAACAGGCTAACATAGTATACAGTGATTCAGATGGACTACAGTCTGTAAGTGTAGAACTACAAAGTGCTCCTATATGGTACATGAACAGTGTGTGTAGATACAAAGAGATGGTCGTAATGTTATGGCTGACCGGTATATGTATATATTGTCACTGTCCAAAGACAGCTGCCCCCCCACCACACCCCGAAGGATGTTTGGGAAGCGGCCGTCACTACAGGTTAACCGCAGCAAGAGCAACAGCGTCCTGAGCAGAAACCTCTAGAAGCACAGAGCTTCAGAGCCCATGTGATCGCTTGTGGTTGACACATAAATTACAACCAGATGAAGAGCCTGCCAGATGTTGGACGCCAGCTGTCCTTCACACTGTGTGAGAAGTTTGTAATGACAGATTAAGACATTAAAGAGCCCATATCGTTTAAAAAAGCAGCGCAGTGTGCCTCTGTTTGCCAGCTTTGTGGACCAGTTTGCCCAACGTGGAGCTCCTGCTGTCCAGTGCTTTGTGGAAAGCTTCGGCTGTATGACCCTGACCCCCTGATCTTCTCAAACTCTTCCACACTGAGCTGGTCCTCACTGCTACTGTATAGATTTCATTGATTATCATTGATTCAGACGTGGCCTGAAGGTTAGAGATTCAGTCTTGTGACCAGAAGGTCGCCAGTTCGATCCCCGGGGCCGACAAAACATGACTGAGGTGCACCCAAGCAAGGCACCTAACCCCTCCTTGTGCGCCGTGGTTAGGGTTGGTCACCGCTCTGTATGTACACTAGTGTGTAACTTAAAAAAATGATTATTATTGATGTATATGGTTGTAAATCATATATATATGTGTATGGCTGGACCAGATGAGGATAGGTTCCTCTCTGGGTTCTTCCTCTTGCTCTGAGGGAGTTTGTTCTTCTCACTGTCACCCCAGGCTTGCTCATTGGGGGGCTTGGACCCGGATTTTCTGGAAAGCTGCTTTGTGAAAACAGTAAACACCACCACCATGTTTACTTCCAAATACATTCAGTACAGTTATACTCAGTTACTGTATGCTGTCAGTGAAGGACACCGTGACCATGTTATCCACCTCTCTCTCTCTCTCTCTCTCTCTCTCTCTCTCTCTCTCTCTCTCTCTCTCTCTCTCTCTCTCTCTCTCTCTCTCTCACTCTTTCTTTACGTTGACGCTGACATATGAACAGAGCAGATAAGCGTATCTCCAGCTCGTGCGTCTCCTCCAGCTAATATCCCTCTTATCTCTCCAATTAATATCAGAGCGCAGTTAAAGAAGACTGGAGCTAATGATCCGGATTACAGAGGGACAGAGGGAGTGAACAGGGGGAGCCCGGGGGGCGAGGGCTCCAGGGGCAGGGCGGCCCTATGCCACTGCAGATAAAGGAAATCTGTCAGTTCTCCATGTCCTCCTCTCTCCTCTGTTCACTCTCTACATCCTGATCTCTCCATTCCTCTCTGTCACCGACAGTCTGAGCACCAGGCTCGGAGTCCGGAGTGGGAGAAACACAGAAGCAGCATCAGTCTTCTTCTTTCCTCTTTCAGTCTCTCTCTCTCTCTCTCTCATTCTCTCTCTCTCCATCTCTGTCTCTCTTTCTCTATCACTCTCTCTATCATGGCCAGTCTAAGCGCCAGGCTCGGAGTGGGAGAAACACAGAAGCAGCATTAGTCTTCTTCTTTCAGTGCGCTCTCTTTCTCTCTCTCTCTCTCTCTCTCTTATTCTCTCTCTCTCTTATTCTCTCTCTCTCTGTCTCTCTGTCTCTCTTTCTCTATCACTCTCTCTATCACGGTCAGTCTAAGCGCCAGGCTCAGAGTGGGAGAAACACAGAAGCAGCATCAGTCTCCTTCTTTCCTCTTTCAGTGTTCTCTGTCTCTCTCTCTTATTCTCTTATTTTCTCTCTCTCTCTCTCTCTCTCTCTCTCTCTCTCTCTCTCTCTCTCTCTCTCTCTCTTTCTCTCTCTCTCATTCTCTCTCATTCTCTCTGTCACCGTCAGTCTGAGCACCAGGCTTGCCGGAGTGGGAGAAAAACAGAAGCAGGAGCAGTCTTCTTTTTTCAGTGCTCTCTTTCTCTCTCTCTTTCTCTCTCTCTCACATACGCACGCACGCACACACACACACTCTCTCTCTCTCTCTCACTCTCTCTCTCACACTCTCCGTCTCTCTCTCTTTCTCTATCACTCTCTCTATCACGGTCAGTCCTAAGCGGCAGGCTCGCCTGAGTGGGAGAAACACAGAAGCAGCATCAGTTTTCTTTCTTTTTTCAGTGCTCTCTCTCTCTCTCTCTCTCTCTCTCTCTATATCACGTTCAGTCTGAGCGCCAGGCTCATCGGAGTGGGAGAAAAACAAAAGCAGCATCAGTCTTCTTTCAGTGCTCTCTCTCTCTCTCTCTCTCTCTCTCTCTCACTCTCAAAACAAAAGCAGCATCAGTCTTCTTTCAGTTCTCTCTCTCTCTCTCTCTCTCCCTCTCTCATGGCCAGTCCGAGGGCCAGGCACACTCGAGTGGGAGAAAAACAGAAGCAGGATCAATCTTCTTCTTTCTTTTCTCTCTCTCTCTCTCTCTCTCTCTCTCTCTCTCTCTCCCTCTCTCTTTTTTTTTCTTATTTCTCCTTTTTTATATTATATTCCACCTTTCTGTCTCTCTCACTTATTTCTCTCTTCCTCTCTGTTTCTTCCTTTCTCTCTCTTTTTATCACTCTCAGTTAGTTTCCTTACAGTCTTTCCTTTTTTTTCTTTCTTTCTTTCTTCCTTTATTAGTTCATTGAACTGTGTTGGTGTGATGATGTTTGTGTACCTGAAATAACGAGGCAGGGTGGACTGAGTACAGACCGGATCTCTAAGATTTATATATTTGAGGTGACGTTGGCGTCTCTGGACGTTACCAGGCCGTACGAGGTGTTTGCTGAACTGCAGAGCGCTTTGATGTGACTGCTCGGTTTAAACAAAGTGACGTAACGGAGATGATCCTGGAGCTTTTGTGTCACAGCGTTTGAGATGTTTTGCTCTGTGTCATTAGCCTCTCGCTCCCTCTGTCTCCTTCTCTACTCCTCTCTCTCTCTCTCTCTCTCTGTCTCTCTCTCTCTCTCTCTCTTATATTTACTTGTTTTTCCTCACGTTCCTGGCTCTGCTTTCATCCTGTCCTTTCTCTCCCTGCACACATGTGGGAGCGGAGCTTTATGGTAATGTGGGGTCACTGTGGGGTCCGGACGGCTGCACAGGAGGCTTGTTAACAGTGTTCTGTGTGTCTTATCATACTACATGAAAGAGTCCACTCGGGAGACCTGGCGGGAAATCCCTGCAGACCGCAGTCCTGCTCCGGGCTTTCATTATAGACTGCTGCTGGCCTTCTCTGTGGTCACTCGCGTGAGTGACAGGCTGCAGTGTGTTCACATTCTGCTGTGTAGACTTTTTCTTCTGTACGGTGCTTAAAAAAGTAATGACATACCTTCTGCCCTGTTCCACAGGCTTACATACAGCACGCATCAAAAGTTTGGGGAACGTTTGGAGAAAATTCTGAAACCGAATGATCGCATTTACTGTTTCGGTTTGCAGCAACTTCATGTTCTATTCGAAAACAAAACAATATCATACATGTAAATATTGGTGACCGAATGATGTCGGCTGTTATGTCAGCACTCAAACCTTTTATGACCAGAAGAGTTTTAATAACGCGTTTAAATTTTTTGGGACTGAATAAGTTTAAGTAAGTGCTTGAAGGCAGATGATGTGAAAACCAACAGATTCAAAATAACATAAGTCGTGTAGGAAGTCAGTTAGGAGACATCTATGACACCTAAGCATTAAACAACAACAACAACAACAAAATACAACTTCTCAGCACCACTAGTGGCTCGGTACAGGGACGCAGGCTGCCATGTGACATCACGTGAACCCATCACAGTCAGTGGCAGCCGGTTTGTCTGTTATAGTATAAACATGACTGTGGGGTGAAAACATGGTTTAGCAGACAGGTTTTAGGCTGTAAGATGCTAGCGTTATTGCTGCCGAGAGCCAGTTGGCAAGCAAATCAGTTCATTGGTTGATTGAAGCTGTTCGCATTCACTGGCATCAGGATTTTCACATGCACTGTTCTAGAGTCCTATAATCGACCTGCGTACATATTGTCAAACGTAGATGTATATACGTCATATGTGTATATCACCATACATATATATTGTGCATGTCGTCATGTTTATGTCATATGTGTATATTGTCAAACATCTATATCGTCATACTTGTATATCATTATACCTGCATATTGTTATACGTATATATCGTCATACCCGTATATCGTCATACCCGTATATTGTCATACCTGTACATTGTCATACATGCATATCATCATAGTTGTATATAATTATACCTGTATATCGCTATACGTATATATCGTCATACTTGTATATCATTACACCTGTATATCATAAATGTATATCGTCATACCTGTATATCATTATACCTGTATATCGTCATACCTGTATATAGTCATACATGCATATCGTCACACCTGTATATCATTATACCTGTATATCATTACACCTGTATATCATTACACCTGTATATAGTCATACCTGTATATCATCATAAATGTATATCATCATACCTGTATATCATTACACCTGTATATCGTCATACCTGTATATAGTCATACATGCATATCGTCATACCTGTATATCATCATAAATGTATATTGTCATATCTGTATATCATTATACCTGTATATCATTATACCTGTATATCGTTATACGTATATATCGTCATACCTGCATATCATTACACCTGTATATTGTCATAAATGTATATCGTCATACCTGTATATCATTATACGTATATATCGTTATACATATATATTGTCATACCTGTATATCATTACACCTGTATATCGTCATAAATGTATATCGTCATACCTGTATATCATTATATGTATATATCGTTATACGTATATATTGTCATACCTGTATATCATTACACCTGTATATCGTCATAAATGCATATCGTCATACCTGTATATCATTATACCTGTTTATCGTCATACCTGTTTATCGTCATTCCTGTATATCATCATACCTGTATATTGTCAAACATGCATGTCGTCATACCTGTACATCATCAGTACGTATATATCGTCAGTGTGTGCATATTGTCATACCTGTTTGTTTATTTAATTAATGTACAGCAGAATTAGAGTTCATTAGAGCAGTGCAGTTCGTAAACATTACATTAAAGTCATTGTATTATTATTATTATTATTGTTGTTATTATTATTGTTTTTAGATTCCATTTTATCTGTTGCAGCGTATTAAACCCCAGTAAAACGAAATATTGTGATTAAAATTATGTAGTGTGAAACCAATCTGGAAATATCAAGAAGTATCATGATATATTTACCGTATCGCCCACCCAGCTCCAAAAATAAGCCTCTCATAGATGATGGCCTCGTCTTGTTTATATACAGGTTACTATTTAGTCCCATTCATTTGTCAGCTCCTGTGTCTTATCACTCCTTCATCTTTCAGTGCTAAAGTGGCTGCTAACCCTGCTCTCTCTCTCTCTCTTCCTCTCTCTCTTCCTCTCTCTCTTCCTCTCTCTCTTCCTCTCTCTCTTCCTCTCTCTCTTCCTCTCTGTAGCGGATGTTTTCTGCCAGTCCGTATTCAGACCCCATCAAGGTGGACCCCAGCAATGGCATTGCGTCGCCCAGTATGGAGCAGCCGGAGATGCTGTGGGTGATGGGTCCCGTCCTCGCCGTGGTGCTCATCGTCATCATAGTCATCGCCATCCTGCTGTTCAAAAGGTGAGACACAACTAGCGCGTCCCATTTCACAGTAATATAGGGACCCTCAGAAGTCTGCACTGTTTCTGATTTGCTGTACTGTGTAAATGTGATTACACACGTTCATGATGAATGAAATGACAGTCCCGTAAACGACTGCCGTCACGTTTCACTTTCGTTCCACATTCACAATATTAGTCCCGTCCCAGGTGTATAAGACATTATGTAAGAATAAATTCAGCACACGGAACGTTACGATCACTCTCTCAGATCAGCCTTCGCTTGTGTGCTGATGCCTCCGGTGTCGTTTCAGTCATCGGGTCAGGAATCGTGTGTTTCTGCGTTAGAAACCTAATTAGAATGTTAATAAATGATAAAGGAGCACTCAAAGTCAGAATCTTATTATGTTTACCCTTTCGCCGGTGGCAGGCTGGAAAAGTAGGTCGCTTGTTTCCGCATCCCCATCTCTAGCGTGCGTCTAATAAAGTGCAGGAGATGTGCTGGAGATAAGTGAAGGTTACTATTAATTGCATCAGCCTTTTGTATTCCTCTCACTGAGGAAGCTCCACTCCTCTGTTCCTCCTCTTTCTGTGCCTCTGAAGCGCCAGGTCACTTTATACAGGCTGTGAACACTGACTCACTGTGTAAACCGCTCGAGCCAGTGAGAAAGAGAGGAAGAAGAAAGAGAGGAAGCTCCGTTCATAATGATGTCTAGACTCGGCCAGAGAGCCCAGAAAGTTTACTGCTGTAGAGTTTAGTGAACAGAGAACACAGCCATTCAGAGTCGTCTGTAGAGTTTATACATACACAGACCGTCAGCTACAGAACGTTCTTCAAGCTTGTGATGTCACAGCCATGAATACATTTACATGTGACCACCCATTTGCAACAGTTTAGCCCCGCCCATTCCATACCTTTTCTGTCTGTCTATCTGTCTTTATTTAATTATTTTTCTATCTATCTATCTATCTATCTATCTAGCTATGTAGCTATCTATCCATCTATCTAACTGTCTGTCTATCTGTGTGTCTATCTGTGTGTCTATCTGTGTGTATATCTATCTATCTATCTATCTATCTATCTATCTATCTATCTATCTATCTATTTATCTATCTATCTAGCTATGTAGCTATCTATCCAGCTATCTATCCAGCTATCTAACTGTCTATCTGTGTGTCTATCTATCTATCTATCTATCTATCTATCTATCTATCTATCTATCTATCTATCTGTCTGTCTGTATTCAGTCAGCCTATAATCTATCTATCTATCTATCTATCTATCTATCTGTCTATCTATCTATCTATCTGTCTGTCTATCTATCTAGCTATGTAGCTATCTATCCAGCTATCTATCCAGCTATCTAACTGTCTATCTGTGTGTCTATCTGTCTATCTGTCTATCTATCTATCTATCTATCTATCTATCTATCTAGCTATCTAGCTATCTATCCAGCTATCTATCCAGCTATCTATCCAGCTATCTAACTGTCTATCTGTGTGTATATCTATCTATCTATCTATCTATCTATCTATCTATCTATCTATCTATCTATCTATCTATCTATCTATCTATCTAGCTATGTAGCTATCTATCCAGCTATCTAACTGTCTATCTGTGTGTCTATCTATCTATCTATCTATCTATCTAGCTATCTATCTATCTATCTATCTATCTATCTAGCTATCTATCTAGCTATCTAGCTATCTATCTATCTATCTATCTATCTATCTATCTATCTATCTATCTATCTATCTATCTATCTATCTATCTATCTGTCTGTATTCAGTCAGCCTATCTATCTATCTATCTATCTATCTATCTATCTATCTATCTATCTATCTATCTATCTATCTATCTATCTATCTATCTATCTCTGTCTATCTATCTATCTATCTATCTATCTCTGTCTATCTATCTATCTATCTATCTATCTATCTATCTATATTACTGACTATCTATCGATCTATCTAACTGTCTGTTTGTATTTAGTCAGCCTATCTATCTATCTATCTATCTATCTATCTATCTATCTATCTATCTATCTATCTATCTACAGCACTGTGAAAAAGCAGGCTCACTGTAGAGGATGTTATCTATCCTTCTATCTATCTATCTATCTATCTATCTATCTATACACATATAGCTTTGTGTAAAAGTAGGCTGTCTGTAGAGGATGTGCTATCTATCTATCTGTCTGTCTGTCTGTCTGTCTGTCTGTCTGTCTATCCATCTGTCTGCGTCTGTCTATCCATCTCTCTGTTCATAATTGTTTATCAAATTATGTCTTGTCTGTTCTTCTTTAATTTCTTGTAGTTTGTTTCTTTCTTTTTGTTTGTTTCGAGGCTTTATTTTTTCATTTTCTCTTCTTTCTTTCTTTTTTTATATACTTGTATCTGTAGTCCATATGTGAAAATTCAGCTGTAAAAAACTTCAGTTTCAGTTCTTCATGCTTGTGATCTCATAGCCATGAACTCATGTACATATACATAAATCTATCTATCCTCTTTTCTTTCTTTATTTATTTGTGCAATTTTCTTGTAGAAGCTCACTCTTTGTGTAGCATAGACGTTCAGAACAGCACGAATGCGACTTCTCCCCGTTTCAGAAGAGCCTTTCTGGACCGCTAACTTTTCAGACACCGACGCAAATGTTTGTGTGAAAAGTGAATCTGAGGGGAAATGAGTTGAGAGGTGTTTTCTTTCACTTTAGATGCCATTTGTAGAGTTTCTGACAGCCTCTAATCATGAATATCTCTTGCTCTCTTTGCCCCCCCCCCCTGTGAATGCAGCAAACAGGAGAGGTAGGTGCCATTAGTTCGCCCACAGTGGTCTGAGTGCTTCATCTGTCCTCTGTCGTCCATCTCATTCATTACTGTGTGCAGGGCCTGCTGATGTGACTGGTTTCATCACTTCTGCTGCTTTTAAACCAGCTAAAGGAGCAGTTTCATGAAAATTTAAATGTACAGATTCCCCAAATGTAGTCCATCAGCCAGGACGTAACGAGACTAGACATCTGGAGAGAGAGAGCTTGTTAAACCTTTGGCGCTGGATTGTGGCGCTAAAAGAGACACGCCTAGCTAGTAAAACATTATCATTAGCATATATATACACTATCGCTCAAAAGTTTGGGATCACAGTGTAATGTTCTTGTATTCAATGGAGTATCTTCTTCCTTAACACAACAATGGACTGACGGGTCTCTAAAGAAAGTTGTTTCTTTCTGGTCATTTTGAGTCGGTCAGCAAGCCAATCAACTGCTGATGCTTCAGATACTAAACTAACCTAGAATGTTGTTCCCTTTTATACTCACTTATTAGTAGAATGTTTTTCAGCTGTGATCACAATTGAGCAAGAGTGTCCTAACAACCAATTAGTCCAATAACATCCTTAACTTGGATTGGCGGCCGTACCAGGAGATTTAGACAGAGGACTGAGAATTACTGATAATAGAACTATATGTAAAATAAGCCTCTATACAAAAATAGACTTTAATACAAACATTTTTATTCTTTAAAAATCATCTGATACACTTACATTAATAGTGAAATGGACAATATTGTTTGTGAATTGCATGAAAATTGCATGAAATGAAATTCTAAAGTGATCCTAAACTTTTGAGCGGTAGTGTGTGTGTGTGTGTGTGTATATATATATATATATATATATATATATATACACATATACAGCCAACTGACTACATCACTGGTTCCCACCATGAACCATCATTTAGCCCCAGAGTCCTCTCTGTTGTCAACAGGCTGTTGTAATAAGACACTATGGAAGCCTATAAGCCGGCAGTTAGCAGTTGCCTCAGGCCAGGATGAGTCATTAATTCAATTAATTCAACTTTTCTCTCATTATACCAATCAGGGCTGTACAGTATATAAAAATACTGTTAGGCTACTTTCTGCAGTACTTCGTTAATGTTAAAAATATGTTAAAAAGAGATAAATAAGCAATAGTCCAAATACAAAAGACAGAAGCACAAGCCAACATGTGCAAAAGCAGTAACGGTCAGTGTGAGAATGTGGCTATAACTGGTGCAAACAGCAGTTATAGCATTAATAATCATAAATAGATGTTAGAGTAGTAAATATATGTGTATAGTGTGTAAGTGCATAGCAGCTTAATGTTCAGGTAAGCAGCTTAATAGGTAAACAGAGATGTTTGGAATTTACAGCTCTGAAGTATTGAAGGTACCAGTTGAAGTGCAGTGCATATCATGTCATGAGTTAGTGGAGCTTGGTGGTAATCAGTGCTCTCTAATAGTATTCTTTAATTCTTTTTTGGTATTAGAATAGCTGAAACCTATAGCTTCCATACTAAAGCCATACTGAGTTCTATCCATACTTTGGTCCATGTTTATAGAAAACAGTGAATAATTCAGTATGGGTGACTATAAGCCCTCGTAGGTCCCAGACTAACCGCTGCAAGCCTGTCTCGCCTACCACTTTAACACCCCGTTGAGCTGCCTCGCAGGTGCATGCTGAGGTGCTGTAGTTTATGTTTCCACCATGCAGTGCTCCTCGTGTTAGTTTTGATCCTCTTCTGACTTCCTCAAGGTGACTCGGAGGAAGCGTGCTAACTCAGCCTTTGCGCTGCCTCACCTGGGTATGAATGGCCTATTGTAAAGTAAATGCCAGCCTGGCAGCTGTTGAAATAGAAATGTTCCTGTCGTCAAAGCTGACATTTCCCTCAGCCAAACCATTTTGTTTCCTTTTTTTTTTCCCTCCCCCCACCGTCTCGTCTCCTCCCCACTACTACCCTTCCCTCGGGGCAGATGAACAAAGAGCCCTGTTCTGTCCCTGTCCTGTTTTACTGCTCCCCTATTTAGGCCTAATGCCAGGCTCTGTACTAATACATGCTTTTAGGCTCCTGTGTTTACGGTAGCTTAGCGCCCGAGAGTGGAGGTGCTTCCACAGACGGTGGGCAGGTGGGACTGCTTTGGTTACTGTAAGCATCGCGCCAGTAGGAACTGTGGGCCTCAGTAGGTCTGATCTTTGTATTCACTGCCGTTAGAAGTGATTGGAGTCACTGTTTTTGAAACTATACACCTGATATTATTTATAACACTGATTTTTTACAGGCTCTGCTTGTAAGAAGCTGTAGAACTGAAGAAGTTTGCGATGATGAATGGATAAATGGAGCTGTGGATGATTTGAGGATTAGCTTGTAAAAAAATAAATGTACAGGATGCTTTACATTCTGACCAAATGTCCAAATGTTACTGACCAAATAGCTTGAAATGTCAGGAAATGACTATAATTACATAATTAAATATATTATTATTGTTAATTATAATAAAAAAGTTAATAAAGATATAAATAAACTATTGGTTCACATTCCTGGAACCTAGAAATCTAGCATTCCACTCAACACAATATAAGTCCTCCTGCTGAACGCTGTTAGAAGACTGACCGTCAGGGCCTCCTCCTCACCTAACACCAACCAGTTCTCCTGTTCATTCGTTCCAACTGCAACACCCCCTTCATCACCAGCGTTGAGATAGGATGGGACTGTTTCAGTTCTCTCCCACTTTTCAGAATGACTCAGTCAGAGACTGCCTCAGTCAGGGACTGCCTCTACCAGTGTAGTTTCTAAAATCTTTTTCAAATCAGACTTCAATACAGGTGTTCTCTCAGCTTTTCTTCGTTATTTAGCTTAAGCTGTAAATATTGTTTGAGCAGAGGAGGGTGGGTCTCCCCCTGTGAGTCTTGGTTCCTCCCAAGGTTTCTTCCTCCAGTCTGAGGGAGGTTTTCTGGCCATTAATGCCTCTAGCTTGCTCACTGGAATATATATATATATATATATATATATATATATATATATATATATATATATATATATATATATATATATGATGTAACTGCCCGTTTTCAGACTTCTGTAAAGCTGCTTTGTGACATCATTAACAACATTAATAAACTTGTACTTAATTCTTGTACTTAATTCAATTAAATAACTATTATATGTATATATATATATATATATATATATATATATATATATCCAAAATGACAACTTTACAATAAAAGGGAAAAAACCTACTTCACTTTTAATGTAAGTTTTTTTCCAAGCTATTTTGGAGCGTTTCTATTGGTTCATTCATCATAGATGTTTCACACAATGTAAACAAATGATGTAGGAAAATAAAAATCGACAAAAATTGAGATACTTTTGTTTATATATAGCTGTATATCTGCATGTTTTTATATTAAAAGTCTTCAATTCCAGACCAAGTCTCCAGTCCAAGTCTTCACTCTGAACTTAAGATCCAGAGTAGAACGATGTGCTACATCTTGTTAAACTCTGTATCTGAGTATTATATATGCTGTACTATAGTTTTATGTGTGAGAGAAAGCTGCCTGTACTACAGATGTATTCACAAGAAGTTCAGTAAGTGAAGATTTTCTGCTTTATAGATAAACGTTTATGTATTAACAGTATTTAGTCTCAGCTTGGATCACGCTTGGTCAGTCTTGGGTCGGCTGGTGAGAGTTATAATCTAGTTCAGATCAGATTTTCAGTAAATTCCGTAATTGTCAGATTCCCACAAGTTGTGTGTGTGTGCGAGTTTTCCGCTAACAGATGTTGTGCGTCTTGCGCATTAGCGCCCGCTAGCACGTAGCAGCTCTACCTGCTGGGGCCTGCAGGTGCTGCAGTGGCGTAATTACCCGGTGTTGTGCCATCCAGCTGATGTGCTAATTACCCGGACGGTTTGTTTTCCCCACAAACAGGAGACAGCACAGCCGCAGTGCCTAGCGTACGCTCTGAAATGAGCGGAGCGAGAAACAGAGCGGATGTTTCTGATAAGCGCTAGCCGGAGCTGTTCCACCTCTCCGTCAGGAAATCAGATCGCTTCCCTAAAAGCAGCACAGCTCCCGCTCTGCCGGAGAGTCTCGGCCACTTCCATCTCCCCCTGATACCTGTACTGCCCTGACCACTGCTCACTGCACAGCTGCTCTGCAGGAAACTCTAACTTGACAAGTACAATTATTCTCAATGATTCTAAATATAGTATTTCTTGGCTGAACAGCCTCAACATGAGAAATATTATATATTTACACTCAGTTTAAGATCATTTCACTTGCCAAGATAGCTTTCTTTGCAGGCTGTCCACTCAAATCCACTTTATTTATTTATTTATTTATTTATTTATTTATTTATTTATTTATTTATTTATTAAAGCAGAAATGCTAAGAATCTATGTTTCTATCTGTCTATCTATTGATTTATCCGTCTATTGGTTTATCTGTATTTATCTATCTGTCTGTCTGTCTGTTTCTGTCCGTCTATCTGTTTCTATCTATCTATCTATCTATCTATCTATCTATCTATCTATCTATCTATCTATCTGTCTATCTGTCTATCTATCTATCTATCTATCTATCTATCTATCTGTCTATCTGTCTATATATCTATCTATCTATTGATTTATCCGTCTATTGGTTTATCTGTATTTATCTATCTGTCTGTCTGTCTGTTTCTGTCCGTCTATCTGTTTCTATCTATCTATCTATCTGTCTATCTATCTATCTATCTATCTATCTATCTATCTATCTATCTATCTATCTGTCTATCTATCTATCTATCTATTGATTTATCCGTCTATTGGTCTATCTGTATTTATCTATCTGTCTATCTGTCTGTTTCTGTCCATCTATCTATCTGTCTGTCTGTCTGTCTGTCTGTCTATCTATCTATCTATCTATCTATCTATCTATCTATCTATCTATCTATCTATCTATCTATCTATCTGTCTGTCTGTCTGTCTGTCTGTCTGTCTGTCTGTCTGTCTGTCTGTCTGTCTGTCTGTCTGTCTATCTATTGATTTATCCGTCTATTGGTCTATCTGTATTTATCTATCTGTCTATCTGTCTGTTTCTGTCCATCTATCTATCTGTCTGTCTGTCTGTCTATCTATCTATCTATCTATCTATCTGTCTGTCTGTCTGTCTGTCTGTCTGTCTATCTATCTATCTATTGATTTATCCGTCTATTGGTCTATCTGTATTTATCTATCTGTCTATCTGTCTGTTTCTGTCCATCTATCTATCTGTCTGTCTGTCTGTCTGTCTATCTATCTATCTATCTATCTATCTATCTATCTATCTATCTATCTATCTATCTATCTATCTATCTATCTATCTATCTATTGATTTATCCGTCTATTGGTCTATCTGTATTTATCTATCTGTCTGTTTCTGTCCGTCTATCTATCTATCTATCTATCTATCTATCTATCTATCTATCTATCTATCTATCTATCTATCTATCTATTGATTTATCCGTCTATTGGTCTATCTGTATTTATCTATCTGTCTGTTTCTATCTATCTATCTATCTATCTATCTATCTATCTATCTATCTATCTATCTATCTATCTATCTATCTATCTATCTATCTATCTATCTATCTATCTATCTATCTATCTCTGTCAGTATCCAAATCTGACCAGTTTGCGGTTCTGACGTCCACTAATAAAAACCATGTACACATTAAATGTTTGTTTATCACATTTAACTAATTAATATTCACGTTCATTCATGCCTGTGGTGTGTGCTGATTAGTTGATTTGTTTGTTTATTTGTTTAAGTTTGGTGTGTATATCTTCATAATCTTTCATAATTATTTACTTAATGAATCAGTTTCTTAAGATCCGAAATGATAGCTGTTAAATTATATTTGTTTAATTGGTGTGCTCAGTTATTTAGTAACTTATTCCTTTGTTACACTGAGTGGAGTGCAGATTCATCTCATGTCCACAGTGTGTGTGTGCGTGTGTGTGTGTGTTTGTTTGTTTTTGTGTATTAATAGGTGACATTTGATTGATTGGTGTGCACGTTTGGCTGCACGGTTCTTATCAAGTCCCTCACGTCCGCAAAAAGGCTGCTAATAAGTCACTAGTCAGTCTGAAGAGGGCGCCTGTGATCAGGGCTAATTAGGAGAATGCTAGCATAAAATGCTTTCTGACCATGACCTCACTTCTTGCTTCACAGGAAACGGGCATCCCCCTTGCCTAAAGATGAACACCTGGGTGGGGTGAAGGACTCTCTGCTGGCCAACTCGTCAGATCCTGTAGAAATGAGGAGAATCAACTACCAAACACCAGGTAACGCACCACCTGCACACCATACTTATCACCAGTATATCCACAGTGTATGTCATTAATTGGAGATCAGTATTACGATCGTTCCTTAGTATTTTCACAATTTTGAGAAATTAGTCATTATTTTGACACACAAAGTCAACATTTTTAGAAAATGTAATTTTTTGGTATCGCAGGTCTTATTTTGAGATGCAAAAATAAGTGTTTAGAGAAAAAGTTATAATTTTGATTTAGTAGGTTGTGATTTTGAGGTTCTTACTAAAAATCTATGAAAAATAAGTCAGAATGTCAAGATAATAACTCAAATTTGACAAATATTTCATTTTGACACTAAGCCATACCATACTTATCACCAGTAAATCAACAGTCATTCTTTTGAGATACAAAGTCAAAATGCTTAAAAAAAAAATTGATATTTGAAATTTGAGTCTTATTTTGAGATACTAGGTGAATATGTTTAGAAAATAAGTCATCATTTTGACTTAGTAGGTTCTGATTTTGAGGTTAATAATGGAAAATCTATGAGAAAAGTAAGTCAGAATTTTGAGATAATAACTCAAATTTCAACAATCTTCCATTTTAACACAGTAAGTCATTCTTTCGAGATACAAAGTTAAAATATTTAGAAATCATAATAAATAACAGTAATATGTTAAGTAAAAATATGTATATTTTAGAAAATGTTATTTTAAATTATAAGTTATTTTAAGGTACTATAAAAAGTTATATTGAAGTAATAAAAAATAAGTAATTATTTAGACTTTTTAAAACATTATTTATATATATTTATATTATTTATACATATATTTAAGAAACATCTATGAGAAAATAACTCGAATTTTGAGAGCTCAAATTTCAAATTTATTTAGACACCGCACGTCATTCTTCTGAGATTCTAAGTAAAAAAAAATGTAGAGGTCATTGTTGTTTTGACTGTAAATAATATAACTTCAGGTCCTCATTGTTTCAACATAGCAAGTCATAATATTGTTATATTATTATATTTATAAAAAAAAAAACAAGTAATGATTTTGACTTTGCAAGACATTATTTCAAGATATTAACTAAACATTTTAAATATATTGGCCTCAGAAGCAGTAAACCTGGGGTCGTTTTTTTTCCTCCCATGTCTGGCAGAAACCGACGACCCCATATATCTGTTATCAGCTGCAGCCGAACATGAATTAGGAACAGCTTGTGCACACTTCCAGTGATGTTATGTTGTTTTTTGTTACAAATCAATGGCGGCTGTGTGTTTACATTGATTAAGATAAGCTAGAGTTCTGTTGCTCTGTTCAGTCGGGCCGGCTCGTGTTCGCGGCCATCTCTGCTCATTTCAGTGTCCAGACTGCAACGACGGCATAAATCAGCAGCTAGTTCTTCAGAAAAGCCTCGTCTCTTTCTCCCACCCTCCTCTTTAACATTCCACCTCTCTCTCTCTGTCTCTGTCTGCCTCTGCCTCTTTATCACCTCCGCTCGAATCACCGTCCGTGGCGGCGAAGGCAGCCGAGCCCGTTCGGTCTTAATTGTGTCGAAGTTACTTTGAAAAGGCGTTTTTCCTCTTCTCGTCTGAACGGCCGTAATGATCGCACAAAAGCTTCCACCCAGCCTAATTAGTGAAATGTGGAAATCTCGTTTTAATCTTTCACACCGACTTCCATTAAATTCTTTTTTTTTTTTTTTACTTTTTCCTCCCACAGTCAACGCCGGTTAGGTCTTTAATGAGTGAGGAAGAGAGAAAATAGAAATTATACTTCGTTTTGCTGCTTTTTCATCGACGTAAATGAGCGAACAGATCAGCCGTCTCTTTGACATTGCTAGTTTTAGACATTCATTTCACTGAAGAACTTTTAAATGCCTCTTTAGCTGTTCTTAATTCAGAATCAAGGTGGCCCCTTTCATTAGAGCCCTTAAAGAGGCCCTTAAAGAGCCCATATCCCTCATTTTCTAGCGTTTTAGATCCACTTTGGAAGATTTGGTCCTAATTCATTGTACGGGACCTCCTTAGAATTAAATGGACTCAGAATTCAAAAGCAGACCAGACTGAAACACTTGGGAGTGGGCGGGGCTAAACTGCGGTAGATATATGTAAGAGCATATGCAGATGTTTTGATTTTGCTGACATTACAAAAACATTGAATTCCATTAAGCTTGTTGTTGTTATTATTATTATTATTATTATTATTATTATATTTTGTAAGCTTATCCGTTTTACTTGCCGCCACAGAATAAGTCACATGTTTCGTTTGCATGTTCATTCCCATCATTCTTTGCACTAAAACACAAATATAATCTTTCCAAATGCTATTTGAAGGGGACGTCCTTCAAATTTTCCAAATTTCTCCAGAATTAATATTGTTAGCCAAGTTATTCCGAGCGGTTTGGTGTGAAATGCTTTATTCTACAGACACTTGCTGAGAACCGTTCCCAATGGTAGTGAATAGAACCAGACCCCACCTTTTAAAAGCTCCCTCACAGAAAGTTATTCTATGAAATGGTTGTGAACACACCGCCCGATGTCTGGCTCATTGCTTTACGCAGTTTTATGATAAAATTTGAATCAGTTTACTTTAATGGTGGAGGGATACAGCCAGGTTGTTTTAAGGCAAAATAGTTACCAAATAAAACATATATATATATATATATATATATATAATTTTTTTTTTTTTTTTTTTTTTTTTTACTTTTTTTTTTTTTACTTTTTTGCCTTCATCAATGTTTTATGTGGTGAAGACAGGTGTAGGGTCACTGGTGGTTTTGTTAGTAAATAAAAGGACTATATCTGTGTATATATCATGGTGACCCCTGGTTCCATTTACCACCACTGTAAAGAAAATCTGAGTCTCCACAGTGAATCACAAATTCACACCAAACCACTCTGAATAGAAGTATAATTGCTATCCAGTGAAAAACAAGTAATATCTTTTCTTTCAATGAAAGTCAATGGAACCAGATTTTTTTTCCAAGCTGTTTTGGAGCATTTCTATTGGTCCATTCATCACGGAACTTTCGCACAATGGTAAATGGTAGCGGCTGTGCTGAAATGATGTAGAAAAATGCTGATATATGTGTTTTTCATTGGACAGCGTGAAAATTTCATGATCAATAGAAATGCTCCAAAATAGCATGGAAAAAAATCTGGTTCCATTGACTTACATTGAAAGAAAAGATATTACTTGTTTTTCACTGGTTTTGATGTAGTTTTAATGTAATATAGTGCTTGATGTAGTATGTAAATATTGTGTGTGTGTGTGTGTGTGTATATATATATATATATATATATATATATATATATATATATATATATATATATATATATATATATATATATATATATATATATATACTGCAACAGTATTTACATACTACATCAAGCACTACACTAATTTAGTGTATCAGTTTCTATATAAATCCCTTTAAATCCAAAGCCACTCTATTCTGTGCTCTGTGCCAAATGGGCTCCTCTGCGTCACCAGAAGCTTCTTTCCTCCACCGGCTCCTTCACAATCCCTGTCAGTTAATTAGCGCTCCTGCTTTTTGATTCTCAAGGTGAGCGTGAGACAGAACAATGGCACTGAGAGAAAATGTCAACCCCCAAACACCCCCCACCCCCATCTCTCTCCTCTTTCTCTCTTTCTCTCTTTCTCTCTCCTCTCTCTCTCTCTCTCTCTCTCTCTCTCTCTCTCTCTCTCTCTCTCTCTGTAATAGAGTAATATTCTAGCCAGGTTATTATGAATCCCACTCTCAGCTGCTCTCAGGCTGGAGAGCACATAATTACTGCAGGCAAAACAGGTGCAGGCGCTTTTATCATGGATTCACATTTTATCTTTGATCCACTTCTGATGTTTCCTGTCTTTTGGTGAAGCTCGAAGTTTAACCTGGGCAATAGCGGGATAGCAGTAATGATCACAAATAGAGTATCTGTTTAATACCAAAGATTGTGTTTTCAATATAATGACCACACAAGTTCCACCATAAAGATCAGACATCATCAATTACTGTAGCGTTAAACACAGTTGACCATGTTATCAGCCACGGAGTCATTAAAGGAGCAGTGTGTAAGATTTTGGAGGAACTATTAACGAAAATGGAATGTAATATACGAAACTATGTGTATAATTTACCTGGAACTACAAACAGTTGTGCTCTCGTTAGCTTAGAATGAGCTCTTTATATCTATGGGTCATCTTCCAACAGAGGCTGCTATGTGGTGCTGCTCTGTTAGTTCTGTAGCCCGGTGAGGACGAGCCACACAGTGCCTTTCATGTTTTTACTTTGAAGCAATTGCTGCTGGCCAACCATTCGGTGGGATGAGAAGTTTAACAAATGGAGGCTCATCTATCGTATTTAATTAAGAAAGAAAGGGTGAATCCTCATCACTGAACATCAGAAACATGAGGCAAAACAGGCAATAGAAGAAAACCTGATGGTCGTAGGTTCTTCTACGTGCTAGGAAAGGGAGGGGGGAGATTGGCAACCTCATCGCAATAAACGATTAAATATTACACACTGCACCTTTAATGTTGAACAGTTGAAGCTCTTGAATTGCACTAGGTGGCGTAGTGGTGCGGTACTGTTTTAACTTCAATTACTATTCAGATTTAAAATTAAAATACATACATACTTTCTAAACATTTTATGATAGAATCTCTTTTAAATAGCGTATATAAAATATTCTCCATAATAATAAATAAATAAATAAATAAATAATAATAATATAATAATAATTGTGCAGCGACTATTAGGGTGATGGATCAATCTCATATTCTGCTCCCTAATAGTACCTTCTCTGTGGTGGTCCTGTAAGGGTTCTGACCATTAAAGAACAGGGTGAAAGGGGATAAACAGTGTATGCAGTGAATCAGATGGACTACAGTCTGTAAGTGTAGCTCCTATATGGTCAGTGGAGCTGATAAAACAGGACAAGGAGGTGGTTTTAATGTTATAGCTGATCTGTGTTCATGTTTTGTTGATACGGGGAATGTAAATATGCTATGTTTCTGCAGATTCTTACTATTTCTATTTCTAGAATTGGGGGTGATAACAGAAATGGCTCTCCAAATGTTCAGTTCAGCAAACAAGCCCTCCCCAAAACACTGGAAGAGCCCAAAGTGCTGCGTCAGACACGCTTACGGTTCTCAGCGTGGCAGTTCTGATGGCCTTAAACTCCTGTATGTGCTAAAGCAGTGTGTGTCTAATGCAGCACAGGGGCAAACACATCCTCTTCTCCTCTCTCCTCTGATTCCTGCCTGAGTTCCTCCTGTGTTTTTCCCTGGATCTGGCATGACTTCCCAGAGCTTTAATTCTCACTTTCCTCACTTTTCTCTCTCCTCCTGCATCTGCTGTCAGTCTACCTCTCCGCATGTTCTCACGGAGTATTTGCAATCGGCTGCGGCCGCTGTAAATCGCAGGTCTCCCCTCCTGCCTGCCGAGCTCCAGCTAACTGGCTCACAGTTGTGAATGTAGCGTTTACTGTATTCACAGCTCTCGTTTTCCAGCACATCATTAGACACCGACTTACTTTCTTTGAGCTGCTTTGCATTACAAGTGCAAATTCCTGCTCCCTGGTGACTGTAGGATATTCCCAAGTACTGTTAATACAGGGTTATACTATGTAAACACGCTAATGCTAAATAAACTCAACTTCATTACAGATTGTCTGTTCGGACGTACAGAGGTACAAAGCAGGAACGTCACGGTGCTATACATAGAACTGATTAACCAGTCGTGGGTTTTAGATTATATGATGCTAATGCATATTTAAAATTCTCTCTCAGCGAGAAAACGAGCCATTTATATGCATTTTGTGCCTTTCAGAGCCTTTTAGAAGTCTTTTAATGCTTTCCTGGTGTTCTTCTCTTTCCAGTTAAGTACTTTAGGCTCTTTGGAAGTCTCTGTAGGTTTGTTCTCGCTCACTTAAAGAGAAATTTCCATCTTTTTTCCTCTTTTTTTAACATTTATGCATAATTCACTCGGCTGAGATGTGAACAAAGTCGTTCCGAGTGGTTCGGTGCGAAATCTGTGCACATTCCGAATTGTACACAGAAACATTAGTATATGAAATATTAATAATTACGTTGCCTGACGTCTGAGACTTTGGTATACTGTCACTCCGAGACCAGAATTTGGCATAAAATGTTTTATTGTTGGAGGGGTACATGCGGGGCATTGGTAGGACAAATAGTCCTCCAAGAAAAAGTAGAATCAAGCAATCAATCAATCAACATTTATTTTATCTCAGATATATGTTGAGGGGTGACCGTCATTTGCAATGCAGCCGAGCATTTACATTTTAAGGGACTGAAAAAAAAAACATTTAAAAAAAAAAAGAACAAATAATATACAAATTTTAAAATAAACATTTAATATAGATGAATAAAATATAAATGTTAAAAAAATTAATAAAGTAATATAAAATAAACATAAAATACATAATAATAAACAAATAAGATAATAAGGATTCAAATACTACAAAAAATAAACTAATTTCAAACAATCACGATATAAAAAAATCAAACAAAAGAATATAAAATAAACATAAAATAACATAAAATTCAAATCCTAATAGAAAGATAAACTCATTTAAAACAATCACAGGATTCCTGATGGTGACTAGAAACTTTTAAAATTTAAACTTTTAAAGTTTAAAATGGTTCAGTGATCCCAGCGAGCTGAGCTTCAGAGTTTCCTGTAGAGAACTCCAGCTCGCTGGTGCACTGTAGCTAAAAGCAGACTTTCCCACTTCACTAAAAACCCGGTACCTGACAGGTGATCCAGCCACTAGAGCGAGTCTGATAATTATTTTTAATTTATGAAATCAGAGAAGAGATGTAAGCTGGCAAATGGCCAGAGAGTGATTTATAGCTAAAAATAACGTCATATAAACGCTTGTGTAGGGTCGCTGGTGGGTTTAGGTAGTTAATAAAATGGCTATATTTGTTTTAATAGACATGGGGACCCCTGGTTACCTTCACCACCACTATAAAGAAACCAGTCTCTCTGGAATAGACTGTCTCGCATCAAAACACACCAGATGGCTTTAAGTACATCTTAATGATTGAAAATTCTGGATATTTGTAAAAAAAAAAAGATGGAATTCCACGTTTCCCCTTTGATGCACATGCTAAGCAAACCCCTGCTAATGCAGAACATGGTTCAAACTGAACTCATATACATTTCCTATGCTATGGTATGTATCATTTTGGTAAACCTATAGAAATCAGTTTATTTCATTATTTAATGTTATGAATGTTCATTAAAAATCTTGTTTTTTGATCTTAAATCTTTTTTTAATTCTTATTTATTTAGTTCATCAACAAAACTAGTTGTGAACATGTTCCAGACTGCAAATGTTTACAAACATCAACAGTTCCTATCAAACTCCATAACACATAACTCTGCTAGAAGGGAAGTGATACAAGCATTATTTTTATTTTAAAAGTTCAAATATAACTGAAATATGTGTGTGTGATGATCAACAACAGCTAAATTGAGGAATTCATGAAAGCTTGGACGATGAAATGAATTTATTGCAGAGATTATAGAAAATAAAACCCCAGCAGTTGTGCATCAAAGGGTTAAAAGTAAAAGCAAACATCAGAGACGCGATCTGTCATTAAACTCGATTGGTAAACTGAGCACGTTGATTGAAAAAGGCATGGGCGGCGGGTATGAACTGATAGCTCTTTCATTCTTTTGATTCTTCTATTCCTCCCTCCGTCTTCTCTCTGCAGGTCCCAGCTCCTCCTGCTGTCCGAACTCTCCAAGTTAGTTGGCATTCCTGCTGTGTTTCTGCATATTCAGTGTTAGCTTGTTCTCGACTTGTTCTCTGTCTGTCTGTCTGTCTAGTTTCCCATCTATCTAGCTGCTTCCTGTCTCTTAGCCATGAAGTCTGTCACTGCTGCTGCTCTGCCTCTGCTTTTACCTCACCCTACAAGCTGTTGCCTCCTTCTGCCTGGCAGGAACATCAGCCAGTCAGGGCCTTCTTAAAGGGATACTGCAGTTGTTCGCGTCTCCCTGCGTCATATGTGTCAAATGGTCAAATGCCACAGATGCTCATTCCAGCCCGTTTCACTGCTGCGCTTGGAAACGACCTGAAAACGAGACTCACGTATAACAGAAGCTATGATGGGATGGTGGCTGAATTCCATCAGTGAATATCTTTATGCATTCACGAGCTGGAAGAATGTTTACTGTTTAATTGCCACTACAGGTCTGAGTTTTATAGCAGGCTCCGTCTAAGCACAGTGTGGTCGTGGGGTAAACTTTGGGTAAAACCATGTGTCTTAGTGAAAACGTCTGTGCATTTTAATGGTTAATTTCTGTTTATTGGTCGAATTTAACACGTTGGAAGTCGATTTTGAGTTTTCTACATCATTTGAACACGCCAATGGTTGTTCACATTGAGTGAAAGTTTCATGATGAATGCACCAATAGAAGTGCTCCAAAATAGCTTGGTGAAAATTCTGGTTCCATTGACTTACATTAAAAGTAAAATAGGTTTTTGGTCTCTCCTGTAAAGTTGCAATTTTTAAAATATATATTTTTTTTATTATACATCAACAATATACTGGGCTTTTTTTGCTTCCAGTATACTAAACGTAGAACATAAGAAGTCATCATGCATTGATATGTACCACCCCTGCTAATGCAGAAATATGTCTTATTTGAGTTTGTTTATGACGGCATTTGACCAAGTACACCCAAAATCTTGCAGATGACTTTAGGTACACTATATGGCCAAAAGTTTGTGGACGCCTGCCAAGATCAAGAGCATCGAACAAGAGTTTGACCCTCCTCACTCCTCTAAGAAAGGTTTTTACTAGATGTTGGAACACTGCTGTGAGGATTTGATGTTGTTCAGGCGCAAGAGCATTACTGAGGTCAGCTGTGGGATGATTAGCTCAATATCTTTCCAGCTCGTCCTAAAGCTACTGGATGGAGCACCATCACTCTAGAGAAAGCAGTTCCACTGCTCCACAGCCCTTATACTCTTCTAGCCCATGCTTGGCATTGAGCATAGTGACCTTTGAGTCGTGTACAGCTGCTTCAGAGCGTCCTGTTCTATTTCTATTGTCAATGCTTTCCTATGAAGATTCCAAGTGCATCTAATTCTTTGTGTGTGTTCACTAGGGATGTACGAAATATCGATATATCACGATATTATGTTTAGTGATACTGTATCAATTCTTAAAACACAGTATCGATTATTATTTAACAGTTTACATGCAATGATTCCTGGCAGACTGTGTGTGACTCTGACCACTAGATGGCAGTGTTGTAATCCATTTTCAGCTCCACTCCAACATTAACAAGCAGCACAAAGACGCAAAGCTATTGTAAGCTTTGGCATTGTAACCTGTGTATATAGGGGTATGTTTTTATAGTATTATTTTAAAAATCACGGTATAACACGATATATTGAATCGTGACCGCTGTATCACCGGTGGATACGCATCTCATCGGCAGGTTCTTGCCAATACACAGCCCTAGTATTCACAGTGGGTGCACTTTAAAGCAAGAACAAGAGGGAATGTCCACAAACTTTTGGACATATAGTATAGCAGAAACCCTTGAGGTGGGAAAAAGAGAGCAACCAGAACGGCTCCCTTTGGCTTCTGTTGGGAGTCATTAAGGTTTCCTTTCATTTCTAAGTTCAAAGAAACATGTCAAATGTAGCGTCCAGTGAAATTAATCATGATGCGGATGCGGCAGATGGACATTAGGTTGGAAAATGCTGGTAGTATTCCTTTAATTCCTGGAACATGTGTCGTATCATGTGTGATGCTTGTATAGACTGAGCCAGTACACGAAGATGTGAAATGTGTCTATACGCCCACGTTCATACAGCGGCATGGGGAAGCAGAGCTTTTGGCCTTTCATCAGTGGAGTGCATTCGCTCTTAGTATTGACAGTGATAACAAAGGCCTGCTGTGAATTCATTTGAATTTTTTCTGACTTGTAGCGCATGGAAATGAGCCGAGGAACTGTGTGGAAAACGAAGATTTTAAAGGAGATGTTATTTTTATGTGAATCCAGCAAACATGTTGACATGTAAATACAGTTCATGTAATATGTAATACAGTTCAGTTATCATGTATTTATGTAATTATGTTTAGTTTAGGGCTGACACGCTGGGTTCCAGACTCGCTTGCTCTTATACTTTATATGTTTTAGTGCTTCTCGCTGTGGCTATAAAGAACTAATGTAATAGGTGATCATACGGCATGTCCCATTACTCTACCCAATTGTGCCTAATGAGCCTCGCCAGTCCAGCCACTGTGATCCTAATACTTGTTTTTTATGTACTGTAGCTCTGACAGCCCCCTCATTAAACGTAGGCTCCCTCTTCCTCTTCTTTCTAAACATCCTCCTTTCCTTCCTGAAAAAAAAAAGAAAAGAAGCAAACTCTGAACCTTCCCAAATCCAGTTTAACCGCACGGCCTTGCCAAGTTCAGAAGCGCAGGGAATTTGCTTTGGTAGATTAGCCATAAATCATGTAATCAGCACCGGCGAGGAAGGTAGAGCAAGTGTTTTTAGGGTCTGTGTAAATCTAACGAGTTTCATTTGGGGAATGCAGAGCATAAGAGCTGTGATCATTTGTTTTTTGGGGGGAAATGAGTTTAAAGCTGCAGCTTGGCGAATAAAATTTAGCCTGTTTTCTCCCCCTCACCTCAGACGCAGCCAGCGAGCCGAGGCATGTTCGGCGTCTGAAGTTTGCTCCTTTAGTTTTAGCACTTGAGCTAATGAAGCTGATTAGTCATAAAGGGTTATATAAACCTGGTGCTAGCTACGAGTCTGTTGCATCACACTCGCCTCAAACCGTGCTCAGTAGCTCAAAACAGTAGTGGCAGCCACATTGGAGCTATTGTAAACAAGAATTCCACCAATTAAAAAAAAATTATTTTATCATTTAATATAATAAATCATTCAGAGTGGTTTGGTGTGAATTGGTTGATTCTACAAAGATTTTCTTATAGTGGTGGTGATAGGAACCAGGACGAAAACCTTCTTCACTTTTAATGTAAGTCAGTGGAACCAAAGATGTTTCCAAGCTGTTTTTGACCATTTCTATTGGTAGTTTCATCATGAAATTGTCATGGTATTTAAAGGACAGCTGTCATTTTCAAATGATGTAGAAAAATTAAAATCTACAAAAATAGAAAAAAACACTCTTTTGACTATATATATATATATATATAGCGCCTTTTTATTTGCTGCCTAGAATCACTAGTGAACCTACATGATGGTAAAATATTGGGGAAAAATATGAATATATATTTATTGCATCACAGCATCATGCATTTATCCCACCACCATGAACAGATTTTAAAAAAACCTCAAATGATGTAGAAAAATAAAAATCTACAAAAATAGAAAAAAACACTCTTTTGACTATATATATATATATATATATATATATATATATATATATATATAGCCTTTTTATTTGCTGCCTAGAATCACTAGTGAACCTACATGATGGTAAAATATTGAGGAAAAATATGAACATAAATGTGTGTGTGTGTGTGTGTATATATATATATATATATATATATATATATATATATATATATATATATATATATATATATATATATATATATTGCATCACAGCATCATGCATTTATCCCACCACCATGAACAGATTAAAAAAAAACTCAAAGCTATCAATGTTAATCAAGGTGTCAGTGTATTTAGATTGATTTCATGTAATATCTTTCTGTAACAAAGCTTTTAGAGGTGGACGTCTGGTTCCTATCAATCACCAATAACAGCTCAGTGAGAGTGATGATTTAGACCACTTAGGATCAGCCTTGTAGCTCCAGTGCTAAAACCAAAGTAGCCCACCCCAACTTCAGCTCTCAAACATGTCTTGGCTACATTAGAAGGAGAGAAGTAGAAGAAGAAAACTGGCCAAACTATGGCTTTAAACATTCTGCTCTGATATGATTCTGTCCTCAGCAGTCAAGCGTGTTGGCTTTAATGTGTGGGCATCACTGTGTATGTCCACCGTCCGCTGCTTCTGCTCACATCTGCTACCTCCACTGCATGATGGCACCAGTACGTGCAAGTGTTCTGTTTTTTTTTTTTCTTTTGGGCTTTTTTTTTCACTCTCTTTATCTATTTGTCCTTTTATCCCCCCTCAGCAGTTCCCTCACATTGCACCTGAGCACACATCTTCATGTCCTTCTCCAGCAGCTTCTCACTCACCCAATCACCGTGACTCCACGCTGACCCGAGCCAGCCGTTATCCTCCGTCCCACTCAGCGCTTTTTTTTCACCTCTCTCCTTTCTTCTCCTCCTCCAGGAATGAGGGAGCACCCACCCATCTCCGTCTGCGACCTGGCCGACCACATCGAGCGCCTCAAGGCCAACGACGGACTCCGCTTCTCGCAGGAGTACGAGGTGAGATCTGATACAGACAAATGAATGAACATTTGAATATCGGTGGTTAACGTGCCTCCTCGTCTCCCACAGTAGAGAGCAATGACGGAAAATGTAAATACTTTTTATTTTTAATTATGAATTCCGATAAACCATTGAGGCTGAGGATGACACCGACCTTTGTATAACCTCTATTTCGGGTCTGTCTCAAATCCTAGTGAGTGTGTAAGTAGGCTGTCTAGGTAGCAGCTGTGTAAGTATCAGCGTTCTCTCCTCATCTCTCCTCATAAAACAGATTACTGAGACGCTCTAGTTAGAGAGAGACTGCGTCACGGCTTGTTTCCGCCCACTGCAGCACGCCACCGGTGGTTTAGCTGGTTGCTAAGCTACCGGCCAGTATCCAAAACAATAGCCCGAGGCTTAAAAATCCACTAGCATAAATGCTAATGGTTCGAGTATAAAACTGCTAAATGGTAGACTAGTTACAGAGTTGCTAATAAAATACTGTTTTGTGTGATTATATGACAAGAAACACATTAAAATACCAAAGAGAATCAAAATAACTTACATTTAAAGATCAATTCTTCTCTAGTAGCTCCGCTTTTGTCCGCCATGTTGGGAACAAGTTCTGCCTGTGTTGCATCATGATACCCTTAGCAACTGAGGAAGCGTTCGATGCTTCTTTAAAATCAAGTTAAAATAAGGTTTCTCAGTAGAAGCATGTTTAAGGTATGTAAGAATTGGGACAGTCTACATGTCTGGAGAGCATACTATGATGAAATATGCTGCCTATGTAG
>CM038723.1:31172464-31189964 GCA_021613375.1 Megaleporinus macrocephalus
GTACACACCGGTCCAAAACTCAGATACCAACAAGTACAGTAAATACAGTTAATACAGTTAATATAGTAAATATAGTAAATACAGTTAATATAATAAATACAGTAAATACTGTTAATAAAGTTAATAGAGTAAATACAGTAAATACAGTTAATACAGTTAATATAGTAAATATAGTAAATACAGTTAATATAATAAATACAGTAAATACTGTTAATAAAGTTAATAGAGTAAATACAGTAAATACAGTTAATACAGTTAATATAGTAAATATAGTAAATACAGTTAATATAATAAATACAGTAAATACTGTTAATAAAGTTAATAGAGTAAATACAGTAAATACAGTTAATACAGTTAATATAGTAAATATAGTAAATACAGTTAATATAATAAATACAGTAAATACTGTTAATAAAGTTAATAGAGTAAATACAGTTAATACAGTTAATATAGTAAATACAGTTAATAAAGTTAATATAGTAAATACAGTTAATACAGTTAATACAGTAAATACAGTTAATACAGTTAATAAAGTTAATATAGTAAAAACTGTTAATAAAGTTAATATAGTAAATACAGTTAATAAAGTTAATATAGTAAATACAGTTAATACAGTTAATAAAGTTAATATAGTAAATACAGTTAATAAAGTTAATATAGTAAATACAGTTAATACAGTTAATACAGTAAATACAGTTAATACAGTTAATATAGTAAATACAGTTAATACAGTTAATAAAGTTAATATAGTAAATACAGTTAATAAAGTTAATATAGTAAATACAGTTAATAAAGTAAATACAGTTAAAGTTAATATAGAAAATACAGTAAATAAAGTTAATACAGTAAATACAACAAATACAGTTAATACAGTAAATACAGTTACAGTTAATCCAGTTAATAAAATACAGTTAATAAAGTAAATACAGTTAATACAGTAAATACATTTAATATGGTAAATACGGTTAATACGGTAAATAGGGTAAATACAGTTAATAAAGTAATTACGGTAAATACAGTTAATACAGTTAATAAAATTAATACAGTAATTGCAGTTAATAAAGGAAATACAGTTAATACAGTTAATATGCTGAACCATGTGAGATATAAACACATTTATTCAGTACATGTTTACATCTGAGAATAAATACATTATGACTGTAGAAAGCAATGGAGGGCATCATGAATGTCTAAATATGACTCTTGCATAAAAAAAATCTTATTTGTGTTTGTTTGTTTTGTTTTTACATTTGTTTACCGACTCACATGAGCATAAAAAGGAAAATAGAAACACTATACAACTTCAAAAGGATAGTTTATAGTAGTGTATAGTTTGATTTTTATCATTTTAATGTATATTGTAACATATAACATAATTTTTGCCTTAAAATTAATTATATATTTATATTAAATAATTCGAAATATTTATTATAACATCCCAAAATCAATGTAGAGAAGTAATACAAATAGTCATTGTTAATAATTGTTATTGTTGTTATTAATGAAAATAATTATTATTTTAAACTTATAGCTTATACATATATACATTTCTGTAGTATTTGAATTATATTCATATTGTTTTATTTAATTATTTGTTACATATTATTACTTATTGTTCAGCGCTATTGATATTCTTATAATATTATTATTTTCCAAAATTAGTGCAGTTAAACAATCAGTGTGGGTGTATTTATTTATTTATTTATTTATTTATTTATTTATTTATTCTGATAGAAAGAGAGAGAGAGTTTAATTATATATGGAGTTTAACCTCCGTGTGTTCTCAATAAGAATGTGAGAATTGGGGAGAAGCCCTGTTGGATTAGTGAATTCGCACCAAACAGACGCTTTCTTATCCCAGATCAGCTGAGGGCCAAAGGCGGACTGTTGATGGACGCTGAGTGGACCGGAGCAGGCAGATCAATGCCGAATAACAAGAGACTCTGTGACATTATTGAGCGAGTAAAGCAGGCGGCGGCGTATCGCTGGAGATCGATGCCGGGATACGAGCCGGTGTCACCGGAGCCGAGGGCGACGGCCTTTACGACAGAAAGAGAAACAGGGCCATCTCCGGCCCCCAGGGTAATCCGGCCCAGTCTGAATAAAGAACTCGATACTGGCCTCGGGGAGGACCGGACAGACAGCGTCTTTCATCCTCCACCACAAATACGCACAAACAGCCTTCTGTAGAACTTTCTGTGGAGTCGCTACATCTCAACCCGCCGCAGCTTCCCGAGCCTGTTGATGTGCGGCTGACATTTTCAGGATCGGTTGAAAGAAAGGCCTCGTAGTGACGTCATCACCGTCCAGATATAACGGTTCACCCAAGGGTCTTATTTACCCACTTTACTTGAAAGGGCTAGTGTGTAAGTTGTAGTTACAGGTGATTATACACTAATTAAAAAACACTCTCCTATAATAAAGTATAGCAGAGAAGATCCACGTTGAGAGTATCAGTCAAACACACACACTCTAAAACAAACTGAAGTTTAATATCAATAATATTAATAAACCCATGATAACAATAAAGTCTATAACCAGGTCATGCAGTGTCACTGATCTGAAGCACCACTCTTAATCTTTCCGTGGAGAGTTCCTTCTTTACATCTGAACACGTATAGGTGTTCGGACAGAAGCCTGCGTGATAACTGCCTCCCCACTAAAGTACGTCAGCCCATGTTTACGGATGACGCGTGTGATAGAGTGTAAAGTCTATTAGAGATATTAGAGACGACTGATCTGCACACGGTCTGAGGATTGAGGGGGATGATTGTGGATTTTCAGTGAACTTCTCCTGTAAGTCATGAGTGCTGGTTTGTTGTGGTGAATATAAAAGACTCCGAGTCGTGCGTGTGTGTTTCGGTACTATTGCAGCAGAGCTCACACTCATCTTCTATTCTTTAAGTTCACTGCTTGAATGTACCAGTCCGGTCCAGGAGTGTCTCTCTCTCTCTCTCTCACTCTCTCTCTCTCTCTCTCTCTCTCTCTCACACTCACACTCTCTCTCTCTCTCTCTCTCTCTCTCTCTCACACACTCTCCTCTATATATTCCTGTTATATTTCTCTTTTTCTACACTGTAAAAAAAGGAAAGTTGGTGTTCAGGCTGCCTTTGCATGTTAAGTGAATTGAATTTCCTGTAGTGACTCTTGTGTACTTTTCCTTCTTCTCTCTATCCATCTTTCTCACTTCTGTCTCACTTTTATTTTCGGACCGTTCCTTTATGTCTAATTAGATTTCACTCCATGTCTGTCTCATCTCCTTCTCTCTCTTATTGTTTTCTCACTTCCACTCTTTTGTCTCCATCCATCCATCCATCCATCCATTATTTGCCGCTTAATCCCACTAGTCTGTGTCACAGGGGGGGCTGGAGTCAATCCCAGCGTCATTGGGCGTTGTCTCTCTTGCTCTCTTTCTATTTCTCCTCAGTATCACTCTTTCACACGCCTTTCTCTTTCTTCTACTTCCCTAACTCCTCTCAATAGCTGTCTCTCTCGCTCTCTCTCTCTCTCATTCTTTTCTCTCTTCATCTCTTTTGTCTCTCTCTTGCTCTTTCTATTTCTTCTGTCTTATTTTATGTCTCAGTTTTTTTCTCTAACCCCCTTTTCGTTTACTATCGCTCCTCTCATTTATTCTTTTCTCACTCCCTCTCTTTATTTTCTATTTTATTTCTCCTCAGTATCTCTCTCACACTCCTTTCTCTTTCTTCTACTTCCCTAACTCCTCTCAATAGCTGTCTCTCTCTCTCTCTCTCTCTCTCATTCTCATTCTTTTCTCTCTTCATCTCTTTTGTCTCTCTCTTGCTCTTTCTATTTCTTCTGTCTTATTTTATGTCTCAGTTTTTTCTCTAACCCCCTTTTCGTTTACTATCGCTCCTCCCATTTATTCTTATCTCACTCTTTCTCGCTCCCTCTCTTTATTTTCTCTTTTCTCCTTTTATTTCTCCTCAGTATCTCTCTCTCACACTCCTTTCTCTTTTACTTCCCTAACTCCTCTCTTTCTCTCTCTCTTATTCTTTTCTCTCTTCCTTTCTTTTCTCTCTTTGTGTACTTTTCCTTCTTCTCTCTATCCATCTTTCTCACTTCTGTCTCACTTTTATTTTCGGACCGTTCCTTTATGTCTAATTAGATTTCACTCCATGTCTGTCTCATCTCCTTCTCTCTCTTATTGTTTTCTCACTTCCACTCTTTTGTCTCCATCCATCCATCCATCCATCCATTATTTGCCGCTTAATCCCACTAGTCTGTGTCACAGGGGGGCTGGAGTCAATCCCAGCGTCATTGGGCGTTGTCTCTCTTGCTCTCTTTCTATTTCTCCTCAGTATCACTCTTTCACACGCCTTTCTCTTTCTTCTACTTCCCTAACTCCTCTCAATAGCTGTCTCTCTCTCTCTCTCTCTCTCATTCTTTTCTCTCTTCATCTCTTTTGTCTCTCCCTTGCTCTTTCTATTTCTTCTGTCTTATTTTCTGTCTCAGTTTTTTCTCGAACCCCCTTTTCGTTTACTATCGCTCCTCTCATTTATTCTTTTCTCACTCCCTCTCTTTATTTTTTATTTTATTTCTCCTCAGTATCGCTCTTTCACACGCCTTTCTCTTTCTTCTACTTCCCTAACTCCTCTCAATAGCTGTCTCTCTCTCTCTCTCTCTCTCTCATTCTCATTCTTTTCTCTCTTCATCTCTTTTGTCTCTCTCTTGCTCTTTCTATTTCTTCTGTCTTATTTTATGTCTCAGTTTTTTTCTCTAACCCCCTTTTCGTTTACTATCGCTCCTCCCATTTATTCTTTTCTCACTCCCTCTCTTTATTTTCTATTTTATTTCTCCTCAGTATCTCTCTCACACTCCTTTCTCTTTCTTCTACTTCCCTAACTCCTCTCAATAGCTGTCTTATCTCTCTCTCTCTCTCTCTCTCTCTCTCTCTCTCTCTCTCGCTCTCTCTTATTCTCTTCTTTCTTTCTCTCTTTTGTCTCTCTCTCTTGCTCTCTTTCTATTTTTTGTCATATTTTCTGTCTGTTTTTTTTCCTCTAACCCCCTTTTCTTTTACTCTATCGCTCCTCCCATTTATTCTTTTCTCACTCTTTCTCGCTCCCTCTCTTTATTTTCTCTTTTCTCCTTTTATTTCTCCTCAGTATCTCTCTCACACACTCCTTCCTCTCTCTTATACTTCCCTAACTCCTCTCAATAGCAGTCTCATCTCTCCCTCTCTCTCTCTCTTATTTTTTTCTCTCTTCCTCTCTTGTCTCTCTCTTGCTCTTTCTATTTCTTCTGTCTTATTTTCTCTCTGTTTTTCTCTCTAACCCCCTTTTCGTTTACTCTATCGCTCCTCCCATTTATTCTTTTCTCACTCTTTCTCGCTCCCTCTCTTTATTTTCTCTTTTCTCCTTTTATTTCTCCTCAGTATCTCTCTCTCACACTCCTTTCTCTTTTACTTCCCTAACTCCTCTCTTTCTCTCTCTCTTATTCTTTTCTCTCTTCCTTTCTTTTCTCTCTCTCATGCTTTCTCGCTCTTTCTCGCTCGCTCTTTCTCACTCTTTCTCGCTCCCTCTTTTTATTTTCTGCTATTAGATCCCCATAAATGTCCCCTACTCTGCTCCTATAACAAAGTATAGCAGAGAGAATAGACATTGAGAGTATTATTCAGACACACTCAATAACAAACTGAAGTTTAATATCAATAATATTAATAAACCTATGATAACAATAAAGTCTATAACCAGGACACGCAGTATCACTGATCTAAAGCACCACTCTTAACCTTTCAGTGGAGAGTTCCAGGTGTTTGGACAGAAGCCTGCATGATAACCGCTCTCTTTATTTTCACTTTTCTCCTCTTTCTATTTCCCTCTCACATTCCGTTCTCTCTTCTACTCCCCAAACTCCTCTCAACAACTCTCCGTCTCACGTTTCTTCACTCTCTCCATCTTTCTCTGTATCTGAGTTGAACAATGAAGAAGCAGCAGCTGCTGAATGTAGATGAGAGGAGAAAGTGTTGAATGGAGAAGGCTGTTTAAAGTTTGATGTGTTCAGTCTTAGTTAACGTACCGTGGCGTTACGTTCGTGAAGTGAGGCGTGGGCTATTTGGACAACAGTGTCCACCGAGACCCGTTTGTGGTGGGAAATGAGTTTTAATTCTGGAAGGGGTTTGTGCCTGTCCACCGCTTTCACCGTGCTCTGTGGGAGACGGGAAATCCTCCGCGCTCCATCCCCACCACTTCTGGGTCGCTCTTTCAACGTGTCGGGTTGCCATAGCAACAAGGCCTCTCCTGAAGGTAGACTCTAGCATGCAGAGGTGCGGCTCCTGTACAAAAATCATAATAATAATAAAAGAAAGGTCTCTTCACGAAAGAACTGTGAGCTGAATATGTAGAGTTGGTGCTCATTTAAGTTTCCTCACTCACTCCTTCTTTCCTCTCTCTCTCTCTCTCTCTCCCGGACCAGTCCATCGATCCTGGTCAGCAGTTCACCTGGGAGAACTCCAACATGGAAGTCAACAAGCCTAAAAACCGTTACGCCAACGTCATCGCCTACGACCACTCCAGAGTCGTCCTGACCTCAGTGGACGGTGAGAGTGCTCAAAGTTTACTCTACTTTTGTCTGTTGAAAAAAAAGTAGCCTTGCAGGTAACTTAACAGGAGACTTAATGTTTAATCGAATGGAGATATAAACGATACCAAGAAGTCTGGGATTGTATGCTTTGTATGTCGAGAAATGAAGAGACAAGTTTAAGTCCCAACAGTGGTAACCCAGTGATATACCAAGTTTTCCAAATTACTGCCCTTTAGAACAGAAAGCTAATGTAGTAATTGAAGCTTATGTACACTAGAGATGTAAAAAAATATCAAAATATCGAATATCGTGATATTATATTTGTTGATACTGTATCGACTCTCAAAAACACAGTATCGATACACAGATTCCTGCCAGACAGTGAATCATTGGGTGTTGTGTTTAAACCTCTGACCACTAGATGGCAGTGTTGTAATCCATTTTCAGCTCCACTCCAAATTTAACAAGCAGCACAAGGGCGCAGTGCTATTGTAAGGATGACAAACCTGTTTATATAGTGGTGTGTTTTAATAGTAGGATTTGAAAATTCACAGTACTTAACTTTGCTTGCAGCATCACAGTATATCATGATATATTGAATCGTGGCCACTGTATCACGATACGTATTATATCACCATGAATGTGAAACCTGGACAATAAATAAGCAAGAGCAGATATTTTGGTGCTGGTAAAGACGTTTTCTAAGAATGCCAAGAAAAACAAGAATAACCTCCACCAAATCAAGCCTCGATAATACACCTGACTGGACAGCGCACACGGACCAAAGGATGCAAGCATAGCCACAACATACTTTGTGGCTTACTTGTGGCCATGTTTCTAGATAACTGTATGTTATAAAGTGCCAGAAACCACATAAGCAAGTCTATTTGAGATTACATAAAACCGGTTATAGGTTTGGGGGAATTGGAGACCTCTCTGGTGGAAACGTGTAATTGCATAAAATGTACGTACATACAGTAACGTAAGTTATGTCTCAGAACCCTTTTCTCTAATGTTTTGTGATTGAAAGAGGATTCAACGAGAACTTTGGTAAAGAGTGTTTCCGAGGGTGTGAGTGAATTAATCACTGTTGATTTCAAATCTTTGTCAGTGTAATGCTGATTTTGAGAGCTTAACCTCGAGCCTCCGGGTACTCCGGTTTCCTCCCACAGTCCCAACACATGCATGTTAGGTTGATCGCTCACTGTAAATGGCCTGTAGGTGTGAGTGTGTGTTGGCCATGCAATGGACCCCGCCTTTGCCCGATGATGCTGGGATTGGCTCCAGCCACCCGTGACCCAGACTAGACTTTTCAATTTGTATCTTTTGTATCTTAAACTTCTTAAACTTCCTGTATGTAGGCCGAGTTGTTCAGATGACCAGAGCCGCTGTGTGTTTATTAAATTCTCCACTCTCACTGCAGCTGTTCCAGGCAGCGACTACATCAATGCCAACTACATCGATGGCTATCGCAAGCAGAACGCTTACATCGCCACCCAGGGCCCACTTCCGGAGACGCTGAGCGACTTCTGGAGGATGGTGTGGGAGCAGAGGACCAGCACCATCGTCATGATGACCAGACTAGAGGAGAAGTCAAGAGTAAGACTTTTTCTTAAGAATGAACTACTATCTCATAACTGTGACTCATTATTTCATAGTTATTGTTTAAGATCTCATAATTATGGCTTATTATCTCACGGTAATGAGAAAAGCCTTTATTCTGAGTAGAACATAAATCACATAGTAAGTCATTGTTGTTATTACTATTATTATTATTTTGAGTTACTAAACTTATATTTAGAATTTTAAATCATAATTATGTCATACCAAGTTGATACATTGTCTCCATTCTATAAGATTATTATTAATTATTTATAAGTCATAATTATGAAATACTTAAACAAGATGTAGTTATTATGAAATAGATACTAAGTCATAATTAGGGTTGCAATTGGAGAATTTATGATACATTTCCAGTAAATTACCAGTAACTTTGCATTGGAACATTAGTTTGAAGTTTGAAAAACGTAAACTTTTCATTGAAATTATGGGAACTTTGGGAATTTTTGGGAATTAATAGAAAATATTGGATAATTTAAAGGAACTGTATCATACATTATCATCAATGTACCGTTTTTTGTCAATAGCAGATATGAATGCATAAAAATACAAATAATAACTATGACTTGGTTGCAAGCAGAACTTTATAAATGCTTTATTCTTTCATTAAACAGTCAAAGGTTCAATCAAACAATCAACAATCAAAAGAACAGAACTTCACAAAAATATGACCCTCATCAGAACCTGACTTTAGGTAGTCCTTTGGTCCAAACCTGTGCTTTCAGTAGTGGTGAGGGTCAGGTTTCTAGAAATCATCTGGAAATATGCTGTACATTTGATGGAGGAATGAACAGTGTATGCAGGGGGTGTGGTTTCAATAGCATAATGTGCCTTTTGGTATCATAATTAATTTAGCCAAGATTATGCCTTATTTTTACCAACTATATGTATGTTTCTCACCTTTAACTTTAAATATTCCCATTTTATTCCCATTAATTCACGTTTATTCCCATAATTACCTGTTAATTCCTGTTAATTTCTGTGGTAAATTTTCCAATTTTTTTTAAAAACCCAAGTCATAATTATATCTTAAGTCATAGTAAGAGATGCCAAGTCAAAATGATGAAGTGCCTTCTATGTATTAGGAGATCCCATAAGATAGCAGTTCATAATAACAAGATACTTAGTCCTGTTTGTGACACACACACTTGTATTTATGAGACATTTAAGAGTCGCATTATTATGGGATAGCAGTTCATAAGTATAAGATATTACATCTGTATGAGATAGCGAGTCATAACTATGAGATACTACTAAAGACTTGTTGTTATGGAAGCTAGAAACCAAGTTACCATGATCTGATTAGCATGATGCCTACTAATTCATGGTCATTCATGTTTAACAATATTACCTGTCAATATTTCATGTACTCATCTATTTAGCTATAGAAAATTATAATTTCATATGATATATATATATATATATATATATATATATATATATATATATATATATATTTTTTTTTTTTTTTTTTTTTTTTTCAGGCTCGTTACTTAGTAGTACATATAGCACCAATGCATTTAGTAAATGATGTGGTTTTTCATGCCTACTGCATTATGATGGTTCAGAAGGTCCTCATTTCACCTAAAAGCCTGCTGGAGAAATGTCAGTAAGAAGCTTATAGTTGTGCAAGACTGGTCTCAGCTCGCGCTCCGTGTTTGCCCTCTCCCACACGAGCTGCTGTACGGCAGCAGGTCAGAAAGCAGCAGACGGCCAGTCCTCCTCACCTCCGAAATGTCACGCCTGCCAGCCGGCGGGCTGCGGTTGCTCAGCCTGAGGAAATTGCGCTCTCAGATTGAGATGATGGACAGAAGGTCAGATTGAAGATAAAGAAACATGGACCAGAGGAAGACGGCTGAGTGAAAGGAGCATGTGTATTGACTCAGCAGCAGCAGGGCACGGTCGGAATGCCTTATATGTAAAGTCCGTGACGTGCTCTGTGATTAGACGTGCTGCACAGATGCGCCCGCTGTCAGCATCATTACAGGGCTGACCTTTCACCTGAAAAACATTCACCACTTCTACTCTGAGAACTAAAGCTATAGACCGCCCGCAGTCTAGGCCGAGTGGGTGGGTTTTCTCCCCTGTGAGTTATACAGGTGTGAATACACTGCAGTAGTCTTAATTGGGTGGGGCTAAGCCACTGTAGACTGAATGGGTGGAGCTAAACTGCTGTAGACTGAATGGGTGGGGCTAAACTGCTGTAGACTGAATGGGTGGGCCTAAACTGCAGTTGGCTGAATGGGTGGGGCTACACTGCAGCAGGCTGAATGGGTGGGGCTAAACTGCAATTGGCTGAATGGGTGGGGCTAAACTGCTGCAGGCTGAAAAGGTGGGGCTAAACTGCTGCAAGGTAAATGGCTGGAGCTAAACTGCAGTAGGACGCGTGGGTAGGACTAAACTGCTGTAGGCTGAATGGGTGGGGCTAAACTGCTGCAAGGTGAATGGGTGGAGCTAAACTGCTGTAGGCTGAATGGGTGGGGCTAAACTGCTGCAAGGTGAATGGGTGGAGCTAAACTGCTGTAGTTTGAATGGGTGGGGCTAAACTGCTGCAAGGTGAATGGGTGGAGCTAAACTGCTGTAGGCTGAATGGGTGGGGCTAAACTGCTGCAAGGTGAATGGGTGGAGCTAAACTGCAGTGGGACACATGGGTAGGACTAAACTGCTGTAGGCTGAATGGGTGGGGCTAAACTGCTGCAAGGTAAATGGGTGGAGCTAAACTGCAGTGGGACGCATGGGTAGGACTAAACTGCTGTAGGCTGAATGGGTGGGGCTAAACTGCTGCAAGGTGAATGGGTGGAGCTAAACTGCAGTGGGACGCGTGGGTAGGACTAAACTGCTGTAGGCTGAATGGGTGGGGCTAAACTGCTGCAAGGTAAATGGGTGGAGCTAAACTGCAGTAGGACGCGTGGGTAGGACTAAACTGCTGTAGGCTGAATGGGTGGGGCTAAACTGCTGCAAGGTGAATGGGTGGAGCTAAACTGCTGTAGGCTGAATGGGTGGGGCTAAACTGCTGCAAGGTAAATGGGTGGAGCTAAACTGCAGTGGGACGCGTGGGTAGGACTAAACTGCTGTAGGCTGAATGGGTGGGGCTAAACTGCTGCAAGGTAAATGGGTGGAGCTAAACTGCAGTAGGACGCGTGGGTAGGACTAAACTGCTGTAGGCTGAATGGGTGGGGCTAAACTGCTGCAAGGTGAATGGGTGGAGCTAAACTGCTGTAGGCTGAATGGGTGGGGCTAAACTGCTGCAAGGTGAATGGGTGGAGCTAAACTGCAGTGGGACACATGGGTAGGACTAAACTGCTGTAGGCTGAATGGGTGGGGCTAAACTGCTGCAGGCTGAATGGGTGGAGCTAAACTGCTGTAGGCTGAATGGGTGGAGCTAAACCTCTGCAGATTAAATGAGTGGGGCTAAACCGCTATAGGCTGAATGGGTGGGGCTAAACCGCTGTAGGCTGAATGGGCGGGGCTAAACTGCAGTTGGCTGAATAGGTGGGGCTAAACTGCTGCAGGGTGAATGGGTGGCGCTAAACTTCTATAGCCTAAATTGGTGGGGCTACGCTAATGTAGGCTGAATGGGCGGGTCTAAACTGATGCAGGGTGAACAGGCAGAGCTAAACTGCTGTAGAATTAATGGCTGCGACCTGATTGGCTGGGGCTAAACTGCTGTAGGCTGAACATGTTCACTGCTGTGACATCACAACCATGATAAATTCAAAACAGGCTGCTCCTTCAGCTTAGATTCCGTAGCTGAGCTGATCATATTCCCTTTGTTCCTTCCTAATCGCTTCATAGGAAAACTGGGCAGCAAGAATGGGCATTATATAAATGATAAGGTGAAGCTCAGACCGTGTTCTGCTGAAGTGTTCTTAAACAGCACCGTCTTCCTCTTATTAGAACCGGCTCTGCGAGCGCTGCCCCGGAGTCAGTAGAAGTTTTTGTCCTTGTGAGTTATGAGGCCAGGTGGTCTTCCCTTCTGTTTCAGTGGGCTGTCCTGGAAAAGGCATTGAGAGGTTTCAGAACTGCACTAATAGGTTGTATTTTGAAGAATGGATTTAAATACTGAGCATTTATGCTTGATGACAGGCATTTTTTTTTCAAGTACAGGTTGGTTTAACCCCTTTCTTTCTCTAAACAGGTGAAGTGTGACCAGTACTGGCCTGTCCGAGGCACAGAGACTTACGGGATGATCCAGGTGACCATGTTGGACACGGTTGAGCTGGCCACGTACAGCGTGCGCACCTTTGCGCTTTATAAGGTAAAATAATCCGCTTGTGTATTGTCATTAAAATGCCTGCATCTCTTACTGAGTGTATTTGCTGTGTCCTATTTATAATCCTTTAATATTTATTTGATTGTTTTTTGGGTCTGTATAATTATTCACTCCTCTTTTAGCGTAGGCGTCTGAGTGTTTGATTGCATTGTATTTTGTTCTTTTGTCCGTATTTTCAGTCTGTGGTGAACATGTTTTTGAATATGCTTCTAAATGTCTTGAATTCACTTTGATCCTTTTATTTATTTATATATATTTATATATATATTCTTTTTCCTCCTGGAGCAGAACGGCTCCAGCGAGAAGCGCGAGGTCAGACAGTTCCAGTTTATGGCCTGGCCCGATCACGGAGTGCCCGAATATCCGACCCCCATCCTGGCCTTCCTGCGCAGGGTGAAAGCCTGTAACCCTCCGGACGCCGGGCCCATGGTGGTGCACTGCAGGTGAGCTGAAAGCGCGGCGCGGCTCAGCGCTGACCTTTTCGGCACGTCAGCTCACGTTATTCAGACGCCGGCCGGGCTCTCGCTGCAACGAGCACTTCTTTAAAATGATAGAGGCAGATCCGGCCGCAAAGCTAACCCGTCACTATAGAGCGTCTGAGCCAGACCGTCAGGGAGATAACCTTTCCCGTCTCGGTGGGTTAACCCTGTAAGCTTCTCGGTATAGCCACATCCTCAGGCTCGAGGTTAGGCTCTTCGTTTTAGCCTAGTTTTTAATGCGTATGTAAAGAAACACACACAAAAGTTGTAGCCATTAGAGCACATTCATTGAATTGAATGATATTGTTTAGGGCTGAAACGATTACAAAAAATTATCCATGTAAATTCTTTGCTTCGAAGATTCGTTTAATTCGTACAACCATATACGGTTGTATATACGGTACAACCATTTACGGTGTTGCCAGGTGACACGAAGAAGACATGATTTAATGGCACGGATTGCAAAATAGGAGAGACGGGCCAGAGAAAAGCATACACGGTGTCCAAAGTCTACTGTACAACCCAACTAGGACCCGTTATTGGGCGTAAACCTGAAGAAAGATGTGGCTGAAGTTAGCTTCTTATGTGAATTCCCCCGTTCCACCTTAAAGTTACAGGTGCCAGAATGTAACCTCTGCACCATTGAAGGTGGAACCGAGAATTCGAATAAGAAGCCAACTTTAGAAAGCAAGCCACTGAGCTTTCCCAACAAACTGATAGACCCCTAGCCGAGCACGACATCAGTGCTTCAGCATCTGGGCAGAAAGCAGTTCAGTCTACACGTCCAGTCCACAGAGCACAGAGACACACAGTCTTACACAGTGTAAGTTTTACATTACAGTTTAGATCATATTCACAACATTAACACCCCTCACAAACCCCCTTCCCTCACAGTGATGCATAAAATATACAGTAAACTGAATATCAGGTGGTGTTTGTAGCAATTTGGAGCCTAAAATATACCAAATCCAAAAATGTTCAGTTTAGTTTGTTTGTAGTAAGTGTGTCAGCAAGTGTAGTACAAGCTTCAGCATAGTAAATGAGTGTACAGTAGCCAGTCTTGTGAACTTACGGTATGATATATGTCTAGTAATTATTAAAATGTGTCTTTAAAACCTTAATATATGCAATAATTGGAATAATCTATAGAATACTCGATTACTAAAATAATCGACTGCTGCAGCCCTAATATTGTTCTTTCACTATTGGCTCAATTCTCATTAAACCCTATTTTATTCCCACCCGCAGCGCCGGAGTGGGTCGGACCGGCTGCCTCATCGTCATCGATGCCATGCTGGAGCGCATGAAGCACGAGAAGTCGGTGGACATCTACGGCCACGTGACCTGCATGCGCTCTCAGAGGAACTACATGGTGCAGACGGAGGATCAGTACGTGTTCATTCACGAAGCCCTGCTGGAGGCGGCCACCTGCGGCAACACGGAGGTACCGGCCCGAAACCTGTACGCCCACATCCAGAAACTCGGCCAGCCGCCGCCCGGAGAGACCGTCACCGCCATGGAGCTGGAGTTCAAGGTGACTCACCCGCCCACCCACACACGCACGCATCCTTAACAGTTCAGTTCACATGAGAAATGGACGCTGTCCGAGAGCAAAAGCTCCACAGAGTACGAGAGTACAACAGATAGAACAACAAAACAAGGGCAAGTGAGGTCACAGACATAAACATCAATACCACTGGTGTTAATAATGAAGCCCTCCTGTAACTGTTGCATTTGTAACTGAAATGTGTTACCATGATGGCAGTAGCACAGCAACCTAAACATACACCGATAACTGTAATAACAGTGGAGAGAAGCGATCTGCAGTGAAGTGACGGATTATCTGTGTCTGCGTAAAAGTAGCATTTGGTGTAGCAGCAGTGTGCGAGTAGTCGTTTCCACTCCACTGTCTGCCTCCGTCCATCTGTGCTCTCTCGCTGCCAGTCACGCCTCCACTCGCCCGGGCCAGCCTGCTTCAGCCAGCAGCCCACACTACTACAGCACGTCCAGATTGACTCTCATTCACTGTGCCTTACAAACTACAACCATCACCATTCACGCCCAGTCGTCAGCCTGTCAAACAGAGCTGCCCCCCCCATAACGCAGAGTAAATCCTACACTACTGCTACTTTTAGCCCACTTTAATATGCTTAGGTTTTATATATTGATGAGTGATGATCATCTATACCAGCCTGCTTCTGTTGAAAGAACAATATGTGAAGTAGATAGATAGATAGATAGATAGATAGATAGATAGATAGATAGATAGATAGATAGATAGATAGATAGATAGATACACAGTTATACAGTCGGCAGTGCAAATATGTAATATAAAGCTGCAGCACTATTTATATGTATAGACTGTATACATGATGTATAATATAATAGGCATAGTGTAATAATAACTATAGTCTTTATTATATGTAGTTAACTGTATAGTTATATGTAACATAGCTGATATAGGGGTCTGGAGTATAACAGTGTCTGATAACTGATATAAAGGTCTGGAGTATAACAGTGTCTGACAACTGATATAGTGGTCTGGAGTATAACTGTCTGATAACTGAAATAGGGGTCTGGAGTATGACAGTGTCTGATAACTTATATAGGGGTCTGGAATATAACAGTGTCTGATAACTGATATAGTTGTCTGGAGTATAACAGTGTCTGATAACTGATATAGTGGTATGGAGTATAAAAGTGTCTGATAGCTGACATAGGGGTCTGGATTATAACAGTGTCTGATAACTGATATAGAGGTCTGGAGTATAACAGTGTCTGATAACTGATATAGAGGTCTGGAGTATAACAGTGTCTGATAACTGATATAGAGGTCTGGAGTATAACAGTGTCTGATAGCTGATATAGAGGTCTGGAGTATAACAGTGTCTGATAGCTGATATAGAGGTCTGGAGTATAACAGTGTCTGATAGCTGATATAGAGGTCTGGAGTATAACAGTGTCTGATAGCTGATATAGTTGTCTGGAGTATAACAGTGTCTGATAACTGATATAGAGGTCTGGAGTATAACAGTGTCTGATAGCTGATATAGAGGTCTGGAGTATAACAGTGTCTGATAGCTGATATAGAGGTCTGGAGTATAACAGTGTCTGATAGCTGATATAGGGGTCTGGAGTATAACAGTGTCTGATAACTGATATAGAGGTCTGGAGTATAACAGTGTCTGATAGCTGATATAGGGGTCCGGAGTATAACAGTGTCTGATAGCTGATATAGAGGTCTGGAGTATAACAGTGTCTGATAGCTGATATAGAGGTCTGGAGTATAACAGTGTCTGATAGCTGATATAGAGGTCTGGAGTATAACAGTGTCTGATAGCTGATATAGAGGTCTGGAGTATAACAGTGTCTGATAACTGATATAGAGGTCTGGAGTATAACAGTGTCTGATAGCTGATATAGAGGTCTGGAGTATAACAGTGTCTGATAACTGATATAGAGGTCTGGAGTATAACAGTGTCTGATAACTGATATAGAGGTCTGGAGTATAACAGTGTCTGATAGCTGATATAGAGGTCTGGAGTATAACAGTGTCTGATAGCTGATATAGAGGTCTGGAGTATAACAGTGTCTGATAGCTGATATAGAGGTCTGGAGTATAACAGTGTCTGATAGCTGATATAGAGGTCTGGAGTATAACAGTGTCTGATAGCTGATATAGAGGTCTGGAGTATAACAGTGTCTGATAGCTGATATAGAGGTCTGGAGTATAACAGTGTCTGATAGCTGATATAAAGGTCTGGAGTATAACAGTGTCTGATAGATGATATAGAGGTCTGGAGTATAACAGTGTCTGATAGCTGATATAGAGGTCCGGAGTATAACAGTGTCTGATAGCTGATATAGAGGTCCGGAGTATAACAGTGTCTGATAGCTGATATAGGGGTCCGGAGTATAACAGTGTCTGATAACTGATATAGAGGTCTGGAGTATAACAGTGTCTGATAGCTGATATAGAGGTCTGAAGTATAACAGTGTCTGATAGCTGATATAAAGGTCTGGAGTATAACAGTGTCTGATAGATGATATAGAGGTCTGGAGTATAACAGTGTCTGATAGCTGATATAGAGGTCTGGAGTATAACAGTGTCTGATAGCTGATATAGAGGTCTGGAGTATAACAGTGTCTGATAGCTGATATAGAGGTCTGGAGTATAACAGTGTCTGATAGCTGATATAGAGGTCTGGAGTATAACAGTGTCTGATAGCTGATATAGAGGTCCGGAGTATAACAGTGTCTGATAGCTGATATAGAGGTCTGGAGTATAACAGTGTCTGATAGCTGATATAGAGGTCCGGAGTATAACAGTGTCTGATAGCTGATATAGAGGTCCGGAGTATAACAGTGTCTGATAGCTGATATAGGGGTCCGGAGTATAACAGTGTCTGATAACTGATATAGAGGTCTGGAGTATAACAGTGTCTGATAGCTGATATAGGGGTCCGGAGTATAACAGTGTCTGATAACTGATATAGAGGTCTGGAGTATAACAGTGTCTGATAGCTGATATAGGGGTCCGGAGTATAACAGTGTCTGATAGCTGATATAGAGGTCCGGAGTATAACAG
>CM038723.1:31194964-31214964 GCA_021613375.1 Megaleporinus macrocephalus
CCTTCATCATCTTCATCCCTTTATCATCACCAACACTGTTCCTTCATCCCTTCATCCCTTTATCATCACCAACACTGTTCCTTCATCCCTTCATTCCTTTATCATCACCAACACTGTCCCTTCATTCCTTTATCATCACCAACACTGTTCCTTCATCCCTTCATTCCTTTATCATCACCAACACTGTTCCTTCATCCCTTCATTCCTTTATCATCACCAACACTGTCCCTTCATTCCTTTATCATCACCAACACTGTCCCTTCATTCCTTTATCATCACCAACACTGTCCCTTCATTCCTTTATCATCACCAACACTGTTCCTTCATCCCTTCATTCCTTTATCATCACCAACACTGTTCCTTCATCCCTTCATTCCTTTATCAACACCAACACTGTTCCTTCATCCTTTCATTCCTTTATCATCACCAACACTGTTCCTTCATCCCTTCATTCCTTTATCATCACCAACACTGTTCCTTCATCCCTTCATTCCTTTATCATCACCAACACTGTTCCTTCATCCCTCTCTCCCCCCCGTCATGTGACGCAGCTGCACATGCACAGAATGTACTTAAACTTTATGACTGCTAATGAAATCAGATAACAGACATTAACACGTCTATTCTTCTTCTATTAAACAGATTATTTACAGGCCTCGTTCAGTCAGACTGGATTAGTGTATTCTGCTGCAGGTGTTATACACAGACATTCTATTTCAATTAAGCTATAAATCAGATTACTAACAGATTATCAGGCTGCGTGTAAACGCGGCTACTCTCATCTGTAATCACAGACTAAATGATGCTGACATGGCTAAAGCAGTGACGGCAGTCTGAAAGCTGTCCTCACTTCAGTCTCTGTTTCCGAAACAGCAGAATCAAGTCTGTTAAGGGCCAAAATGGATGATGTACTTAAAGGGATGATGTATCTTGAAGGTGGGCATGAACTGCATGCGCTTTGGGGTGGAATACATGTGGGCGGGCCGTTTGAAATGTCTAATTAATTCCCATATGTGTTGGATATAATGCTACACTATAGGATATATTGCATATTATGTGCACAACACAGCGTATTATTTGCTAGCTGTAGGCCAGAATTCTCATAACCGCATAAATGACATGGTTTATAGTGATTAGCAAATGATTTATAGTAAATACTGACTCATCTGTAATACTTTGTAAGCCAGTCTAGAGTTTTGGGGGGGGGGTGGGAGGATTCAAATCTTATATTAGTGCTTGCAAACACAAAGGCCGTGTTGTCTTGTGTTGCTGGAGATGCGCTTGGGCATTTGGGCATTGTGCCCAGGCATCATAGCGGCAGGTGAAGGTGGGGTGGGGGGGTGTAAAAGAAAGCGTAAACGCTATTCATCACAATTCATAAGCAAGTAAATGAGCAGTGGCTCTGCTGTGGAATCCTCTCCGGGGTAGAAACATGTAATGTAACTCCTATTATTTGACTTAAACCGGAGCCTTTCCCAGCAGATCTTTTAATTAAGCCATCGTCGCGCTTGCTGCCGGCTGAGAGGTGCAGTAAGCGGAGTGGACGGCTGCGAGAAAGGCACCGTGGCCCTGACATGTGTTTCTCCGTGCTGCGGAGAGAGGTGCACGCGTGCCCGCACGCCCGCCCACCCGCCCGCCCGCACCCCGTAATGAGCCTCTGAGTGGCAGTGGAGGCGGGAGGGTCCGTTCCTCCCTTCTCTTCCCTTTTCTCTTCACGTTCCTTCTTGTCTCTCCTGCTTTCTTCTCCCCTCTTCTTTGCCATTTCTTTATTTGTCAGAACAAGACCCTGAGCAGACTTTAATCTCCAGCTTCCACGTTATTGCTTCGCCCGCAGCACCTTCATTAGTTGCTAACCCGTGGCTCCGAGTGTGAGAGAGAGAGGGAGGGAGGGAGAGAGAGAGAGGAAGACACGGAGAGAAAGAGAAACGTGTGCCCGCGCATTGATGCTGCGTTGCTCTCAAATGTGGCACATTGCTGCCACCTAGTGCTCACACTGATATTTGGATTCTTTTTTTTTCTGTGTCTAAAGAAAAACAAGTATCACCAAAATTGAAACTTTGCAAACTTTACAAAATTGAAACTTTTTTTAGCTGTCTAAAGAAAAACAAGTATCACCAAAATTGAAACTTTGCAAACTTTACAAAATTGAAAGTTTTTTTTAGCTGTCTAAAGAAAAACAAGTATCACCGAAATTGAAACTTTGCAAACTTTACAAAATTGAAAAAAAAAATTTTTAGCTGTCTAAAGAAAAACAAGTATCACCAAAATTGAAACTTTGCAAACTTTACAATATTGAAACTTTGCAAACTTTACAAAATTGAAAGTTTTTTTTAGCTGTCTAAAGAAAAACAAGTATCACCAAAATTGAAACTTTGCAAACTTTACAAAATTGAAACTTTTTTTAGCTGTCTAAAGAAAAACAAGTATCACCAAAATTGAAACTTTTTTTTAGCTGTCTAAAGAAAAAGAAGTATCACCAAAATTGAAACTTTGCAAACTTTACAAAATTGAAAGTTTTTTTTAGCTGTCTAAAGAAAAACAAGTATCACCGAAATTGAAACTTTGCAAACTTTACAAAATTGAAAAAAAATTTTTTTAGCTGTCTAAAGAAAAACAAGTATCACCAAAATTGAAACTTTGCAAACTTTACAATATTGAAACTTTGCAAACTTTACAAAATTGAAAGTTTTTTTTAGCTGTCTAAAGAAAAACAAGTATCACCAAAATTGAAACTTTGCAAACTTTACAAAATTGAAAAAAAAATTTTTTAGCTGTCTAAAGAAAAACAAGTATCACCAAAATTGAAACTTTGCAAACTTTACAATATTGAAACTTTGCAAACTTTACAAAATTGAAAGTTTTTTTTAGCTGTCTAAAGAAAAACAAGTATCACCAAAATTGAAACTTTGCAAACTTTACAAAATTGAATTTTTTTTTTAGCTGTCTAAAGAAAAACAAGTATCACCAAAATTGAAACTTTGCAGGAGAGGCCAGAAACCTGCGTTACTTTCAATGCAAGTCAATGGAACCAGATTTTTTTCCAAGCTATTTTGGAGCTTTTCTATTGGTCTGTTCTTCATAAAATTTTCACACGATGTAAACGCCGGCTGTTGCTTTGAAATCATATAGAAAAATGAATATCAACAAAAATTGAGATGCATGGTTTTTCAGTGGGCAGCGACGATATACAGACAAGCAGGTTGCAGACTTTTCACCACGCATTCTTAGTCAGCATCAGGTAACAGTTTTCTATTTCTTTAGATCAGCGCTGGCATAGCAAGGCGAATGTGGCTTACAGTAGAAGTCAATAGTCACCCAAAACTTCTCTGACCCCGACTAACAGTCATATTTCAACTGATCGATAACCGTTAATCCTGAATTAGAAACTGAACACACATATCAACGCTGTCCAATGAAATGCAACTTTATGCAGCTTTACAGAAGAGGCCAAAATCATACTTTATTTTCAATGTAAGTCAATGGAACCAGAATTTTTTCCAAGCTATTTTGGAGCGTTTCTATTGGTCTGTTCTTCATGAATTTAGACAATGTAAATGCCAGCTGTCGCTTTGTAATCACATAGAAAAGTTCAAATCAACAAAAATGGATGTGCATTGTTTTTCAGTGGACAGCAACGATATACAAACGTTTTCCATTTCTTTAGATACGCACTGGCGTCGCAAGGCCAATGTTGCTAACAGTAGGATTCAATAGTCACCCAAATCTTTTCATACCCAAAGCCTGACTCACACCAGCATCCAGCTGTTCATTAAGGTGGAGCAGACTTATCAGTTTAGCTGAGAACACAGTGTGACTCTTGACGTGAGCTATAAAACAGAACACTCAGACATAACAGGTGTTGTGCTCACTCTCTTTCTCGATCGCATCTATCCTAATACTCATATTTCGACTTCTCGATAACCGTTAATCCTGAATTAGAACCTGAACACACATATTGTCCAAATCTGCAATCTCCAAAATTGCAACTTTACAGGAGAGACCAAAAACAAACTTTACTTTCAATAGAAGTCAATGGAACCAGAATTTTTTCCAAGCTACTTTGCAGAATGTCTATTGGTCCATTCATCATAAAGTTTTCACACCATGTAAACAACCATTGTCGTGTTCAAATGATGTAGAAAACTCAAAATCGAAAATCTGAGATAGATGTTTTTCATTGGACAGCAATGATATGATTATAAGCAGAAACAACCTAAATCGTGATAACCGTACGGTAACCGTAGTCTGACACACATGTGAAAGTGTGTCTGATTTTATGGGGGGGAACAGAATCCAGCACGACACCTGATGTCTAAAATGATTCAGCGCTGATGTCAGCACTCTAGCTTTTCAGCGGAGTAAACCACCTCGGGACCATAAGAGATTCAGTCCGCGCTTCTAACAATAGTTTGCCAAAAGAACCCTGACAAATCGTTCTTTAGACAGAACCTGCTCTTCCTACGAAGGAGGACGCTTTCATGAATATGAAGCTGAGTGCTGAAGGTCAGAGCATTTGCAGAGACCTGATTCATGGTGAACTAAATCTCTACAGGGATTCTTTTCTTGCTTAGCTGTGAAGTAACTGTGAAAACCCACAATGTTAGATATTGTAAGATTTATTGTAAGGAAGGCAATGTGTCACTGGACCGTTAACTTGTAATCTGTGTGTAACTGGTGAATGAATCTGAACGGAGCTTCTTCTTTACGTTCACAGGCAGCAGAAAGCCTACATTGCCACCCAGGGCCCTCTAGCCGAGACCACTGAGGACTTCTGGAGGATGCTGTGGGAGCACAACTCCACTATTGTTGTGATGCTGACCAAACTCCGAGAGATGGGACGGGTGAGGGAGCATCTACCGGTTTATTTATATATATATATATATATACACACACACTACCGCTCAAAAGTTTGGGATCACAGTGAAATGTTCTTGTTTTCAATGGAGTATCTTCTTCCTTAACACAACAATGGACTGACGGGTCTCTAAAGAAAGTTTCTTGTTTCTTTCTGGTCATTGTGAGTCGGTCAGCAAGCCATCAACTGCTGATCTTCAGATACTAAACTAACCTAGAATGTTGTTCTCCCTTTTATACTCACTTATTAGTAGAATGTTTTTCAGCTGTGCTTCACAATTGATCAAGAGTGTCCTAACAACCAATTAGTCCAATAACATCCTTAACTTGGATTGGTGGTCGTACCAGGAGATTTAGACAGAGGACTGAGAATTACTGATAATAGAACTATATGCAAAATAAGCCTCTATACAAAAATAGACTTTAATAACAATATTGTTTGTGGATTGCATGAAAATTGCATGAAATTAAATTCTTAAGTGATCCTAAACTTTTGAGCAGTAGTGTGTATATATATATATATATATATATATATATATATATATATATATATATATATATATATATATAGTGACATTCTGGAGCACTGTGTTCAGCCCAGTTGAGTTGGACTGTAGCCCTTCTAGCACTAGAGTCAGATACCCCTGTTTCACACAGCAGTTCTGTAGGCAATGCAGTGTAAACTAACACCCCCCCCCCCCCCCCTCTTTCCCCTCCATCCCTGCAGGAGAAGTGCCATCAGTACTGGCCTGCCGAGCGCTCTGCACGCTATCAGTACTTTGTGGTGGATCCCATGGCTGAGTACAACATGCCTCAGTACATCCTGAGGGAGTTTAAAGTCACGGACGCCAGGGTACGTACACTAAAGCCACATCTGTGCACCTTCCTTATCGTCTCAGGGTGCCTAGAGGCTGCCCCAGACAACACCACTCCTTTAGTGTACTTCAGTTAATGCACTGAGCTGGACTAGAAGAAGGCATACACCTGTATGGAGTAAACAGAATCAAATTAAACCCCTTTCAGACTCTGCTGAGAGAGATTCTGATACGCTGCTGGTCTGACAGGGTCTTTATGTACTGATTTGTCAGGTTGTTGGTGCAGACAGATTTATTTAATATTATCTGCCTCATTCTTTTGTACATCGTCCAGTTACTCTGTGCATCACGGCATTCCTAAATACTAGTACAGAATCTCGTTCTTACATGAGTCGTCTCATTCTTTTACATACATCTAATTTTTTAATGATATTTTATGTATATTATGTTTATTGCATGTTGTCTTCCTTTCATGCATTGTCTCATTCTTTTATACAGTCTCACAGTCTCAGTATTTCACGCATCATCTCATTCCTTCATACTTTCCTCTTTCTTTCACACCGTCTCACTTCATTATACATTGTTTTATTATATTATGCACTCATACTGTCTCATTCTTCAAACCTCATCTCTTTTCTGTATCATATCACTCTTTCACACATGTTCTCAATCCTTTGTGGATATTTTTTCCCCCAAATCATCTTAATTCTTCATACATTGTCTTATAATTTTATTTGCTGTCTCATTCTTCATACTTTGTCTCATTCTTCCTATGCTCTATCATTTCTTCATATTTATGTCTTACTTTCATACTGTCTGACTAATTCATACATTGTCATATTATTTTATTTGCAGTCTTATTCTGCATATGCTGTCTCATTCTTCAAACATCGTCTCATTTTTCATATACTGTCTCATTCTCATATTTGTATATATGTCTCACTTTTAAACACCATCTGACTAATTCATACAATGTAATATAATTTCATACATTGTCACATTCTTTATACATTGTCTCATTCTTCATACATCTCATTCTTCCTATACTGTCTCATTCCTTCATATGTATGTCTTACTTTAATACACTTTCTGACTAATTCATACATTGTCATATTTTATTTGTCTTATTCTACATACGTTATCTTGTTCTTCATACACCAGCTCATTCTTCATACACTGTCTTATTCTTCATACATCGTCCTATTTTTCATACATCTCGTTCTTCCTATACTATCTCTTTCCTTTGTATTTATGTCTTACTTTAATACACTAATTCATACAATGTCATATTATTTCATACAATGTCTCATTCTTCGTACGCTGTCTCATTCTTTGTACATCATCTCATTCTTCATACACCGTCTCATTCCTTCATATTCATGTATGTTTCCAACACCATCTGACAAATTCATACATTGTCTCATTCGTCATACATTGTCTCATTTTACACACCATTTCATTCTTTGTACATCATCTTATTCCTTCCTACATCATCTACTTCTTCATTCATCATCTCATTCCTCATATACTGTCTCATTCCTTTATATTTGTCTTACTTTCATACACTGTCTAATTCATAATTTAGTCTCATTCTTCATATACCGCCTCATTCTTCCTGTACTATCTCATTCCTTCATATTTATGTATTAATTCTGATTAATACATACAATGTCATATTATTTCATACGCTGTCTCATTCTTCATACATCATCTCATTCTTCATACACTGTCTTATTACTTTATATCTATGTATGTTTTATTTTCCAACACCATCTGACAAATTCATACATCGTCTCATTTTACGCACCATTTCATTCTTCCTATACTCTCTCATTCCTTCATATTTGTCATACTTTCATACACTGACTAATTCATACATTGTCATATTTTATTTTCAGTCTTATTCTACATACGCTATCTCATTCTTCATGCATCATCTCATTCTTCATACACCGTCTCATTCCTTCTTATTCATATATGTCTTACTTTCAAACACCATATGACTAATTCATACATTATCATATTATTTTATTTAGTCTCATTCTTCATACATCGTCTCATTCTTCATACATCATCTCATTCTTCATACATCGTCTCATTCTTCATACATCGTCTCATTCCTTCTTATTCATATATATCTTACTTTCCAACACCATATGACTAATTCATACATTATCATATTATTTTATTTACAGTCTCATTCTTCATACATTGTCTCATTCCTTCTTATTCATATATGTCTTACTTTCAAACACCATATGACTAATTCATACCATATCATATTATTTTATTTAGTCTCATTCTTCATACATTGTCTCATTCTTCATACATCGTCTCATTCTTCATACATAGTCTCATTCCTTCTTATTCATATATGTCTTACTTTCCAACACCATATGACTAATTCATACATTATCATATTATTTTATTTACAGTCTCATTCTTCATACATTGTCTCATTCCTTCTTATTCATATATGTCTTACTTTCAAACACCATATGACTAATTCATACCATATCATATTATTTTATTTAGTCTCATTCTTCATACATTGTCTCATTCTTCATACATCGTCTCATTCTTCATACATCGTCTCATTCTTCATACATTGTCTCATTCCTTCTTATTCATATATGTCTTACTTTCAAACACCATATGACTAATTCATACCTTATCCTATTATTTTATTTAGTCTCATTCTTCATACATCGTCTCATTCTTCATACATCGTCTCATTCCTTCTTATTCATATATGTCTTACTTTCAAACACCATATGACTAATTCATACCTTGTCATATTATTTTATTTAGTCTCATTCTTCATACATCGTCTCATTCTTCATACATTGTCTCATTCCTTCTTATTCATATATGTCTTACTTTCAAACACCATATGACTAATTCATACATTATCATATTATTTTATTTACAGTCTCATTCTTCATACATCGTCTCATCCTTCATACATCGTCTCATTCCTTCTTATTCATGTCTTATTCATGTCTTTCCAACTTTCCAACACCATATGACTAATTCATACCACATCATATTATTTTATTTACAGTCTCATTCTTCATACATCGTCTCATCCTTCATACATCGTCTCATTCCTTCTTATTCATGTCTTATTCATGTCTTTCCAACTTTCCAACACCATATGACTAATTCATACCACATCATATTATTTTATTTACAGTCTCATCCTTCATACATTGTCTCATTCCTTCTTATTCATGTCTTACTTTCCAACACCATATGACTAATTCATACCACATCATATTATTTTATTTAGTCTCATTCTTCATACATCGTCTCATTCTTCATACATCGTCTCATTCTTCATACATCGTCTCATTCTTCATACATTGTCTCATTCCTTCTTATTCGTATGTCTTACTTTCAAACACCATATGACTAATTCATACCATATCATATTATTTTATTTAGTCTCATTCTTCATACATCGTCTCATTCTTCATACATTGTCTCATTCCTTCTTATTCATATGTCTTACTTTCAAACACCATATGACTAATTCATACATTATCATATCATTCTTCATACATCGTCTCATTTTACGCACCATTTCATTCTTCACACATCATCTCATTCCTTCAAGTATCTCATTATTTCATACACCATTTCACTCTTTCAGTCTCTTTATTCTATGTGTTAAATTCCTCATACATCACCTCGTTCCTTCATATATCGTCTCATTCTTTCGTGTTTTCATCATTTGTACATTTTCTCATAGTCACCTCATTCAGTTATACATCGTCTCACTCTTCCATGCATCGTCTCATGTTCCTTCATGCTTTCCCTCATACATCGTCTCATTCGTCCATACAGCGGCCCTCAGCCTTTCCCCACCTCTGTCAGAAACAATCAGAGGGTTGTTCTGTGTGTGTGTGTTTTCGTACCGGGCCGTGTTAAAGTTGCATGCGGGCGAGCGCGCTTGTGTGTATGAGAGGTGGCCGAGGCTGAGCTCTCTCTTCTTCCATCTTCTCTTCCCCCCCACCTCACCTCCCCTGAGGGGTGAGCTCTGGAGCTGGCAGCCTGCTCCCCTGGACTTCAGTGCTTTCTGTAGGCTATAAATAGGGCCGTGGTAATGAAAACGCTGCAAGCTCAGTACAGCACACATGCACGCACTCGTCAACCTCAACACATGTTCGTACAGCAGACATATGGAAAGTGGCTCCCTCGGTGTGGCTCCACTCTGACGGGGGAGTGGTCCAGCTGCCGGGTGCCCCTCTGTTTCGTTCGGTAACCTTGATGCATGTGGCATCACAGCAGTCAAAAGAAAACCTTTATTTATAACACGGTCTATGGAGACCATGCAGCTCCATATGTTAGACCGCATATATGAACCAAAATAAATATTCATTTTAAAAATTCTCTCTTTCTCTCTTATTCTACATACGCTTTCTCATTCTTCATACACTGTCTCATTCTTCCTATACTGTCTCATTCCTCACACACTGTCTCATTCCTCACACACCGTCTCATTCATCATGAGTCATCTCATTCTTCCTATACTGTCTCATTCCTCACACACCATCTCATTCCTCACACACCATCTCATTCCTCACACACTGTCTCATTCTTCCTATACTGTCTCATTCCTCACACACCATCTCATTCCTCACACACCATCTCATTCCTCACACACAGTCTCATTCTTCCTATACTGTCTCATTCCTCACACACCATCTCATTCCTCACACACTGTCTCATTCTTCCTATACTGTCTCATTCCTCACACACCATCTCATTCCTCACACACTGTCTCATTCTTCCTATACTGTCTCATTCCTCACACACCATCTCATTCCTCACACACCATCTCATTCCTCACACACTGTCTCATTCCTCACACACTGTCTCATTCCTCACACACCATCTCATTCTTCCTATACTGTCTCATTCCTCACACACCATCTCATTCTTCCTATACTGTCTCATTCCTCACACACCATCTCATTCTTCCTATACTGTCTCATTCCTCACACACCATCTCATTCCTCACACACCATCTCATTCCTCACACACCGTCTCATTCCTCACACACTGTCTCATTCCTCACACACCGTCTCATTCATCATGAGTCATCTCATTCTTTCTATACTGTCTCATTTCTTTATATTCATGTCTTACTTTAATACACCGTCTGACTAATTCATACAATGTCATATTATTTCATACACTGTCTCATTCTCCATACACCGTCTCATTCTTCATACACTGTCTCATTCTTTATACACCATCTCATTCTTCCTATACTGTCTTATTTCTTTATATTTATGTCTTACTTTAATACACCGTCTGACTAATTCATACAATGTCATATTATTTCATACACCGTCTCATTCCTCATACACCGTCTTGTTCTTCATCCGTCGTCTTATTCTTTCTATACTGTCTCATTAATTACACCTTCTGACTAATTCATACAATGTCATGTTATTATATACGCTGTCTTATTCTTCATACGCTGTCTCATTCTTCACACACCGTCTCATTCTTCACACGCCGTCTCATTCCTCACACACCGTCTCATTCATCATGAGTCATCTCATTCTTCCTATACTGTCTCATTTCTTTATATTCATGTCTTACTTTAATACACCGTCTGACTAATTCATACAATGTCATATTATTTCATACACTGTCTCATTCTCCATACACCGTCTCATTCTTCATACACTGTCTCATTCTTTATACACCGTCTCATTCTTCATACACCATCTCATTCTTCCTATACTGTCTTATTTCTTTATATTTATGTCTTACTTTAATACACCGTCTGACTAATTCATACAATGTCATATTATTTCATACACAGTCTCATTCTTTATACACCGTCTCATTCTTACTATACTGTCTCATTCCTTTATATTTATATCTTACTTTAATTAATTACACCTTCTGACTAATTCATACAATGTCATATTATTTCATACACCGTCTCATTCCTCATACACCGTCTTGTTCTTCATACGTCTTATTCTTTCTATACTGTCTCATTCCTTTATATTATGTCTTACTTTAATTAATTACACCTTCTGACTAATTCATACAATGTCATGTTATTATATACGCTGTCTCATTCTTCACACGCTGTCTCATTCTTCATACGCTGTCTCATTCTTCACACGCCGTCTCATTCTTCATACACCGTCTCGTTCTTCATACGTCGTCTTATTCTTCCTATACTGTCTCATTCATTCATATTATGTCTTACTTTAATTAATTACACCATCTGACTAATTCATACAATGTCATATTATTTAATATGCCGTCTCATTCTTCATACGCCGTCTCACTCTTCATACATCGTCTCATTCTTCATACACCGTCTCATTCTTCCTATACTGTCTCATTTCTTCATATTTATGTCTTACTTTAATTAATTACACCTTCTGATTAATTCATAAAATGTCATATGCCGTCTCATTCTTTATACATCGTCTCATTCTTCATACACTGTCTCATTCCTTCATATTCATGTATGTTTTACTTTCCAACACCATCTGACAAATTCATACATCGTCTCAAAATCTCTCTCTTTCTCTCCTATAGGACGGCCAATCACGAACAATCCGCCAGTTCCAGTTCACCGATTGGCCAGAGCAAGGAGTGCCAAAGACTGGCGAAGGATTCATTGATTTCATTGGCCAAGTGCACAAAACCAAGGAGCAGTTTGGGCAAGATGGACCAATCACTGTGCACTGCAGGTACGCCGTTCTCAGCAGTGAGGTAGACAGGTAGAGGTAAAACTGATTGACAGGTGGAGATGTTTATAGCAGAACTGAAAGTTTGCACTGCTCTGTCTTGTAAAAGAAGTATTGGTACATAGTATATACACATAGTCGTGTAATATGATAATAATAATAAGTGTTGCATTAAAAGCCAGTTGGTTCAGCAATGCATCAGCAGAACTGGTTCATAATGACATGTAAAGCACTTTAACATTGTCTTGTGTGTATGATATATGTGCCTTAGTCACCAAAACATCCTTCTTGTTGCTCCTCAGTGCTGGTGTGGGCAGGACTGGAGTGTTTATCACTCTCAGTATCGTGCTGGAGAGGATGAGATATGAGGGAGTCGTGGATCTCTTCCAGACAGTAAAGACTCTGCGCACACAGCGACCTGCCATGGTGCAGACTGAGGTACCATCCACACACAGTCGTTAACGTTTAATCACACACTCCTAAAAATAAAAGCTTTCTTTGGAGCAGTACCAAAATGTAGTCTTAATGTAACACTGCCCTTCATACACGCTGTACAGTCTTGTTCAGTGTCACAGGTCTGCAGCCGTTAGTCCACAAACAGTGTTGTTACTAATAGACAGTGACATGGATTTTTATTATTGATGAGCTTTAAAACTTTGTATGCTTTATATGGGTTCTATTGCTTCATTTAAACAACACTCTGTTATTTTTTTATGATCCAGTCATACAGACAGATTGTAACACACTACAAGTGTAGTGTAGGGGGCGATATGACTTCAATTATTTCATTTAAAAAGTGTATAAAATGTTTATATGAGCTATACAGTCATTCTGACAGACTGCAATACACTACAGGAGATGTAGGGGGCGATATGACTTCAATTATTTCATATAAAAAGTGCTCTATAATGTTTATATGATCTATACAGTCATTCTGACAGACTGTAATACACTACAGGAGGTGTAGGGGGTGATATGGTTTTTACTGTTACATTTAAAAAGCTCTATAATGTTTATATGATCTATACAGTCATTCTGACAGACTGTAATACACTACAGGAAGTGTAGGGGGCGATATGACCTCAATTATTTTATATAAAAAGTGCTCTATAATGTTTATATGATCTATACAGTCATTCTGACAGACTGTAATACACTACAGGAAGTGTAGGGGGCGATATAGCTTCTACTGTTACATTTAAAAAGCTCTATAATATTTATATGATCTATACAGTCATTGAGACAGACTGTAATACACTACAGGAAGTGTAGGGGGCGATATAGCTTCTACTGTTACATTTAAAAAGCTCTATAATATTTATATGATCTATACAGTCATTGAGACAGACTGTAATACACTACAGGAGGTGTAGGGGGCGATGTAGCTTCTACTGTTTCATATAAAAAGTGCTCTATAATATTTATATGATCTATACAGTCATTGAGACAGACTGTAATACACTACAGGAAGTGTAGGGGGCGATATAGCTTCTACTGTTACATTTAAAAAGCTCTATAATATTTATATGATCTATACAGTCATTGAGACAGACTGTAATACACTACAGGAGGTGTAGGGGGCGATGTAGCTTCTACTGTTACATATAAAAAGTGCTCTATAATATTTATATGATCTATACAGTCATTCTGACAGACTGTAATACACTACAGGAGGTGTAGGGGGCGATATAGCTTCTACTGTTACATATAAAAAGCTCTATAATGTTTATATGATCCACACAGTCATTCTGACAGACTGTAATACACTACAGGAGGTGTAGGGGGCGATGTAGCTTCTACTGTTTCATATAAAAAGTGCTCTATAATGTTTATATGATCCACACAGTCATTGTGACAGACTGTAATACACTACAGGAAGTGTAGGGGGCGATGTAGCTTCTACTGTTACATATAAAAAGCTCTATAATGTTTATATGATCCACACAGTCATTGTGACAGACTGTAATACACTACAGGAGGTGTAGGGGGCGATATAGCTTCTACTGTTACATATAAAAAGCTCTATAATGTTTATATGATCCACACAGTCATTCTGACAGACTGTAATACACTACAGGAGGTGCAGGGGGCGATGTAGCTTCTACTGTTTCATATAAAAAGTGCTCTATAATGTTTATATGATCTATACAGTCATTCTGACAGACTGTAATACACTACAGGAGGTGCAGGGGGCGATGTAGCTTCTACTGTTTCATATAAAAAGTGCTCTATAATGTTTATATGATCTATACAGTCATTGTGACAGACTGTAATACACTACAGGAGGTGTAGGGGGCGATATGGCCTCTATTAATTGCTTGTCACTGTCTGGGTCTGTAAAGAGAGAGGAACAAAAGAGGGCGTAGTACTTAGTGTCACTGTCGGGACAGTACCTTGTGTCTCCAGTCTTTACCCAGCCCACCCCCCAACGCTCTTTTCACAGCCCACCCCCAAGAGAGCCCTTTTCATACTCCTACCATTTAACAAATGATAGAGTGTGAAGTGAAAGACCACTAGGTAATCAAGTGTGTTAATGGTTCCGCTTCTCCCCCCATTAGCCCTCCTGTTCACCCCCAACAGCCTGCTGTAGCCGGCCCTTAGTCTGTGTTCCGTATGTCCGTTTACACGTCCCTATTTTCTTACAGTCATGAAGATACTTTTAAACAGGGGACCTCCAGGAACTCCAAACAGCTCAGTCATTCAGAGTGGTTTGGTGTGCGGTGCCTCCTTTGGGAGAAACTTGCTGAGTCAGAATAGCTCTCAGTGGTGGTGAATGGAACCAGACGTCCACCTCTAAAAGCTCCCTTACAGAAATCTATTGCATGAAATGGAGATGACAGTTTCACGAAGAGCTTTGGGGCCTAAAACACATGTTTTTAAGTCTGTTTGCCCCTCAAAGTTTACAAACAAACACTAGTGAACAGACACACTAGGGGGCAGTGAAAGACCCACATATAAACACACTATTGACCAGTAGAGATGGACCGATCAGCGTTTTTGAGACCGATTACGATCGTCGATCACCTTTCAGCACGATCGTCCGATAGCCGATACTGATCGAGGGCGGGGCTATATACCACAGCAGGGCTACATGTAGTTATTAGCGCAAGCAAGTCATGAAACATGGTCTAAACTGGTTTATTACCATTTTTAACAAGCTCATATGAAACAGCATCATATTTTAAACTAAATTAACAGTAAATACACAAAGTAAACAAATATCCTCAATACTGCAATCATTACATTTAGACATATAATTTAAAACTAAAAAAGATAATTAAACAAATACAGTAAAACTGCAGTCATTAAACTCAGACTCTGTTATTTTAAACTAAATCTGTAATCATTAAATGTAGAATATTGAATTGTTGCTGCTGTTCTGTTAGTACCGGTCAGATCTGGTCTGTATGGTGTTCTGGGTTGTTTGTTTTGTGTTAGCTGTGTGTGTTAGCTCTGCTGTTTGTTGGTACTCACTGTATTCAGCTGCGTGGTGCTGTATCAGATTAATAGAGTTAAATATCTTTGTCTTGGTTTCATAACGAGACACACTGATTTTACACATTTTAAAAACGTCCTGGATGAGTCTGATTCACACACGGTAATAATCTGCCAGACGGACGACATGTTTTCTATCAGCGCATGCCGTGAACGTCGTAAACTGTTTTCGCGAGGCCGCTGCTTTAGTCAGTCTGTCGAAAAAGAAAGGGTATGTGTTTCCACCTAGTGGTTTAGATAGGAATTGCAAGGACCTGGCCAGAGGGGGTATCAATGAAAAGCTAGCTGTAAAAACAGAAATTAGGCTCATTTGTTTAACGCCATCGATCGGCTCTCGGGATCGGCTAAACTGGAGAAATATCGTCCGATCACATATTTTGAGATCAGATCATTGTTCTTACCTTTGAGCTGCTGACCTGCTGCTGAAGGACCCGAGCACTAACAGATCTCTGTCTTTGCTTTTCCTCCGTCAGGACCAGTACCAGCTGTGCTACAGGGCCGCTCTGGAGTACCTGGGCAGTTTTGACCACTATGCAACGTAACGTAACCACTCCTGGACTCGCAGCCCCCCTGGAACGAAGACTTCAGGAGTGCGGAAAAAAACGCTCCTTCTGAGCCACCGTCCACCCAGCCCACCCCGAACAGACAGAGCGGCCAGAGGGGCTGAAATACTCCCGCCGGCTGCTCCACCACTCGCAGCAGTCCATTCTGACTGGCACAAAGAGATTTGCTTTATGGAAAAATAATCGTCGACAACTCTCCTCCAGAAGCAACAGCTTTCGTTCTTTTTCAGCTCACGCCACCCTTCCACTCGGTCGAAGGCTACTGGTAGCAGATTTCCTTTTCTTTTATCTTTTTTTTTCTTTCTTTTTTTATCAAGTTATCATGTTGTTATTATTATGGAAATTTTTGAGTATATTGTTATTTCTTTTATTTAGTATGTTTGTTTTTAATAATCATTTAACATCTTTTATTTTTTTTTGTCTTAATGGCCTCGATGGGTCTATAATTTCCACATCCGGTACTGTTTTTTCTCTGTTTTTCTACTTTCTTTTCTTTTTTTATAGGTTATTTTAGCACAAGGGACATGTATTTTTAACACGTTCCTAGATACTAATACTGGAGAACCACTGTTCTCGGAGCTGCTGTCCGTTTTACTTCATAACATAATTTTTTTTATTGTTCCTTTATATATTTCCTTTCTATGTAATTGGTCTTATTTGGTGAACTGGCGCAGGTTAAGCCTGTTAATTTTAAAACAAAGCCTACTTTTTTTTCTTTTTCTTTTTTTAAGTTAGTTACATTTACTAAATACATAACTGGGAGGAAGGTTTAGTGATACGGAAAGTCAAGTAAAACATGTCAAATCGATTGCCGAGAGGGAAATCAACACTGTACAGGGGGGTCATTTACGAAGAATCTGGACCTTTGTGTTGGTTTTGGGGGACGCTGGAAGCTGTACAGTATTGACTACTCACCAAAAAGAAAGAAAAATCCGCTTAATCCCCCTCAACTGACCCGCTATCCTTTTTATACAGAAAGATATATATATATATATATATATATATACATAAATACAAAGAATTATAAATACTGTTATTCATATAGTATATATACAGCTTCAGATATATTGTCAATCATTCTCTCGACAAAAGTAATCATGGATTTTCTTGACATACCAACATAGAGGACAAAAAAAAAAAGAAACTACGAGACTGCTGTCTGTGAATCTGTATTAATGGTATAAAGTTATATCTACTGTATTATCATCGCACCCCAGGGTTTAGGTGTTTGGGGTGGGACAGCACAAGCTGAACGGCGACGGACTAACGGCAAAATATGTTGGGAAAAAAGTTCATTTTTACCTTGTGAATGATTAGTGCTGTAGGGGTTCAATCTGTTGTATACACGGTCTGTTTTCTATTTGTTAATAAGAAAAACTGGAATTCAACTGTTGGGGGAGAAAAAAACTTGATGTTAATAAAGTTGAATAATTGTTTTTGCTTTTTTTGTACAAAAAAGTGTCTTTTTGTATTTTTTGGGATGTAAGCTACTCTTTTTTTTCAATAATTCACAAGATGTGCCTCGATCTGGAGCTCAAAAAAGAAAAAAAAAAGAAAACATGTTTAAGAATCCACAGGGGGCGCATTCAGGGGACTGTTTATTGCCTTAATTTAAGTTAAGTGTCTCTTCTAACCTGTTGTAGACGTAGTGAATGTCTGTGTCTGGTTGTTTTCTTGTACATATATCACGTATGCTAACAGGTCATGGAGACGGTCCACTGGAGATGGTCTTGTAGTCTCATGTTCAACAAACGTTTAAATAAATATTTTTTAATCAGAATCTAAGCCCCGCCTTAACACTCAGCCGAACTCTAACTCTTGTATTTGTCAGCTTTTCTTTACAGAAGCTTGTTTATCTGTGGACCATCCAAGAGAGCTACTAGTATACTGAGGAATCTCATGTCCTGCTTTTGTGGCTGTAATATTGTACCTTATAAAGGGCCCATATAATGAAAAATCTCAGTTAAACCTTTATTTTTATGTAGATATTATACATACCCAGTCCATTTTCTAACTTTATATGTAGGTATTAAACATACCCAGTCCATTTTGTCCATATAATATATAATATCTATATATAGATATTATATGTATCCAGTCCATTTTCTAACTTTATATGTAGATATTAAACGTACTAGTCCATGTTTTCCACTTTATATATAGATATTATATATACCCAGTCCATTTTCTAACTTTATATGTAGATATTAAACATACCCAGTCCATTTTCTAACTTTATATGTAGATATTAAACGTACCAGTCCATGTTTTCCACTTTATATATAGATATTATATATACCCAGTCCATTTTCTAACTTTATATGTAGATATTAAACATATCCAGTCCATTTTATCCACTTTATATATATAGATATTATATATACCCAGTCCATTTTCTAACTTTATATGTAGATATTAAACATACCAGTCCATGTTTTCCACTTTATATATAGATATTATATATACCCAGTCCATTTTCTAACTTTATATGTAGATATTAAACATACCCAGTCCATTTTGTCCACTTTATATATAGATATTATATATACCCAGTCCATTTTCTAACTTTATATGTAGATATTAAACATACCCAGTCCATTTTCTCACTTCATTTATAGATATTAAACATACCCAGTCCATTTTCTACCTTTATATCTAGATATTAAACATACCCAGTCCATTTTCTAACTTTATATATAGATATTAAACATACCCAGTCCATTTTCTCACTTCATTTATAGATATTAAACATACCCAGTCCATTTTCTGACTTTATATATAGATATTAAACATACCCAGTCCATTTTCTACCTTTATATCTAGATATTAAACATACCCAGTCCATTTTCTACCTTTATATCTAGATATTAAACATACCCAGCCCATGTTTTCCACTTTATATATAGATAATAAACATACCCAGTCCATTTTCTCACTTCATTTGTAGATATTAAATGTACCCAGTCCATTTTCTAACTTTATATGTACATATTAAATGTACCTGGTCCATTCTGTCCACTTTATATATAGATATTATACATACCCAGTCCATTTTCTAACTTTATATGTAGATATTATACATACCCAGTCCATTTTCTCACTTTATATACAGATGTTAAAAGTACCCAGTTCAGTTTGAGCATTGACAAATGCTGACATCACAAGCCTTTGGCTTAATTCTCAAACTAGCTCATTGTGCCAGCATTAATCACTAATATTGGCACAAATATTTGCAGTCTATATAAACCTGCTAAGGCTTTAATATGGTCCGTTATTGAGAAAAGAGAAAGAAAATGTATTCATTTGTGTTGAATTGCCAGACAGATGGTCAGGTCCCATGTATCACTGCATGGTCAGTCTGCAGGTTGGTGGGCCGCCTCACAGTAAAACAAAAGCTTCGTCTTCACTCAGTCAACTTCTGCCAGGCATTCAGGTACAGTTCACATCTAACAATACTGTTTATATATGTATATGTCTCTTTGGCGGTAGCCAGGAGAACGGTACTTGACTGCATTGAGCCAAGTGTAAAGTTTGGTGGAGGG
>CM038723.1:31219964-31337464 GCA_021613375.1 Megaleporinus macrocephalus
GTTTGAAATGTATGATGAGATTTCTGTATGGTGGGGTGATGGGAACCATGTCTGCAACACAAATATAGACATTTACTATCAAACCCACCAGTGAATCTACATAAGTCTGAGTTTTTCTATGTGGTAAAGTAGTGTAAGGTATTAAGGGGGATTTATTTAAACATGTTAAGCCTAAAATTCTCTTAAAACAATGTGTTGGACACCAGGCAGCGTATTCATAACCATTTCATATACTAACTATGATGTGCCTTCGTTTGTTTCTCTCCTCAGCATGTCGACGAATGGAACATTGGCCGCTTACACACCGTCCTCGACACGGTGGAGCACGAGAGCGGCATCACCATAGAGGGAGTGAACACACCCTACCTTTATTTCGGCATGTGGAAGACCACGTTCGCCTGGCACACGGAGGACATGGACCTCTACAGCATCAATTACCTTCACTTTGGAGAACCAAAGTCCTGGTAAACCTCATTTCAGCTGTTGCACATCTCTGCTCATTGTTGTATTAATTGTCAGTCTTTCACTCTCATAGGGAAACAAGCTCTCCACTGTTTTTGTCATGTAAACAAACTCCTTTACATACATTCACCTACCGCAGTTTAGCTCCAACCTTTTGTTGTGAAGTTATAAGAAGTGTGTCATCTGTACTGCTTTGAATGAGTCAGCCAGTCAGTGTTACAGTCAGGCACAGTCTGTTTAATTTTAAGAGATAAAGAAAGGTTAGAAAATGGATTGCAGGTCATGTAAAAACAAACAAATAATTACAAATAATAAAAACATAATTATGGCTGGCTTTGTTGCATACACCAAGGTACACCAATGTCTAAGGTGAATACTTTTGGGTGTGATTTAGGCTCTTTAACTTTGAGTGTAAGTTTATATCACATTTCTATTTAAAGAATAAATGGACCCCTTCTCCTGGTCCAGTCCTAATTTATTAATTACACATCTACTGTTATCAAAACAGGGTGAAAGTACTGGAGTACAGGGTTTTGATAAAGCTGCAATTATGTCTTAGAATGTAGATTTAATTGTAGTTTCATTATTAATTATTTTAACTCTAAATAGTTATTAATAAGAATATAATTATACAAGTAATGCATTGCTTGCAGAGCAGATTATATACTTTATATACTTATACAGTGTTATACTTTTTTTTTTTATTTTATCTGTCAGGTACTCTGTGCCTCCAGAACATGGGAAGAGACTGGAGCGTCTAGCCAAAGGTATACCTGAGAAATATTTTATATATATATATATATATATATATATATATTATATATATATATATATATATATATATATATATATATATATATTATATATAATATATTATATGTGTGTATATGTATATCTTTCATAAAGAAATCATTTAAAATGTGCCCGATTTAACAATTGTATCCATTTCTCATGCAGGATTCTTTCCTGGAAGTTCGCAAAACTGTGAAGCTTTTCTGAGACACAAGATGACTCTCATATCTCCGTCCATTCTGAAGAAGTACGGCATTCCTTTTGAAAAGGTACATTTGCATATTCATCTGTCTCCAGCACGTTTGGATCACGTGTTGTGCCTTACACATCGTGATGTTGGCCCGTTTGTGTTTCAGATCACTCAGGAGGCTGGAGAGTTTATGATTACGTTTCCATACGGCTACCATGCTGGTTTTAATCACGGCTTCAACTGTGCCGAATCAACCAACTTCGCCACACAGCGATGGATAGACTACGGAAAGCAAGCAATTCTGGTGAGAGCATTTTGTCTGTTTCTCTTTAAATCAGATTGTGGTCTGTATGTCCTATACAGTGATCTTGAATCATATCAGTGGAAGTATGTCCTATACAGTGATCTTGAATCAGATTGGTGACAGTATGTCCTTTACAGTGATCTTGAATCAGATTGGGGGGCAGTATGTCCTGTCCAGTGATCTTGAATCAGATTAGTGGCAGTATGTCCTATACAGTGATCTTGAGTCATATCAGTGGAAGTATGTCCTATACAGTGATCTTGAATCAGATTGGTGGAAGTATGTCCTATACAGTGATCTTGAGTCATTTCAGTGGAAGTATGTCCTATACAGTGATCTTGAATCAGATTGGTGGCAGTATGTCCTTTACAGTGATCTTGAATCAGATTGGTGGCAGTATGTCCTGTCCAGTGATCTTGAATCAGATTAGTGGCAGTATGTCCTGTACAGTGATCTTGAGTCATATCAGTGGAAGTATGTCCTATACAGTGATTTTGAATCAGATTGGTGGCAGTATGTCCTGTACAGTGATTTCGAATCAGATTGGTGGGAATATGTCCTGTCCAGTGATCTTGAATCAGATTGGTGGCAGTATGTCCTGTCCAGTGATCTTGAATCAGATTGGGGGGGCAGTATGTCCTGTCCAGTGATTTTGAATCAGATTGGTGGCAGTATGTCCTGTCCAGTGATCTTGAATCAGATTGGTTGGCTGTATGTCCTATACAGTGATTGTGAATCAGATTGGGGGCAGTATGTCCTATCCAGTGATCTTGAATCAGATTGGGAGCAGTATGTCCTGTCAAGTGATCCTGAATCAGATCAGTGGAAGTATGTCCTATACAGTTAACTTGAATCAGATTGGTGGCAGTATGTCCTTTACAGTTATCTTGAATCAGATTGGGGGGCAGTATGTCCTGTCCAGTGATCTTGAATCAGATTAGTGGCAGTATGTCCTGTACAGTGATCTTGAGTCATATCAGTGGAAGTATGTCCTATACAGTGATTTTGAATCAGATTGGTGGCAGTATGTCCTGTACAGTGATTTCGAATCAGATTGGTGGGAATATGTCCTGTCCAGTGATCTTGAATCAGATTGGGGGGCAGTATGTCCTGTCCAGTGATCTTGAGTCAGATTGGTGGCAGTATGTCCTGTCCAGTGATCTTGAATCAGATTGGTGGCAGTATGTCCTGTCCAGTGATCTTGAATCAGATTGGGGGGGCAGTATGTCCTAGACAGTGATCTTGAATCAGATTGGTTGGCTGTATGTCCTGTCCAGTGATCTTGAGTCATATCAGTGGAAGTATGTCCTATACAGTGATCTTGAATCAGATTGGTGGCTGTATGTCCTGTCCAGTGAGCTTGAATCAGATTGGTGGCAGTATGTCCTGTCCAGTGATCTTGAATCAGATTGGGGGGGCAGTATGTCCTGTCCAGTGATTTTGAATCAGATTGGTGGCAGTATGTCCTTTACAGTTATCTTGAATCAGATTGGTGGCAGTATGTCCTATACAGTTATCTTGAATCAGATTGGTTGGCTGTATGTCTTATACGGTGATCTTGAATCAGATTGGTGGCAGTATGTCCTGTCCAGTGATCTTGAATCAGATTGGGGGGCAGTATGTCCTGTCCAGTGATCTTGAATCAGATTGGTGGCAGTATGTCCTGTCCAGTGATCTTGAATCAGATTGGTGGCAGTATGTCCTGTCCAGTGATCTTGAATCAGATTGGGGGGGCAGTATGTCCTAGACAGTGATCTTGAATCAGATTGGTTGGCTGTATGTCCTATACAGTGATCTTGAGTCATATCAGTGGAAGTATGTCCTATACAGTGATCTTGAATCAGATCGGTGGCTGTATGTCCTGTCCAGTGAGCTTGAATCAGATTGGTGGCAGTATGTCCTGTCCAGTGATCTTGAATCAGATTGGGGGGGCAGTATGTCCTGTCCAGTGATTTTGAATCAGATTGGTGGCAGTATGTCCTTTACAGTTATCTTGAATCAGATTGGTGGCAGTATGTCCTATACAGTTATCTTGAATCAGATTGGGGGCAGTATGTCCTATCCAGTGATCTTGAATCAGATTGGTGGCAGTATGTCCTATACAGTGATCTTGAGTCATATCAGTGGAAGTATGTCCTATACAGTGATTTTGAATCAGATTGGTGGCAGTATGTCCTGTACAGTGATTTCGAATCAGATTGGTGGGAATATGTCCTGTCCAGTGATCTTGAATCAGATTGGGGGGCAGTATGTCCTGTCCAGTGATCTTGAATCAGATTGGTGGCAGTATGTCCTGTCCAGTGATCTTGAATCAGATTGGTGGCAGTATGTCCTGTCCAGTGATCTTGAATCAGATTGGGGGGGCAGTATGTCCTAGACAGTGATCTTGAATCAGATTGGTTGGCTGTATGTCCTATACAGTGATCTTGAGTCATATCAGTGGAAGTATGTCCTATACAGTGATCTTGAATCAGATTGGTGGCTGTATGTCCTGTCCAGTGAGCTTGAATCAGATTGGTGGCAGTATGTCCTGTCCAGTGATCTTGAATCAGATTGGGGGGGCAGTATGTCCTGTCCAGTGATTTTGAATCAGATTGGTGGCAGTATGTCCTTTACAGTTATCTTGAATCAGATTGGTGGCAGTATGTCCTATACAGTTATCTTGAATCAGATTGGTTGGCTGTATGTCTTATACGGTGATCTTGAATCAGATTGGTGGCAGTATGTCCTGTCCAGTGATCTTGAATCAGATTGGGGGGCAGTATGTCCTGTCCAGTGATCTTGAATCAGATTGGTGGCAGTATGTCCTGTCCAGTGATCTTGAATCAGATTGGTGGCAGTATGTCCTGTCCAGTGATCTTGAATCAGATTGGGGGGGCAGTATGTCCTAGACAGTGATCTTGAATCAGATTGGTTGGCTGTATGTCCTATACAGTGATCTTGAGTCATATCAGTGGAAGTATGTCCTATACAGTGATCTTGAATCAGATTGGTGGCTGTATGTCCTGTCCAGTGAGCTTGAATCAGATTGGTGGCAGTATGTCCTGTCCAGTGATCTTGAATCAGATTGGGGGGGCAGTATGTCCTGTCCAGTGATTTTGAATCAGATTGGTGGCAGTATGTCCTTTACAGTTATCTTGAATCAGATTGGTGGCAGTATGTCCTATACAGTTATCTTGAATCAGATTGGGGGCAGTATGTCCTATACAGTGATCTTGAATCAGATTGGTGGCAGTATGTCCTATACAGTGATCTTGAATCAGATTGGTGGCAGTATGTCCTATACAGTGATCTTGAATCAGATTGGGGGCAGTATGTCCTATCCAGTGATCTTGAATCAGATTGGTGGCAGTATGTCCTAGACAGTGATCTTGAATCAGATCAGTGGAAGTATGTCCTTTACAGTTATCTTGAATCAGATTGGTGGCTGTATGTCCTTTACAGTTATCTTGAATCAGATTGGTGGCAGTATGTCCTATACAGTTATCTTGAATCAAATTGGTTGGCTGTATGTCTTATACAGTGATCTTGAATCAGATTGGGGGCAGTATGTCCTATACAGTGATCTTGAGTCATTTCAGTGGAAGTATGTCCTATACAGTGATCTTGAATCAGATTGGTGGCTGTATGTCCTATATAGTGATCTTGAGTCGTATCAGTGGACGTATGTCCTATACAGTGATCTTGAATCAGATTGGTGGCAGTATGTCCTATACAGTGATCTTGAATCAGATTGGGGGGGCAGTATGTCCTATACAGTGATCTTGAATCAGATTGGTTGGCTGTATGTCCTATACAGTGATCTTGAGTCATTTCAGTGGAAGTATGTCCTATACAGTGATCTTGAGTCATTTCAGTGGAAGTATGTCCTATACAGTGATCTTGAATCAGATTGGTGGCTGTATGTCCTATACAGTGATCTTGAATCAGATTGGTTGGCTGTATGTCCTATACAGTGATCTTGAGTCATTTCAGTGGAAGTATGTCCTATACAGTGATCTTGAATCAGATTGGTGGCTGTATGTCCTATACAGTGATCTTGAGTCATTTCAGTGGAAGTATGTCCTATACAGTGAGCTTGAATCAGATTGGTGGCAGTATGTCCTGTCCAGTGATCTTGAATCAGATTGGTGCCAGTATGTCCTGTCCAGTGATCTTGAATCAGATTGGTGGCAGTATGTCATGCAGTCACAGTTTTATATTCCTTTTGACATGGAATTCACAAGCTTTTGCTTCTTAGTATAATAAACAGAGTGTTTACATTAACACAGACTTTTTTTTAGAATCTTTAAAGCGGCTATGCATGGATTGGTTCAGTTGGGCCAGTTTTTATTGTTTGGCCTTTTTACAAAACCAAATATGTGATTAACTGTCAAAATAATGTCTGGATTTTTAAATCACTGATGTAATCAATAGTGACAGACCTAATAAATAAATAAATACAATAAATAACTTTCAGAAATCTCTGTGCCTGTATTTAATGTCTAATGCTCTTTATCTGTATTTGTCTACTTGCACGGCTGCAGTGTTCGTGTAGGAAAGACATGGTGAAGATCTCCATGGACGTGTTTGTAAAGAAGTTCCAGCCTGAGCGCTACGAGCTGTGGCTGGCAGGAAAGGACAATGCACCCATTGACCACTCCAAGCCCACACCTGAGGCGGCTGAGTTCATGGGTGGTAAGGGAGGAGACTTTGGCCGGCAGGAGATGAGCACCAACTCGTTCCACAGTAACGAAGGGCAGAAGAAAAGGTTAAAAACGAATTGTTGATCAATACTGCTCTACGTCCCAGCGTTCGTTTGCTTGTTGTAGCTACTCTGTGTTTATTACTCAGGGTAAAACGTTTAATTATCTTGTTTTGGATCAGTGTGGCCAAACAGAGAATCGGTACCAAGAGGCACCGCGTGTGCTTAGAAGTTCCAGACGACGTCCTTCCTCAGGATGAAGAGGTAGACTATGGCAAGAAGGGCCGACTGTCACCCAGAGCGGAGCGCTGCAGAGGCGATTCAGGTGAGTTAAAGTGGCTTGTAATAGGCCTCTCTGTCCATCACTTGGATGAGACCCTGATGGGCCATATGTCAGAGCAAGAACACTGATCTAAAATCAGTTCAAGTGGTTAACTAGAGACGATAGCCTGATCCTAGCTCATCATTGCTACTTGTGTTTGATAAATATACAGAGTTTCTATTAAGAATTCATTTGTAATCCCACAGACACAAATGTTATATTTCTGTTCTGATTATGTAGATGTAGCCCTACTTTCTACATTTTATTAATGTTGTGTATCACCATTAATTTTAAAGTTATGCAGCTCCAGTATAAATATCGTCACTGTCCAAAATTGCAACTACATGTTTTTCATTGGACAGCGACGATATGCATGCAATTATTGCTAGCATGTTCTTTGTGGCACACTTGTTGATTATTTGCTGACCACCTTGCTGATCTGTCCAGAAGGCTTAAGATATCCATCCTTGTTTCAAAATTATTTTAAAAAGACAAACAAAAGCCATGTCTATCAATAGGACATATATATGTAGTATTTACATTCATATTTACATTCATATATAAATATATACATGAACGTAAATACTCTGTACATTCAATGTACGGATGGCGGACATGTGTTTCGTAGGACAAAGCAATTTCAAAATATCAGTTTAACAGTAGTTAAACTATCAGCACGGTTCCAGCTCCAGATTGTCCGATCTGATTGGGTGATGCGGGCTTGCACAGCTTTTTGATCAGATGCACGGATTCCAGAAAACAACAGATTTATTCCTGGATTTATTTTTTTTCCCATAGAAAATGAATAGGCTGGAACAGTGCACGTCAATCTACTGAACTTCTGCTCGACGGGCACACACAGTTTCGCATACACTGACTCAGGACACACCCTTGACCACGACTGCAGTGTTGGTTTGACTGGCACTCGTCTGTTTTTCGTTTTTTTCCATCCCTCTTTTCCCCCCCCATAGAGTCCCATTCATTTTCGAGCGCACCCAAACATGATGGCTCCGTTAAACCTACAGCCACCAAACTGTATATACTCTCTCAGGGCAGGTCCCCAAACATACTGACTCACTCTCCTCTACTTGTTGTTTATTCATCCCTCATTCGTAGCACTGCTTAAGCTGCACAACACTTCACTTTTCTGGTGGTTGTTGTATTATTTATTTTGTTTGTTTACTGTTTGAATCATCTTTTACTCTCCAGTGAGGCGGTACAGTGTGTTGTTAATTGTTAATGTGATATTGGCTTTTGCAGTACTGAAGCCTGACCCTGTCCCAGGACATTGGCTTGTGTAGTAGCCTTTAATCATATCATATTAAAGATAAATCATGTCACGTTATTGACTTATCAGTACATTTTAATATATATTTTAATATGTACTGCAGTCACAATATATAAGATTAAAATTACGCTTATGTGGTTTGTTTGTGACGTGCACCCCTTGTTGTGCCTTATTTCAAACACTAATTTCAACAAGACAAACATTTGCTTCATTCCCAACCAATAAAACAAGTCGGATTGGAATACACATCCATCTAAACACATCTGTTTTCATTTCAGACTCCAGCGAGCAGCTATCTGTGAAGATACTAGACACCGGCAAGTGCGCCAGAAGCACAAGCTGCGTTAAAGCCGACGACACCGCCGTAACCTCAACCCCTTCCTCACCCTGTCTGCAGTCTCTCAGGAAAAACCACCTCTCCATAGCAACGGTGCCGGCAGCCCCCCACTGCCTGTCCGCCCTGCCCTGGACCTCCACCAAACCAGGCGTAGCCAGCCTACTCTTCCACAGGACTTTAAGTCCGTCAGATGCTTTGCAGGTCCACAGTTACGCAGCAAGGATGACCGTCTGTAAGACTCAAGCTCCAAGCGCGGAGGACGGCTCGAAATCGGACCCGGAGCTAGACTGCAAACCGGACCTGCGGCCCAGTGTGCTGACACCAGCAGCAGACATGGTGAAGGTTAGCAGCCCAGATACATCTTCAAAAGATAGTTCTGATAAAAATCAGTTTTTGTTCCCAGTCAAGTTCAGTTCAGACAAGGTGTGTTGGAAGTTTGCTTCTTGCTTCTTTATGCTGGTGCTGCAAGACCAACCTGGCTAACAGGGAATAGATGCTTATGGCCAAAGGAGGCATACCTAAGGGCTGGTCTCTCTTTCCAAAAGCATACACTAATATATATATATATATATCTGTCACTGCATCATCAACTTACAGAACTCTGTAACAGCAAGTTATATTTCTTAAGTCACATAATCTCTCTCTCTCTCTCATATTCATATATATATATATATGTGTGTGTATGGCAATCATTTCATGATGTGTATCGCAAAGCAATTTTGAAAAGTCAGCATTGTTCCAACTCCAGATTGTCTGGTCTGATTGGGTGATGCGGGCTTGTATACAGCTTTATAGATCAGGTGCACGGATTCCAGAAAACAACAGATTTATTCCTAATTTTTTCCCATTGAGAATGAATAGGCTAGAAAAGTCAATGTCAATCTACTGATTTTCTGTTCGACCGACACACACAGTTTCACATACACTGACTCAGGACACACCCCTGACCACGACTGCAGTGTTGGTTTGACCAGCACTCGTCTGGTTGTCATTTTTTTCCATCCCTCTTTTCCCCTCCCCATACAGTCCTATTCATTTTCGAGCGCAGCCAAACAGCTTTTAGAGCAGGGCTGGCTAAACTTTTTTTTTCAAAGGGGGGCAGATTGGACGATATCAAAATACTTAAGGGCCGGTCTCTCTTTGCAGAAGTATTAATCATAAATTTTATATAACCCTTAAAAAACCCACGAGGTACTGAATAATTAATCAATATTTATCTTTTTTAAAATTTTACTGTAATAAGTAAACAAGTCAACAATGTTACAACGTACAGCATATTTAGTCTGAACTTAGAGCTCAATAACAAGTCTAATATTTCTTAAGTCGCATAATCTATTGTGGTATGGAAACATTTCTCTGTGTGTTAGTGTGTGTTATGCTGGTGTGGGTGGATCAGACACAGCAGTGCTGTTGGACTGTTTAAACACCTCAGTGTCACTGCTTAGCAATTAGCTTAGCCACATATGCGCTGAAGATGCTACTGTGAGACCAGGTTTCTCTGTCCTCTCGTCCCCTGAGTATTTACTATAATGTCCAGGCTTTGTTTCGTAATGACTCTTTCTTTACTGCGATAGTCTCTTGGTATAAGAGACGGACTTGTTTGCAGCGTCTCTCTGCGGAAAACTATTCCAGCTCTCTCTTATCATCAGTTCTCACTGACTTCGAATGCTAACACAGCGGTGAAGCGTACTATACATGTATATGCACTGCTGTCACCATCAGGTGAAAGAAAAAAATGCTAATTACCTGGCCAATAAAAATCTGTCTGCAGGCCTGGTTCCTATGGCCAATTCTAATTTGCCATGTTTCTCTAAAGTAGAATATTTCATACCACGTTGAATAACATTGTTTACGTGTAAACCGTTTAATTTTGCAGCAGTTTTTAAATAATTGGTTGAGTTTCAGGATAAAATTGTGTGTTGTATTTATGGGGGTCCTGAATTTTGTCCATACTTTTGTCCAAAATTCAGCCTTCAATGCCGTTTGAAGAAAGTTCATCATGTTTTGTAGAACATCTTGCAATTGTTGCAGTTGTTGCACTTATTTATATTCTTATTTATACTGTTTGCTTACTGTTTGTATCTTTTTACTTTGCTTTGAGGCTGTAGGGTGTGTTGTCAATCATTAATGTGATATTGGCTTTTGCAGTACTGAAGGCTGCCCCCTTTCCAGGACCTTGGCCTGCATAATAATCTTTACTCATATCATATTAAAGATGGATCATGCCACATTATTAACTTACCAGTGCATTTGAATATATTCTAATATGTACTGCAGTCACATATCTCAAACGCTAATCTTAAGGTATCAGGCAAGCAGCATCATTTCAAACCCTATAGTGTTTCTATTACATGTTATACATTACATGTTATGTTAGTCTCATAACTCCAGAACAAATCTAAAGAAGTTTTCTCCTGTGTTTTAAAGTATGTTTGCCTAAATATTCCAAATTGTATCATCACACTTTTGATATGAAGCTTAAAAAACAGTGATATGTCATTAACATGTTATAAACTATGATATGTCACAGTTTACAGACCCAGGTATGTCTGGTATATCTTGTGGCCTAACCACGACAAAGCGTAGGCTCTTTAATGTTCATGATGCTGAATGTTTTTATTTTATCAGCAGGAAAGTGAAGCCGAGAAAGAGAACAAGAGCATGAAGAGGAAGCTGCAGCCGATCAGCAAGGTCCCCCCTTTGTCTCCCCTGCTCAAAGACAGCTCCAGCGATGAAGGTTAGCTTTCACCTCCCTGAACCACTGCACCGTTGAGCGGGTGAGTGTTTTCCGCCCTCGGTAACCCCTGTGTTTATGTAGAACTGCAGGAGCACGCTGAACTCACCGAGCTGACTGAAGTGGAGGTGGACTCCCAGGAGACAGACCCCTGGGCTCGACTGTTGGCCCCTCTTTGGCAAGACAGATTGCGTATTTTCAAGGTTGAGAGGGATTACAATCGCCGCATGGGTCTTCTGCCCCCATACTGTGCAGTGTGCAGCCTCTTCCATACATACGAACAGGTAAGGCAGTACGATTCCACCCGAATCCACCTCCCATGGATTTAATAGGAATAGTTTTTTACTGATCATTTGCACAAATGATTACACATAAAGTGGGGTATGTGCTAGTGACATGTTTTCTAAGTAGTATTACTCATAGAGTGCCCCCTTCTGGTCAGTGTTCAGCAGTCTTGGACAGCAGGACTGGTATACTGAGTTAAGGCTGGTTTATACTCCTGCTACTAGGGCTGTGTATTGGCAAGAGCGTGGCGATCGTGATACAGCGGTCATGAGTCAATATATCATATATATATCTCGATACTGCAACCGATACAGATCAATTGAGATTTTTCAGTAAGAATTTTTCAGGTCTTACTATTAAAACACACCACTATATGAACAGGTTTGTCAGTGCTTACAATAGCATTGCACCCTTGCGCTGCTTGTTGAAGTTGGAGTGAAGCTGAAAATGGATTACAACACTGCCATCTAGTGGTCAGAGGTTTAAACACAACACACTATGATTCACTGTCTGCCAGGAATCTGTGTATCGACACTGTGTTTCGTGATACTGTATCAATTCTCAGAAGCACAACATCCCGATATTTAATATTCGATATTTCAATATTTTCTTCCACCCCTGCCCTCTATGTGCGGAAATGTCTGCGTACGTTTCAAGCGATATAACCGCCACTGCCCTCATACTTCTCTGTGACAGCTCTGGTGACGTAGTGGTTGTTGAGCAACACTTCCAGTAGAGGGCAGTTCGGAGTAAATCAGTCATGGAGATACTGGATGTGCTGGTAGTTCTGTATTTACTTCAAAAACTTGCACAAAACAATCAAGTCCCACCATTTCTTCTTCATCGTGTCCCTATGGAAGATAAGATAATCTTTTATTAGTCCCACAGTGGAGAATTCACGGTGTTACAGCAGCAAAGAGATCAATAAACAGTACAGTATATACAATACAAATAATAAAAATTAAGAACTCTTAAGAATATTTACAAATAATTGCACATTTCCTCCTAATTGTACAGGGGGATGGAATAATACTTCGCATTATGTTACACTGAAAAATACAATTCTATTTCCTATAAGTGTGTAGAGTTTAAGTGTGTGTATGTGGTCTACACAAATGAACGCAAAGTACGAACAGAAAGCTCGCTGCGTATCCGTATTTAACGTTGAGCATAAATGAGCCTTTAGTGGAAAGTCTGACCAAACAGTTTTGTGTTTATACTATACTAACTTGCATGTTTTTAAGGATCAGTGAACTGGGTTTTGATTGGTTTCATTTTTTGGTGCAGCTAATCAGTGAATTGACTACATATTTTGTTTTTAAACTCCTGCTTTTATGCTTTATCTCCCGTTGTCGCTGCTGACATGCCTTTTCTTTTGCGTTTTTTTCATTTATTATATAAAATATCATCATATTGTTTCTACATCATTTGAACATGACAGTTGCTGTTTACTTGATGAGACAATTTCAGGATGAATGGACCAATAGAGGTGCTCCAAAATAGCTTGGTTCCATTGACTTACATTGAAAGTAAAGACTGTTGTCCTCTCCTGTGAAGTTGCCATTTCAGAGATACTTGTTTTTCATTGGACAGCAACAATATAGATATAAAGCCATGTAATGTAGTAAAGCTATGATGTGAGAATGTTTTCGCCCCCTTTGCTTCCTGTAGTGTTGTAATAACCTTATATATATATATATATATATATATATGTTAATAGTGCATTAGTATAATATAATTAGTTGTTAGCTAAGTATGTCTCTGTTTGTCCTCGCAGAGTGAGCTGAACGGTTTGATCCACGGCTGCACGGTTGCCGGGGGAAAACTGAAGACAAAGCCGTTAATACCAGAGATGTGCTTCACCGGCAGTTCAGAAGGCCAGCTGTCCACGCCGCACCTGGAACCGGATGGCACCAGTCAGCTGGTCAGCTGCTCCATGTGCAGTGTGCGCGTTCACACCAGTAAGTGCCAGAGCCCATCCTATTTAAAGGGCAAGTTCTTTACAGTGGTGGTGATGGGAACCAGGGATCTACCACACAAATCTAGTCATTTTGTTTAGTATCAAAGTACCACCAGTGAACCTACAGAGACCTACATGTCTCTTCTGGGTTTATATGGTGATGATGGAATAGTGGAAAACAAATTTGGGGGCTGTTTTGTCCTCCTATGCCCTGCCAGTACCCCTCCGCCATTAATAAACTTTGGACAAAGCTGTCATAAAGCAACATTTCTTTAGAGACATTAAACTTTTCAGACATCTGGTTCCTATCACCAGCACTGAATAAGCCTGAGCAGCGGTCTAGGCGGAGTGAATCAGGCTTACGTGTTGTGTATTTCTTTAAATCAAAAATAAAGAGTGTTTTCTCTTCTCTCAGGCTGCTATGGGGTGCCCCGGGATACAGACTTAGAAGGTTGGAGATGTGCCCGCTGTGAGGCTAATGCTTTTACTCAGGTGAGACCTCGACGTAATTATGGATTTTGTGAGATTGAATTTCAGCTATAATGGAAATAGTTACCCTGTGTTTATGTTTAGCTTGTCAGAGTCTTCCTGTGTAGAAATAGAGGAAGACGCTGTGCAAGAGCTCAAACAGGAAGCGCTTTAATGCCTGTGTTATTAGTGCCCGTTTCTTTCCCATCGTTCTGGCTTTTAAGACCGACAGGGTGGGTCACTTGGTAATGCCAGCCTGGCAGTAGAGCCGCAGTGCAGACTGTGGAAACCAGTAAACAGTAAGAGGAGCTAAAGTCTGTGGCAGCAGAAGTTTTTGCTAAATGTAAGCACAGTTACTGGGAAACCCTGTATACCAGATGGCAGGTCGGCTCAAACTGTTTCATTCATATACTTGTACAATGTTAATTTATTATTATTATTATTATTATTATTATTAATAATAATAATATCTAGTTGTAATACATATATAACAGTACAAATACTAATCATGAAAATGCAGCACTTTTTTCTCTATAGTCTATTTATTTATTTATTTATTTATTTATTTATTTGTGAATGTGCACAGGAAGTTTGCAATTAGAAGTCCATTTATTTAAAGTCCCAAACAAAAATTAAAGGCAAACCATAAATAATAAAATAAAACGAAAGACTTAAAGCCAAAAGGTAAGCTAATAACAGTACATGAAGTGATATACTGTTGGGATAATAAAACATCTCTTTCTTATCACTTACTTATTGAATAAATCAACTAATTGGTTATTTGAACATGCAGTAACTCGCTTAGTCAGTTTATTAGCTTAATTAACGAGCTTCAGTGAAATCTGAGTACATGTCACACTTCTGTCAAACTTTACATAAACTTTAAGAGCTATCTGTCCATCTACATACCAGAGATAGGGACCGTAGGCAAGAGGACTTTATTTTAGTGGAGCCACCACCTATAAACTGTTAGATATTTTACTGACCACTAGAGGGCGGAATCACACCACTCAAAGCGTTTGGTGACACCTATTTTTTAAATAAATGAGCAGTTATGACTTCTAAAAACAAATATGCTTTAAAAATGAATACAAAATAAAAACAGTGATTCTGAACACAACCTGATAGAAATTGTGCATTGAAATTAGCAGAATGTGTTCTTTGCAGTGGACGTATACTTAAAACATCAGTCAAGTCAAGAGGCTTTTGTCATTCCATCCACGTACAATTAAACAGTGGAGTGAAATTTCGGTCCTCCAGGAACTACACGGTGAACAAAAGACAGAACAAAGAGTACGAAGTGCAAACGTGCAGCCACAAGTAGAAACAATAAATACGATAAATTAACAGACATTAGACACAGTAAACAGACAGGACAGTGCAGCACAGCACTCCTTCCTGAACAAGGTAGTAGAGTAAAGTTTAGAGATATCTGACATACTGTGATCTGTGAGTTTATGCAGTCAGATAACATACATACACACAGCAGTAACTGAGGTAGTACTGGGTAGAGGTAGAAGTAAACTAAACACAGTGACTGCAGCAATGTTCAGGTGATGCAAGTAGAGCATCAAATGACTGTGTGTGTGTGTGTAAGTACAGAGTATGTGTGTGAGGGTTTATTCAAATCTGCAGAACATTCACACACTCACACCCACCAATGAACTATATTAGTCATTAATGTGTTTAGTTACTGCAAGCCTGTGAGTGTATATATACATTTATATCAGAATCAGAAATACTTTATTGATCCCAGGGGGAAATTGCAGTTATTACAGTAGCAGCCAGTTATGTAGAAGAATAAACACTCTAATAATAATTTACAACAAAAAAGAAATTTGCAATATGTACACAATATGCATATATATATATATATATATATATATATATATATATATATATATATATATATATATATATATATATATATATACACACACGTTTTATAGTACAATAGAAGAATAAAATATAAAGTGATTGTGGCTATAATAATAATTACAGATATACTGCATACAGCAGTAAGAGTTTAAAAGAAAAAGTTATTGCACATTTGAGTTGTACACATAATTAAATTATTGTTTTATTGTTATTACTGTACATGTGAGAGGTGTCGTACGTTAAGAGAGGAGTTATAAAGTCTGATAGACACTGGTAGGAATGACCTCCTGTGGCGTTCTGTAGTGCATTTTGGCTGAATAAGTCTTGCACTGAATGAGTCCTGTGTCTCATCACTGTGTGATAAAGAGGGTGGGAGCCCTCTTTATCCTCATTATCCATGATGCCCTGCAGCTTAGACAGCTTTTATATTTATATATATAGGCACACACACCAATGAACTATGTTAATCATTAGTGTGTTTAGTTACTGCAAGCCTGTGCCTATTTGAAGGTAGCTGTTGGCAGACATCTGACAGACAGTGTCTTGGACCTGGTGTTCTCCGTCTGTAGTTCTGAGGGGTTTCTACTGTGTGTAATGTGTGTTTTGTGACCTTTTCTGCTGCAGGACTGCTGTTTATGTTCTTTGAGAGGAGGAGCCCTGCAGAGAACCAGCAATGATAAGTGAGTAGTGCGCATATATGCTCTGTGGAGCCGGCCGGGGTCAATCCAGCCCTGACCGTCTTCTGTTACAGTGAATGGTTCTTAGTTAAATGACGCACTGGAAGTGTTTGTGATGTGTGATGATAAATGTGGCATGAAAGGAGACTTAAATGATTTTCTATTTATGCTGACTTTAATAAACATATATGTGTGATTTTGCTGAATTAATGTAACCCGGTTGTATTGAAAGCCATTCATTCATCAGCTGCTTTGATAACAGTTTGGAAAAATAATGCAAATAACAGAAACAGTAGATATTGTTATTTACTGTCTGTAAAAGATTAAATACGTGACAGTTCTTACTGAATATACCAGTAAAGTCAGTCCTAAATGACTTGAAATAATGTCTTGTACTACTAAAAGTTAAGAAGAAACAATTTGATCCCCATAGAGAATTAATAGAATAGAAAAGTGCACGCCAATTTACTGAACTTCTGCTCGACCGACAGACACCATTTTGAGTACACTGACTAAGGGCAGACCCCCAACCAAGACTGCAGCGTTGGTTCAACCCATATTCGTCTGTTTGTTGGGGTTTTTTGTTTGTTTGTTTGTTTTCCCTGTCCTTCTTTTTTCCCTATAGAGTCCTATTCATTTTCAGACACACTCAAACCTCATGGTTTCATTTGACCAGCTTCTGCATGTACTGTTTTAAGGCAGATCCCTAAACTCTAATCCACAGACATACTGACCTGCACTCGTCTATTTGTTGTTTATTCATCCCTCAGTCTTCCCATAGGATCCCATTCATTTTCAGCCAAACCCAAACAGTATGGTTTTGTATAACCTGCAGCCACCAAACTGCCTGTTGACAGATCCCCAACCTCTTATCCACAGACATACCGACCCACACTCCTCTATTTGTCATTTATGAGCAACCATCCTGCGTTTCCTTCAAAATGTTCTTCAAATGTTATTATTATTATTATTATTAAAGTTTACTATAATGTTTGCGTTCCTTTGAAACCTGTTGCACATGTATTGACTGACTGTAAAATTGTTTGTTTGTTTGTTTGTTTGTTTGTTTGTTTGTTTGTGCAGGTGGGTGCATGTGTTATGTGCAGTTGCAGTTTTGGAGGCGAGGTTTGTGAACATCGCTGACCGCAGACCTGTTGATCTCAGTGGGATTCCATTGCAAAGATTCAAACTGGTGAGCAACGCACACGCATGTGTTCAGAAAAGGAGTGCACACTAGAGATGAACTGGTGTGAAATTTAAGATCCCAATTCTAGTGACAAAATGATCACAGTTACCTGTAGACTATAAAACATCCAGACTATTTCAATTAGTTTCTTACTCTTGTATGAATGTTCTTGTTCCACCTTAATCAGTGCAGCAGTGTACATTCTGGCCTCTGAGGTGGTTATGGTGGTGTGTTGCTTCTGCTCGACCGACAGACACCGTTTCACATACACTGATTCAGGGCAGACCCCCGACCAAGACTGCGGTGCAGTTTTTTTTTTTTTTCTTTAGCCCCATAGAGTCCTATTCATTTTCGGACAAACCCAAACCTCAACCTACAGCCACCAAACTGCCTGCACTCACTCAGGGCGTATCCCCAACCTCTAATCCACAGACATACTAACCCGCACTCCTCTATTTGTCATTTATGCACAACAGTCCGCTTTTCTAGTTATAACTGCTACACCATTTAAGGTGGAAACACAAAAAGAAGAGTTAGTTTTGAGCTAGAACGCTAATTTGGCCAAAAGTGCCGTAGAAGATTCAAGAGTTTTATTGTCATATGTACAGCAGAACAGACACTGTACAATGAAATTCTTACTTTGCTGCTCCTCCATTCACCAATAGATAAAGATAACAAATAAAAGAAATAAACATATATATATATACAAAGTATAACAATATAAGTTGAAGTAGATAAAAGTATTTTTATAGTTAAAGAATAAAAAATAAAAGTTATGTGTGCTTTTATGTGCAAGTAAAGAATGGAAAAACTGAAAACGGAAGTCTACATGGACAAGTCATAGCTTTACCAAGGATCGGAACTAGAGATCGACTGATATATACAAAAATGGCAAATATTTTTTACTGTTTTTTGGGGGGGCAGATAAAAATATTTCATTTTTTTCCTTAAGCCAACTCAGTGTTTAATAAATGATAAATTCAGAAATGTTCTGCATCCACTTCTTATTAATAGTGAGAGATTTTAGCAGCAAATAAAGCAGAAAACTTAGATATCGGCCCTAAAAATCGGAGGCACATATGGGCCATCGGCTGACCCTGACCTTTAAACACTGGCACCGGCTACAGAAAAACCCAGAACGGTCTATCTCTAATCAGAACTATCAGCAGGCATGCTTGATGTTGCTGTGAACAAGGCTGAAGCTGCCAGATTTTCCGTTCCACCTTAAACACCTGATTTGTAGAACTACAGAGTGCACCTGTGTTGTAAGTGGAGTTGATAAAATTATACACAACTGTTATATATGTTATTATTAAGCAGTTGAACACTTGAGCTTGTATTTTAAGGTGATTGGGTTGCAGCATGGAAGATCACAACAACCACACTATGTTCTATTTCTTTTGTATGACACAAGCTTCAGAAGACTGTGGAGAGAAAATAACTTGGACCAGGCAGCGTATTTCTAACCGTTTCATGTAATAACTTTCTGTGAGTGAGCTTTTAAGAGCTGGACATCTGGTTCCTATCACCACCACAGTGAACAAAGAACACCAAGTCTTAGGTCTTTAGCTCACCAACCATCAGAGGCGTCAAGTAACGAAGTACAAATACTTTGTTACCTTACTTAAGTAGAGATGTTGGTTATTTATACTTTACTGGACTAATTATTTTTCAGATGACGTTTTACTTCTACTCCTTACACTCCATTATCAGTACTTTCTACTCCTTACATTTACACTCCATTATCAGTACTTTCTACTCCTTACATTTACACTCCATTATCAGTACTTTCTACTCCTTACATTTACACTCCATTATCAGTACTTTCTACTCCTTACATTTACACTCCATTATCAGTACTTTCTACTCCTTACATTTACACTCCATTATTAGTACTTTCTACTCCTTACATTTACACTCCATTATCAGTACTTTCTACTCCTTACATTTACACTCCATTATCAGTACTTTCTACTCCTTACATTTACACTCTATTATCAGTACTTTCTACTCCTTACATTTACACTCCATTATCAGTACTTTCTACTCCTTACATTTACACTCCATTATCAGTACTTTCTACTCCTTACATTTACACTCCATTATCTGTACTTTCTACTCCTTACATTTACACTCCATTATCAGTACTTTCTACTCCTTACATTTACACTCCATTATCAGTACTTTCTACTCCTTACATTTACACTCCGTTATCAGTACTTTCTACTCCTTACATTTACACTCCGTTATCAGTACTTTCTACTCCTTACATTTACACTCCGTTACCAGTACTTTCTACTCCTTACATTTACACTCCGTTACCAGTACTTTCTACTCCTTACATTTTAAACATAGTCTCGTTACTCCTATTTCATTTCAGCTTGTTTTCATTCATGTACATTTACATTCCAGTAAGGATTATTGATTACATGAATTTGAAGTTTGACTTCATTTCAATACTTATAGGCAACTAGTCATCATATATTCTGCTCCATGAAACACATGTTAATGTTCAGTAGTAACAGATATGCTTCTTTAATATATTTACATTGTACTAAACTACATTCATGTTTAATGGGCGTATATGGGCTGAAACAGGAAGCCTAGCGCATCCCAACTTTATCAACATTAACATTTTAGTATAACATTATAGTCATTATGGCTTTTAGAAGATAAGCTTTTATCATTAATGGCTTTTTTTTTTCTTACATCACTTTTACTTTTATATTTTAAGTAGTTCTGAAAGCAGTACTTTTACACTTTTACTGGAGTAAAAAGCTTCAGTTGACACTTCAACCTTTACAGAAGTATTTTTTAACCATAGTATCTATACTTCTACCTGAGTAATGAATGTGAATACTTTTGACACCTTTGCCAACCGTGAGTGACGTGATCATCCGGACTGTGGTGCAGCGTTTCCGTGTGATCAGCGTGCAGATGTATGTGCAGATGGAAACGTTTGGTCAGGTGCCGCTCTTCATGAAACCACTTCCCCACTATGTCTCTGCAGAAATGTCAGTACTGTAGGAAGGGCATGAAAAAAGCCACGGGGTGCTGCGTGCAGTGTTCGTACGGACGCTGCTCTTCGTCTTTCCACGCCACATGTGCTCAGGCCGCTGGAGTGCACATGCACCCGGACGACTGGCCGTTCGTCGTCTTCTTCACCTGCTGGAAGCACAAAGGCGGCGTGCATGTGGAGGTACGGAAGATACAAGAGTCGTCATAAGCATCCTCACTTTTCACATCGGACAGTAAAGCATGGTTCAGCCAATCAGAACAAAGCACGTTATATGAGCAATGCCAATTCAGAGAGCGCTATAGAGCCGCTTCACTACAGCCACAACTCAGATAATGAGGGGGTTACATATTTGGGCTCAGGCATCAGGTGGTCTGCTTTGATTGTAGTTATGTTGTTCTTCTCTGTGGTGCGGTGTAATGATGGCCTTCAGCTGAAGGGATGACCACAGATTGAGCTTGGTCACAAGTGTAACTACAGAGGAACCGTGCCCATGTGTATATTTAATATGATTATTGTTGTGATGTGGTGTCTGCACGTTCATCCACGTCAACGTTGCCCAACATAGGTGGGCACATTTTTTTTTTTTTTTTTTTTTTTTTCATAGAAGGACTTTTTTATTAAAGCAAAAATCCATCCAGCAAACTAGTTAAGCTTTTCTAAACAGGTTAATGGTGCTTGTTATGTAAGGAGCTCGTGTGACCTCAGATTCAGACGCAGTCCAGCAGTGGGCTAGCTAGTTATAATGGGCACGTGTGCAAGGAATAATCATAGCTTGAGTATCTAAACCTAGGTTAAGCTGTGAACTGTCTTTGTACAAGGAGTCCACTGTAGATCCATTTGTTAGCTTTTGTTTGCCTGTGAACGTGTTTGGTTTGACGTGCCGCAGCTTCAGGTTGATAGGATGGTGTTGACAATGTTAATGTTGTTTCTATCTCCCTCCTCCTCCTCCTCCTCCTCCTCCTCCTCCTCCTCAGCGTAACATGGCGTCTCTGCGGGAGCTGGACGAGGGACAGAAAGTCATCTGTAAGCACAAAAATGGCCGGTACTACCAGTGTGAGGTGGTGGAGCTCATCAAAGCCACGTTCTACGAAGTCATCTTCGACGACGGCTCCTTCAGCGACAATCTCTTCCCAGAAGATATAGTGGTACGTAATAAGCTGCACAGCTCATTAGCTGCACATCAGTGAGTCTGGTTGGTTGGCTACTTAATTTAGGTCCGTAGTCACCAAACCCTTTTCTCACCCACCACAGAGATTCTACAGGAAATGGAAACAGGCCTATCACAGATATTAAATATTAGCTGATATTAACTGCCTTTTAAAAAAATATCTGTTTTGTATCTTCACTGTTGATGACTAGAAGAGCTTCAGCTCAGTTATATAAGCATTACTCACTAGTTGTTACTCTACCGTCTGGATGTTAACGTGTTTCAGGGCGTGTCACAGTGGCTGTGTTTACATGCAGAGATTTTCTGTAATCCAATTGAATTCATTCCGAGTCTAGATTAAGACGGAGGTGTTTATATGCTCACTCTACTCAACGATCTGATAAATCTCTGTTTACATGCACCCTACAAGCAATCGGATCCAAAATTACACGCATGCGTAGAGTACAACTTGGTGTAAACGTTGCCATGACAACGAGCATGAGGCGAGTTCAGTCAGAGTGAGACCAGCAGAGTTTTCATTTGACACTCGTGTTTTTAAAGGCTTCAACGGCAGACTCAGAAAAACATACCTCACATGTACTTATTAAAGAAGAGGCGAGAGGAAGACCTGCAGCACCTGTGAATTCATCCATAATTTCGTAAAACGGGACAGTGAATGGAGCGGAGCTGCTTTAGCCGTTCAAGTTTTTAGCTCTGGAATTCTCCGATCTGAGAAACTTCCATCTGTTTTTAATTTGCTCTATAGTTCGTGTAAACCCACCGTCGTTCATTTGCTCATATACTCGTCTGAACAGCTCGTTATTGTGAGCTTTACGGCCGTCCAGGCTGCTAAAAATCTCTTAACGCTTGAAGCAAACTGCACATGTGCACAACGTATTTAAACTTTCCGATTGGGAATGTAATCGGAAACAGGAGTTTACACGGCTATTATTCTTCTATTAAATGGATTACCCATCTCCTTCAATCGGATAGAAATTGTAATCGGAATGACCTCAATCGGACTAGTCTGTTCGGATTGAGGTGCATACATGGACGTATTCTATTCCGATTGAGCTATTAGTCGGATTATTAACGGATTATCAGGCTGCATGTAAACGTAGCTAGTGCTTTGTGCTTTCTTCTATAGGTCTTTGTGTTAAATCGGGACGGGAGGTATGGTAGAAATATGCACTTAATTCCATTGAAGAGGCTTCATTATGACCAATCATGATATCCATGATATGCTGAGAAAAGCATATTGTGATATAGGGTCTGTCTCAAATCCTAGTGAGTGTCTAAGTAGGCTGTCTAGGTTGCAGCTGTTTAAGTATCAGTGTTCGCTCCTCATCTCTCCTCATAAAACAGATTACTGAGACGCTCTAGTTAGAGAGAGACTGCGTCACGGCTTGTTCCTGCCCACTGAAGCACGCCACCGGTGGTTTAGCTGGTTGTGTGATTATATGACAAGAAACACATTCAAACTCCAGAGAGAATCAAAATAACTTCCTTTTTAAAACCACTTCATTGCTCGTAGATTAGGCTGCATTGCATCATGGGATTGTCTTAGCGGCTGAGGAAGCGTTTGATGCTTCTTTAAAATCAGGTCTAAATAAGGTTCCTCAGTAGAAGCATGTTTAAGGTATGTAAGAATTGGGACAGTCTACATGTCTGGAGAGCATACTATGACATTAAATGCTGCCTATGTAGGAGCTCACTAGGTTTTGAGACAGACCCATAATTTATTGTGATAACTAGAAAGTATTGTCTTATTGTCCAGCCCTAGCCTCAAGCCAACAGAGAGTAATGCACCCATTGCACATGGTGCTTATGTAATGTGATTGTAAAAGCTGTGGATAGCCATTGCTCAAATAGTTGAGCCCCTAGAGTGAATCAACAAAACTATAGATTACTGTCATAACAGTTTCCATTATCAGTTTGTTTTCCGTTCTAGTTTATCTGCAGTTAGTTTTTCATTAAGAAGCCAAACTATGCTTTATTGACTTCTTAGTTAGTGTAAATACAGGGCATCAAACAATGCAGTACCATGCTTATGAGTTTTCCATCGCAAGGGCTGGGTTGTAAAAGAGTTGTCAGCATTGCATCTTTTAATTTCAGGCTCAGTGATGCTTAGTGACCCTTAATGGTACAGTACTGACCATAGGCAGCCATAAACGTCGCACCAGTGAGTGTCTTCGCCAACATTTAAAAAAAAAAGAGCTACAAATAAACCTCAATACAGTCAAATGTAGGAAGAATGTCTTGTTTTCAGTAACGTTATAAAGAGTATAGTTAATAAAACATTACTGGAAGTTACTTTGAATGGCAGTCGTTGTTAACGTAGGGCCTTAAAAGGTCTTAAATTTTTAGAATGTCCTCTCCAAGGCATTAAACATGTCTCACTGTAAAGGCACTGGATGTACTGGTCCTGATATATTATCCACAATTTGTTACTCCTAGAAATACTGCAGCATATTTAACCGCTAATCTGAGGAGGTTTATTGCTCAGATGAAACCCGTGCCAAGATTCCAGCTTTATTGAGCTGACCGTGTTACCTACGGTTTCTCCTGCTTGGCCAGCTTTTTCCTACAGCGGAGACCCTTTTTCTCCCCCAGCTCTGCCAGCTTTGTTAGATGTTTCTCCTCAGTTTTATGCTCTTTGTTTGAGTATAAAAACCACAAGGAGGTGCCAATTCAGCAATGGCTGCTTGGTGGGAATGAGCTTTGCCTGTTGCACTGACGGTCCTAAGTCGCATTAAAACTGCAATTAAAAATGTGAGTTTTTCCAAATGCAGCCAAGAACAGTAACGTTATTAAGCTGCCAGCGTGGAAAGCCACAACATTTCTCACTATGCTGTTTAATAACCTGACTGTGTAACTTTTACTTAAAGCTACAGCCTTTCTTATAAATCACTGTTTTTTCTTTGTGCTTTTCTTTCACTGGCCTTCTATTTAGTTGAGAAGGAAAGTGGTGCACTGTATCGTCAGGAGGTGCACTGTATCATCAGGAGGTGCACTGTATCGTCAGGAGGTGCACTGTATTGCCAAAAGTATTCGCTGGTCTGCATATGAATTTGAGTGACATCCCATTCTTAATCCATAGGAATTAGAATTCGACACTGTTTGCCACTTGTGTTTGCACACAGCAGAATTTGACCTTCGCATTTAACCCATCCGTGCAGTAAAACACTCACATATACACACACTAGTGAACATACACACTAGGGGTCAGGGACGGTATGTGCCCGGAGCGGTGGGCAGCCCTAGCCTCAGTGCCCAGGGGGTAGTTGGGGGTTAGGTGCCTTGCTCAAAGGCTCTTCAGTTGGGGTGATTGAACCGGCAACCTTGTGACTGGATCCCTAAACTCCAACCCATGATGTCAGCCCACACTTTAGGGAAAGCTTTACACAACTCCTGAGAAACAACCCCACACCATAATCCCCCCTCCACCAAACTTTATACTCAGCACAATGCATTTAGACAAGTAGCGCTCTCCTGGCTACCTCCAAACCCAGACTCGTCTATCAGATTGTTAGACGGAGAAGCATGATTGGTCACTCCAGAGAACACGTGTCCACTGCTCTAGAGTCCAGTGGCGGTGCGCTTTACACCACCGCGTCCGACACTATGCATTGTGCTTGTTGATGTAAGGCTTTGTTGCAGCTGCTCGGCCATAGAAACCCATTCCATGAAGCTCTCTACGCTCTGATCTTGAGCTGATCTAAAGGCCACATTAAGTCTTCAGGTCTGTAACAATTGACTCTGCAGAAAGTTGGTCACCTCTGTGCACTATGCTCCTCAGCATCCGCTGAGTCATACTCTCTCATGTTACGTGGCTACTACTTTGTGGTTGAGTTGCTGTCGTTCCCAATCACTTCCACTTTGTTATAACACCACTGACGGTCAACTGTGGAATATTTAGTGGTGAGGAAACTTCACCACTGGACTTGTTGCACAGGTGGCATCCTATCATGGTACCACGCTGAAGTTCACTGAGCTCCTGAGAGAGACCCACTCTTTTACTAATGTGTGTAGAAGCAGTCTGCATGTCTAGCTGCTTGGTTTTATACACCTGTGGCCATGAAAGGGATTGGAACATCTGAGTTTAATGAGCAAATACTGAGTTTAATATTGTGTATTATTGGTTGATTATTCTTTTACCTGCCCACAGGTGTATAGTGATGTCATCACATTCAGATATTGTCTTTGAAAGTCTTTGCATATTGATGGAAGTTACAAAAACAATACATTTGTCTGTTATATTATATAATATGGTTAATCATGCTTACTATGGTTAAGCACATGCACTAGGTAGAGCTACACATCCAAAACAAACCACACGAGCTCGTCCTAAAAGGCCCTCAAAGGTGTCCTCCTGGTGACCTTTAGTCTTATTTTGATGTTTTCTTTTTCTTTCAGAACAGAGACTGCGTAAAACTGGGTCCTCCAGCTGAGGGCGACGTGGTGCAGGTGCGCTGGACAGACGGCCTGATCTACGGCGGGAAGTTTGTCGCTGCTCATATCATTCCCATGTACCAGGTCAGAACATCCAGAGTTCACTGAACACCAAACACGCTTTTGTTTTACTTGAGAGTGGACTTTTCTCCCCCCTTACCGAAGCGATACACATTGCGAGCACCTCTGACGCCCCCCTCTGACTTCCCCCAGCATGACGGCCTTGAAAGAGAGCAGTCCTGGTCAGCGCCCCACTGCGATTACGTAAAGTTAAACGAGTAAACAAGCTGAAGAATGTGCTCGTACTTACTAAAGCACAGACATTTGTTCCTTTTCTTTCATTATTCGTTTTTCTTGTGTGCTTTAAAAGAGCTTTGTTTGATCAAGCTGGACCGTTTCACTTCTAGAAAGGCTCTGAACATATTGAACAGTGAGCTAGAGCAGGACTAAGTGCAGTGGGCATGTGTGTCTGTGTGTATATATGCATTGCAGCATTGCCAGTGGAATGTAGCTGGCTCTGTTCCCAGTAGTGCTTCACAGAGGGCCTTACTGTTTCAGTCAGTAGCACTTCTAGTGCAAACTGAAGATAAGTGATAAGTTGGGGCGTAAAAAAATGTGTTGAAAGTGGCAGTCGAACTCTGTCTAGTAGGGCAAAGATGGAATATCATCATAGCCATTTTACAGTTAAAAGCTAGGCTTTAGTTTTGGTTTTGGTTGCAGTGGGAATTACCCATATGAAACATGTGAACTGAAAGTACTGAGGTTGCACATCATTGTCCAGACAAGCCTTAAAATAGTTTGTTTTTAATTAACGCTTTGGCCGGCCGGGGTGGGGGGACACTTTCCTCAGTCTCCAGCTGTCATTCACACTCTGTAAACATGTCTTTGATCAGCTGTCAGTTGCCTTAAATATTCTGATTTATTTGGTTAAAACCAGACCTCCCAACGGTTCACATGTGATTTGCATCATAACATAATAAAAACTTGCATGTGGCTGGTTTAATTTGGAGAACATTTAATATATTTCTTATTTTTCTCTATTGTCAAATACAGCTGTGAACCTAAATTAAAACAGAATAAATACATAATATAAAGTTAGGAGTACTTGTTAGACTATGTCTACTAAATCAAGTATTCCAGTTAAATTTCCAGTTAAACCATGTGGTGAATAATATTCTACTGTGTAACTTCTTTTTTTGCACTCCTTTTTCATGGAAACTGGTCTCTATGAAGGTTATGACTTGGGGGCTTACCAAGTTGAACAGTTCCTCAATATAAAAAAAAAAAATCCTTCCAAAAAATCTTGTAATACTATGTGGAATTAATGTAATATTTTTTTCTTTACATTCAGTTTTAAAGTGAATGTTTTTGTGTGTAAAATAAATGTTTCATATACAATGTGCATAGAACTAGTTTACTTTTGATTACGTTTACAATTTGAATAATTTTTTTATATGATTTCTGACATTTAACTGTATCGTATTATCTGGACTATAAGTTTTACAGAAAAATGTGTAATATGCCACTCAAATTATGTTGCCCAACTATATATATATATATATATACTACCGCTCAAAAGTTTGGGATCACAGTGAAATGTTCTTGTTTTCAATGGAGTATCTTCTTCCTTAACACAACAATGGACTGACGGGTCTCTAAAGAAAGTTTCTGATCATTGTGAGTCGGTCAGCAAGCCATCAACTGCTGATCTTCAGATACTAAACTAACCTAGAATGTTGTTCCCTTTTATACTCACTTATTAGTAGAATGTTTTTTAGCTGTGCATCACAATTGATCAAGAGTGTCCTAACAACCAATTAGTCCAATAACATCCTTAACTTGGATTGGCGGCCGTACCAGGAGATTTAGACAGAGGACTGAGAATTGCTGATAATAGAACTATATGTAAAATAAGCCTCTATACAAAAATAGACTTTAATACAAACATTTTTATTCTTTAAAAATCATCTGATACACTTACATTAATTGTGAAATGGACACTATTGTTTGTGAATTGCATGAAAATTGCATGATATCCTGGCTGATATTGTAGAAGCTGTACAGGTGGCAAAAACACTGAGAAGTCTTGCATTGTTGCTGTAATTTTTATTTCAGTTATTTTCATTATTTTATTTGTGTAGTCGGTAATGCAGTAGGGGTGTTAATTAGAGTTCAGTAAGGTCCAGTAAGGTCCAGTTGGTGGAAATATCTTCAGGCCAAGGTCCAGACCGGCATCATCAACATGTGTTCTGATTCAGTGGTGTATCCTGTTTACTGAAGTAGTCTAGTATCAGCATCTTATACCATCAGCTACTGAAACACATCACACAGATTCACGCTCCCGAATCTGCACAGATCTGATTGGCTGAGGAGCGCCTTTAGCTACCCTACAACGCACGTGATTGGTCTATGAGGGCAACAAAGCCCATATACTGTAAAGACAAGAAAAGTTCCACCGCCTTAAATAAATGCTGTCAACATTAAATCTTTCTCAATAGATTATCAGTTTGGGTCCATATTGGACAACATGTGGGTCTGGACGTTGTTCAATAAACACACAAACAGTGGATACGCTGATTATTAACTTATTTAAAAAAATAAATAAATGTTTCTTCATGATACAGTTGAAGCAGTTTAGTTCTGTTCCGGTAGTAAAATCCAGTAAAGCAGTTTGTTTTTCTCGCCGTGTTTTAATCAACCTCGTCCACGTCTGTGTTTTGGATGCAGGTGGAGTTTGAGGACGAGTCTCAGCTGACTGCGAAAAGAGAAGACGTGTACTGCTTGGACGAGGAGCTGCCCAAGCGTGTCAAGGCACGACTGGTGAGTTGGGCATTCTCGTAGTCAGATGTGAGGTGCGTGTTCTCGCCCGATCTGAGGTTTAACTCTGACGCGGGTTGTGTTCTTCCTGTTCCAGTCGGTGGCGTCTGACATGCGCTTTAAAGGAGTCTTTGTAGAGAAGGAGGTCAAGCAGGACTCTAAACGACAGCGGGTCGTCAACTCCCGCTACAGGGAGGACTATATCGAACCAGCCATCTACAGGGCCATCATGGAGTAATCTGCATAGCTGTATTTACACAACACCTTCTCAAAACATACCAAACCACCAGCCTAATGTAGACCACAGCGGCGTGACGCGGCACGGCCTGGACCCGGACCCCATGTGCTTTTGTTTTGTTTTGATTTTTGTTTTCTTTTGTTCTGTTTCTGGCTTTTGTTGGGTACTAATATAAATCATGTCAGTAATTTGAGTCAAAAATAAAAAAAAATGATAGCCCACCTACTGGATGGAGATATTCTCAAACAAAAAGAACTTGGACCACCATTATTAGTCCTTAATGCTATAAAATATGGAAAGAAAGTGAAAGACATTCTTAAAAACTAAGGTGCTGAAAGTGATGCCACTCAGGGTTTTATTGGTGTAGAACCTTTCCATTGCATTAGAGGTTCTTCAGACTTTACAAAAAGGTGCATCCAGACATGGTTCTACTTTGATATCCAGTAATATGGCAAAAAAAAAATATCCTCACGATCTTTGAAGACTTTTTTACGATACATAGTATGTGTCACAATGTTTCGTGTGAAGCTGGAGCAGAAGAAAATAGGACCGTGTTTAAAATGCAGTGAAATACTATAAATGCAGTGATTTTTAGGTAATATTTAACTTAAACTGTTGCAGTAAATATGAAGTTGGACAGGATTAAGACACAATGTCGCCCCTACTGCCCACTCCTAATAGTTTCTCTCCAAATAACCCTTACTGCCACCTTTATTTTTAAACCTCCTCTGTAAACTTCACTCTTAATTGTTATATAAATGACGCTAGACTGAAGAAGCGCAATAAAAAAGAAAACAAAACAATAGTGAATGATGTTTCTATTCCTGTGCTGAAGCACTGAAGATGCTCCAAGAGACTAAAAACATTGGTGTCTGAGCGCAAGAGGTGGGCAGTGTGACCATGTTTCATCATATCATGATTAATTACATCACATATCTGAAGAAAAACACATCTCTATTTTTGACGATTTTCATTTTTCTATATCATTTAAACACGACAGCTGATGTTTACATTGTGGGAGAATTCCAGGACGAATGGACCAATAGAAACGCCTCAAATAGCATATAAAAAAATTCTGGTTCCATTGACTTACATTAAAAGTGAAGACAGTTTTTGGCCTCTACTGTAAAGTTGCTGTTTTGGAGATGACTTGTTTTTCAGTGAAGATATGCTTTCCTCAATATATCATTGATATCATCCATTCTCAAAACACTGACCTTCCTGTTCTATTGCTCGGAGAACTCATTAGTCAGGTTTCGTTGGTTTAAGTGTGAGACCTGAAGATAAAAATAGAAATTAAATAACATCATTCTATTTATAGTTACTGTTTTGTTTTTAAATGATAGTACTATTGGTTCTTTCTCGTCTGTTCCAGCTGATCATGTCTCATAAAAACCCGTCTTCAAGAGTTGTGATGCCGTAGTTTTGCCGTATCGCCCAGCCCACCTTGAAACGAGGTGTCAATAGAGTCATTAGTATCGATGCCACAGTATAGCTGTCCTCAAATCCAGTTTCAGCTTGACTTCTGTAATTGCTAGAAAGATATTAACAATTAATTACATTGAATTACATTATTTGTCATCATTAACTTCAAGACCCAAGTTGAGAAACTGGATCCAAAGTCTGGATTGGAAGACCACCTGCTACAGAAGACCCAGTTCTGGTTCTCTGAAGAAGCGAATAGTTTGGAAATTAGATGTTTCTCTAAAGTTTCAACAGCCTCCAGCGTCTTTAAGTCATATAATCGCAGTCTAAAGAAAAACATGCTTCTCCAAAACAGCAACATTAGAGAAGAGAACAAAGACTTTTATTACTTTTGCTGTAAGTTATTGTAAAAAAGATTTGATTCTAAGTGAATTTGGAGCGTTTCTGTTGGTCCATTCATCAGGAAACTTGCGCAGGATATAAAGAGCAGCTGTCGTGTTTAAATAAAAGAGAAATGAAATATAAAACATGGAGGTTCATGCTTTTCTTTGGAAAGCGACCGTATGCTCATCCTTTAGCCATTTAAATTTTTGCTTCAATTGGGAAACCACAGCTTATGCTGATGGCAGGGTTCTGCTGGTATTATATAGGTTGGTTTAAAAAGCATTAGCCGTGGTTCCTTTAAAGAACCTTGCAGCGCTCTGAAGAACCCCTCTGGCACCTTTAAAGTGAAATGAAATCTACCTTTGATGGCATCTTTTTAAAACATTGCTGGTATTTGATTAATTGTGGCAGATCCTTTACTTTTAGAATGAGTTGAGAAAGCCAGACACGTCCGCTCTCCACTGCTGAAGCTTCGTCTTCTTTTCTTTTTCTTCTTTTCTTTTTTTTGTTTAATGTTAGTTTCTAGTCTCAACCAAACTGTCCCCAAGTGTTCTTACTGTGAACAGCGATGTCCTCGGCCGGGTCACAGATGGAAACCCCACCATGAAACATGAACTGGGGCAAACCGACCGTTCACATGTTTGTGTAAGAGTGTTTGTTTCTTTTGTTTCTTTTTGTTCTTCTCCTCCACTTCTGTACCGAACAGCTGACTGGTGCCCGGTCAACTCCTCTGGAAGCCTTCCTGGGTCTTGCTTGGTCAGATGGTGGTTGTGGACGTCCATGCCTTATTAATTATACAACCCTGCACAACAAACTCCATTCAGAGAGTTTCCATCCAGCAGCGCCAACGTTGCTAAAGACGGATATAAGCCCATAAGAGCGGCTAGCGTAAACCCTGTTGACGCTTCGCTGGAGCGTCGTTTTAGAGTCGGTTTGAAAGTTTTAGCGTGGACGAGGCGCTCCTGCCGACCGCGTGTTCTGCAATACGTGAATCTCATGGATGAATATAATATTTGCTAGTTTGGAGCAGCTTTCACTGTGTAATCTACTGTAAAGATAGGGAGGTGTTATTCTTTTTTAGGGAGGTGTAGCCTTATATTCTCAGTTGCTTGTTTTTATAGGCAGCGATCAAATTCTGGGTTAGTGTTCCTTCCTTAATTTATGTCGGTTAAGGTTTATTGACGGCTGTTCGCCTCATTGCTTGCAGTTCAATTCTCGCTCTGTTTGTAAAAAGATGTATTTATATGTTAAGAATTATACTTTTTTTTTTTTTTTTTGGTTTTTCGTTCCCTCCAGTTTTCTACTGTTTTTATGCTGTCAGGAAATAGGAATGAGTTTTGGCAGACAAAAAAAAAACAAAACCCACAAACAGAAAAGCAATGCACTTAGACTTTTTCCCGGTTCTGTTCATTGTTGTTTCTTTAGTAAAGCATTCGTTTAGAGAGTGAGGAGAGTGCCTGGGTTTAAGAGTGCAGTCACTTCCACACCTTGCTTAGTTTCTTCATTAAAGCAGATTGTGTTAACTCTTTGTCATGTTTGGTCTTTGTCATATTTCATCTCCACTTTCTTTTTGGTTTTCACAAAGTTTGCTGCCTCAGTTCTGATGGTGGTGATTTGTGTTTACTCCAGATCAGAAGTATTTAATTAGAGTTCAGTAAGGTCCAGTTAGAGGAGAGTTCCTCAGGCCAAAGTCCGGACCCTCATCATTTCTAACTAGTGTTCTGATTCAGTGGTGTATTCTGTTTACTGAAGTAGTCTAGTATCAGCATCTTATACCATCAGCTACTGAAACACCAACACATCACACATACCATTCAGTATTCATGCTATTTTCCATGACAACACTGGGGGGGCCATCTTTGTTTACTTTATGTTAGAACTTCTGGTGCGAACGTGGATACGTTGATACTAATTACAAGTGTATGACCAGCATAACATGTTCAGTTAGAGGGAGTCAGTAATTGGAAGAAGAGGAAAACTTGGCTTGAACAACAGAGTTACGAACACAGCACATAAAGATCAGAGTGTTGGGGGGCCGCCTTTCAAAGAAGACCACCTGCATCTCTTACTGAAGCTCTAAATTTTAAAAACATCCACCCAGACCTCCGTATGTCTGCTCTTACCATTCTGTGGAGGAGAACCAGCACCAGAGCTTCCTTATCCAGAGAAATGTCTCTCTTATGAAGCTCAGAGGAAGCAGACGTGTCGGGTGCTGGTGAGTCTATCAGTTAAGAACTGTTTTCTGATCAGTGTCCACCGCGCTAGGCTATCTGGACTGTAACTAACACCCACGCAGAGGGGCTCGGGCAGCTGGCTGGACTTGGGTTTAACCGGCTTTCAGAAATATAAACTCACCGTCTGTGTGTAGGAGTACACGCCCACCTTCCCACTGTGCAGGTACTGATACACCTTAGTACTTTTATAGTTTTTCATTACTAAACCGTCTACACCTTCCGAGAGTACAGAGTAATTAAACATGTCTCCATAAGTAACCTCAGACCACCTTCTCATATCATCCACCCACTGTGTTATTAACCTCAGACCACCTTCTCATATCATCCACCCACTGTGTTATTAACCTCAGACCACCTTCTCATATCATCCACCCACTGTGTTATTAACCTCAGACCACCTTCTCATATCATCCACCCACTGTGTAATTAACCTCAGACCACCTTCTCATATCATCCACCCACTGTGTAATTAACCTCAGACCACCTTCTCATATCATCCACCCACTGTGTAATTAACCTCAGACCACCTTCTCATATCATCCACCCACTGTGTTATTAACCTCAGACCACCTTCTCATATCATCCACCCACTGTGTAATTAACCTCAGACCGCCTTCTCATATCATCCACCCACTGTGTAATTAACCTCAGACCGCCTTCTCATATAATCCACCCACTGTGTTATTAACCTCAGACCACCTTCTCATATCATCCACCCACTGTGTTATTAACCTCAGACCACCTTCTCATATCATCCACCCACTGTGTAATTAACCTCAGACCACCTTCTCATATCATCCACCCACTGTGTAATTAACCTCAGACCACCTTCTCATATAATCCACCCACTGTGTAATTAACCTCAGACCACCTTCTCATATCATCCACCCACTGTGTAATTAACCTCAGACCACCTTCTCATATCATCCACCCACTGTGTAATTAACCTCAGACCACCTTCTCATATCATCCACCCACTGTGTTATTAACCTCAGACCACCTTCTCATATCATCCACCCACTGTGTTATTAACCTCAGACCACCTTCTCATATCATCCACCCACTGTGTAATTAACCTCAGACCACCTTCTCATATCATCCACCCACTGTGTAATTAACCTCAGACCACCTTCTCATATCATCCACCCACTGTGTAATTAACCTCAGACCACCTTCTCATATCATCCACCCACTGTGTAATTAACCTCAGACCACCTTCTCATATAATCCACCCACTGTGTTATTAACCTCAGACCACCTTCTCATATAATCCACCCACTGTGTTATTAACCTCAGACCACCTTCTCATATCATCCACCCACTGTGTAATTAACCTCAGACCACCTTCTCATATAATCCACCCACTGTGTAATTAACCTCGGATGAGACAGTGTTGTACCATTCGAGCTTCTTACTACCTCTTTGGTCTCCTCCCATGTAACTGTATTTAGTTTGGTTAGCTGAGCGGAAGTTCTAACACAAAGGAGGAACAAACACACTTGAAAGTGGGTGTGGCCAAATACGGTGAATATTTCAGTATATTTACTGATTAAATGCTGAACTGAATTAATTATTTATAAACTTCTAATAAATGTTTTTACTCACTTGAAGTAAAAACAAGAGCTACATTAAAAAAACGCATCTTAAGGTGTTTATTTATAGAATCAGTAAGTAAAGCAGCGTCTTCTCGTTAACTCAGTTTCACAGTTTGTCCTGTTGGTTTGGAGCCGCCTGTGAGAAGAATAAATATATAATTCTCTCCATTTCTGGTTAAAACAGACGGGTTTCGTCGCCAACGTTCCTTTTTTAGAGCTCGTTATTCTTTCTCCGACCTGCTTTACTTTCTTACTGCTGCTTCTCACATCGTACCTCGCCTCCCCGAAAATGCACAGATCTGATTGGCTGAGGAGTGCCTTCGATAATCTTACAACACACGCGATTGGTCTGTGAGGTTAATGCGTTGCAAAGCCCGTATACCGTAAAGACAAGAAAAGCTCCACCGCTTAAAATAATTTTAACGCTTAAAAAATAAACACTTTTAAAATTAAATCACTCTTAATCGTTTATCACTTTGGGTCCACAACGTCTGGGTCCAGACCCGGACGATGGTCCACCTATCAGTGACCTCTGCTCTAGATTGTGGCCTGCAAACATCATTTCAGTGATGATCTCGTTAGCTCAGCAGAAACGGTTAGTGAGGATAAGACAGCTGATATCACTCTGTCCTGCTGAATAGAAGAGCAGACGGGTTGCTTTAAACAATTGGTGATTTAAAGTTTTCTTCTGGTAACCATGGTTACCTCAAAGGAAACATGTGCAGTCATCATTGCATTGCATCAAAAGGGTTTTACAGGCGGAGACCTTGCTGCTTGTAACATAGCACCCCAATCAACCATCTATCCAATCATCAAGAACTTCAAGGAGAGTGGTTCAGCTGCGGTGAAGAAGCTTCAGGGCACCCTAGAAAGTCAAGCAAGCACCAGGACCATCTTCTAAAGAGGATGTAGCTACGAGATCGGGTCACCTCCAGAGCAGAGCTTGCTCAGGAATGGCAGAGGGCAGGTGTTAGTGCATGTGAACGCACAGTGAGATGAAGGCTTTTGGAGGATGGCTTGGTGTCAAAGAAGAAGGGCAGCAAAGAAGCCACTTCTCTCCAAGAAGAATATCAAGGACAGACTGACGTTCTGCAGGACGTATAGGAATTGGACTGCAGAGGACCGGGGTAAAGTTATTTCCTCTGATGAAGCCCCCTTCAGACAGTTCTGAGACCATTCCTGTGTGGGCTTGCGTCTCATCCAGGGGAGTGGGTGCCACGAATAAGGAATCATATCAAAACATCCTCCAAGAGCAACTTCTCGAAGAGCAATTTGGAGATGAACAATACTCTTTCCAGCATGATGGAGCTCCATGTCACAAGGCAAGAGTGATAACCAAGTGGCTCAATGAACAAAACATTTGATATTTTGGGTCGATGGCCAGGAAACTCCCCAGATCTCAATCCCATTGGGAACCTGTGATCAATCCTCAAAAAGAGGGTGGACAAACAAAAAGCCAGAAACTGTGATCCACTCAATGGACTGATTAGGCTAGAATGGGTTTCCATCATTCAAGATTTTGTCCAGAAGGTTCTAAACAAACTGAGGCAGCAAACTTTGTGAAGACCAAGATTTGTGCCATATGTATATATATATATATATATATATATATATATATATATATATATATATATATATATATATATATATATTATATATATAGATAGATAGATAGATAGATAGATAGATAGATAGATAGATAGATAGATAGATAGAGAGTTATCAATGGATTAGAAAAAAATGTTGTAGCCCCAAATCACCTCCACACTATCGTGAAACTGTTGTCTCAGACATTAGGCATGTTTCTGTGAAGGGGCTTTTTACAGGTGGACATCTGGTTCCTATCACTAGCGTGAACAATTCTTCTGGAACATAGCATTTCACATCAGACTGGATGTCTGTACATCTTATGCTTTCAGTCGTTTATACATTTTGAAAAGTTGCTACGTTACTGAACAAGCTCATTTACACACCACTGCCTCTCCAACCTACAGCAGTTTAGTTCCACACTGAAGTTATAAGCAGTCTAGAGTGCTTTTTGAAAGAGACGCAATACAGTACAGCCCAATATTGCAAATTAATGATCTGGGTAAAGATTAACCTCCGGTATTTTGACCAAAGGAAGGTAAATTTGTTGAATGATAAAACACCCCCAAAAACTCATTCAGAGCTGTGCTGCTCAGGATGTTCATAGTTAACAAAAATGATGATTGTGATTGATATAATTGATATAATTGCTTATAATAATATGCAATTATAGACATATGCAATTTATTTATAGAGCATTTTTCATACCAGTAGCAGCTTAAAATGCTTTACAGAGAGTTTCTATCAGTAATAACATAAACTGAGTCCTAATGAGTCAAAGACAAAGTTCAGATTTATAGCTATTAAGATGCACTGATCCTGACTGTCTAATGAAAGTTGGAACTGAGCTCCACAGTTTAGAAGCAGAAGAGCTGAAAGAGTCTCTCCAGGTTCTCTGTATGTTACTGAAGGTGTGCAGAAGGTCAGTATCTGCAGATCTAAGATCAGCAGCTGGAATATAAACAGAGAGACGTTCTGTAGCAGGTTCTAGATTATGTAGAGCTTTATAGACGAGTACAGAAGTTTAAAGTCTGGTCTAAAAGATACAGGTAGTCAGTACAGCTCTTTTAAAACAGGACTGATCTGAGATCTGTTTAGTGTTTGTTAGGACCCGAGCTGCTGCGTTCTGGACCAGTTGGATTGTTTTCTTAGGAACTCCAGTAAGAGACCATTACAGTGAACAACTCTGACCATTACAGCGATCAACTCTGACCATTACAGCGATCAACTCTGACCATCACAGTGACCAACTCTGACCATCACAGCAATCAACTCTGACCATTACAGTCATCAACTCTGACCATCACAGTGAACAACTCTAATCATTACAGTGACCAACTCTAATCATTACAGTGATCAACTCTGACCACTACAGTGATCAACTCCGACCATTACAGCGATCAACCCTGACCATTACAGTGATTAACTCTGACCATTACAGTGATCTACGCTGACCATTACACTGATCAACTCTGACCATTACAGTGATCAACTCCAACCATTACAGCGATCAACCCTGACCATTACAGAGATCAACCCTGACCATTACAGTGATTAACTCTGACCATTACAGCGATCAACCCTGACCATTACAGTGATTAACTCTGACCATTACAGTGATCAACTCTGATCATTACAGTGATCTACGCTGACCATTACACTGATCAACTCTGATCATTACAGTGATCTACTCTGACCATTACAGCGATCAACTCTGACCATTACAGCGATCAACTCTGACCATTACAGTGATCAACTCTGATCATTACAGTGATCAACACTGACCATTACAGTGATCAACTCTGACCATTACAGTGATCAACTCTGACCATCACAGTGATCAACTCTGATCATTACAGTGATCTACTCTGACCATTACAGTGATCAACTCTGACCATTACAGCGATCAACTCTGACCATTACAGTGATCAACTCTGATCATTACAGTGATCAACACTGACCATTACAGTGATCAACTCTGACCATTACAGAGATCAACTCTGACCATTACAGTGATCAACTCTGACCATTACAGTGATCAACTCTGACCATTACAGCGATCAACACTGACCATTACAGTGATCAACTCTGACCATCACAGTGATCAACTCTGACCATCACAGTGATCAACTCTGACCATTACAGCGATCAACTCTGACCATTACAGCGATCAACTGTGATCATTGCAGCGATCAACTCTATTACAGTGATCAACTCTGACTATTACAGAGATCAACTCTGATCATTACAGTGATCAACTCTGACCATTACAGTCATCAACTCTGACCATTTCAGTCATCAACTCTGACCATTACAGTGATCAACTCTGACCATTTCAGTGATCAACTCTGACCAATACAGTGATCAACTCTGACCATTACAGAGATCAACTCTGATCATTACAGTGATCAACTCTGACCATTACAGAGATCAACTCTGACTATTACATTAATGTAAATTACCAGAAGGAATAGAAATGTTTAATTCTATGCCATTAGTGTAACTATGAAAGTCTATATCATGCTTGCTAATGACATCAGCAAGAGTGAACGTACACTGAGAAAAGCAAAGGCCCTAGAACTGACCCTTGTGGTAGCCGACAGGAAATTTTCTTAATGAACAACTTTAAACTGTCTATCTGTGAAATATGACTTTTACGATTCTTAGATAATTATAATAATTCTGGTTACCACCCATTTAAGAACCTCATGAGTTTGTTCATCTCTCACATAGCTCATATGGCATGCCTGTTCTTTTCAGGGAAAACTACAATCCCACTCTCACTCAAACGCAGCATTACAGCCAGATGGAGAAATCCATCACAAATAGTCCACTGCAGCGTTTGCATGGCCAGCCCATTACCTCACTGAAAATAACTGAGGGTCAGTGCGTTCTCTTCCATCAATCCACTCCTCAGTCGTCCACTTCTGCAGCGTAGAGATGGGAAAACTGTAAAATGAAGTGAGTAAACTACACAGAAAAGCAGGTAAACCATTAAAAGGGGAGCAAACACTATTCCATGTTCAGACTGTGTAAAGTTTATGGCTGATTATGACAGTGTGTGCGGTTTGTGCTCAGCACAGACAGAATGACAATAAAAATGAGACTGATGAAAGCACTCGATGTCTCTACTGACAGAGCTGACGGTTACGAACAGATGGTGAAGATCATAAAAGGTTCGTTATGTAAAATCACTGTGAACAGGGTCTGATAAACAGACGGCTGACGAAGGTGCCCAGAGAGAGAGCAGTGATCTGTAGGGCTGCACAATATATCCTACTTTAATTTGCCTTCGGAGCACCGACATCAGAGACAGAGTTGATCTCTGTAATGGTCAGAGTTGATCACTATAATGGTCAGAGTTGATCTCTGTAATGGTCAGAGTTGATCACTATAATGGTCAGATTTGATCACTGTAATGGTCAGATTTGATCACTGTAATGGTCAGATTTGATCACTGTAATGGTCAGATTTGATCACTGTAATGGTCAGAGTTGATCACTGAAATGGTCAGAGTTGATCACTGTAATGGTCAGAGTTGATCACTGAAATGGTCAGAGTTGATGACTGTAATGGTCAGTGTTGATCTCTGTAATAGAGTTGATCTCTGTAATGGTCAGAGTTGATCACTGTAATGGTCAGATTTGATCACTGTAATGGTCAGTGTTGATCTCTGTAATAGAGTTGATCTCTGTAATGGTCAGAGTTGATCACTGTAATGGTCAGAGTTGATCACTGTAATGGTCAGAGTTGGTGACTGTAATGGTCAGATTTGATCACTGTAATGGTCAGTGTTGATCTCTGTAATAGAGTTGATCTCTGTAATGGTCAGAGTTGATCACTGTAATGGTCAGAGTTGATCACTGTAATGGTCAGAGTTGATCTCTGTAATGGTCAGAGTTGGTGACTGTAATGGTCAGAGTTGATCACTGTAATGTTCAGAGTTGGTGACTGTAATGGTCAGAGTTGGTGACTGTAATGGTCAGAGTTGGTGACTGTAATGGTCAGAGTTGATCTCTGTAATAGAGTTGATCTCTGTAATGGTCAGAGTTGATCACTGTAATGTTCAGAGTTGATCTCTGTAATGGTCAGAGTTGGTGACTGTAATGGTCAGAGTTGGTGACTGTAATGGTCAGAGTTGGTGACTGTAATGGTCAGAGTTGGTCACTGTGATGTTCAGAGTTGATCTCTGTAATGGTCAGAGTTGATCACTGTAATGTTCAGAGTTGATCACTGTAATGGTCAGAGTTGATCTCTGCAATGGTCAGAGTTGATCTCTGTAATGGTCAGAGTTGGTGACTGTAATGGTCAGAGTTGATCTCTGTAATGGTCAGAGTTGATCACTGTAATGTTCAGAGTTGATCTCTGTAATGGTCAGAGTTGGTGACTGTAATGGTCAGAGTTGATCTCTGTAATGGTCAGAGTTGATCTCTGTAATGGTCAGAGTTGGTGACTGTAATGGTCAGAGTTGATCTCTGTAATGGTCAGAGTTGATCTCTGTAATAGAGTTGATCTCTGTAATGGTCAGAGTTGATCACTGTAATGTTCAGAGTTGGTGACTGTAATGGTCAGAGTTGATCTCTGTAATGGTCAGAGTTGGTGACTGTAATGGTCAGAGTTGATCTCTGTAATGGTCAGAGTTGATCACTGTAATGTTCAGAGTTGATCTCTGTAATGGTCAGAGTTGATCTCTGTAATGGTCAGAGTTGATCTCTGTAATAGAGTTGATCTCTGTAATGGTCAGAGTTGATCACTGTAATGTTCAGAGTTGATCTCTGTAATGGTCAGAGTTGGTGACTGTAATGGTCAGAGTTGGTGACTGTAATGGTCAGAGTTGGTGACTGTAATGGTCAGAGTTGGTCACTGTGATGTTCAGAGTTGATCTCTGTAATGGTCAGAGTTGATCACTGTAATGTTCAGAGTTGATCACTGTAATGGTCAGAGTTGATCTCTGCAATGGTCAGAGTTGATCTCTGTAATGGTCAGAGTTGGTGACTGTAATGGTCAGAGTTGATCTCTGTAATGGTCAGAGTTGATCACTGTAATGTTCAGAGTTGATCTCTGTAATGATCAGAGTTGGTGACTGTAATGGTCAGAGTTGATCTCTGTAATGGTCAGAGTTGATCTCTGTAATGGTCAGAGTTGGTGACTGTAATGGTCAGAGTTGATCTCTGTAATGGTCAGAGTTGATCACTGTAATGTTCAGAGTTGATCTCTGTAATGGTCAGAGTTGATCTCTGTAATGGTCAGAGTTGATCTCTGTAAGGTCAGAGTTGATCTCTGTAATGGTCAGAGTTGGTCACTGTAATGTTCAGAGTTGGTGACTGTAATGGTCAGAGTTGATCACTGTAATGGTCAGAGTTGGTGACTGTAATGGTCAGAGTTGATCTCTGTAATGGTCAGAGTTGATCTCTGTAATGGTCAGAGTTGGTGACTGTAATGTTCAGAGTTGATCTCTGTAATGGTCAGAGTTGATCACTGTAATGGTCAGAGTTGATCACTGTAATGGTCAGAGTTGATCTCTGTAATGGTCAGAGTTGATCTCTGTAATGGTCAGAGTTGATCACTGTAATGTTCAGAGTTGATCTCTGTAATGGTCAGAGTTGATCTCTGTAATGGTCAGAGTTGATCACTGTAATGTTCAGAGTTGATCTCTGTAATGGTCAGAGTTGATCTCTGTAATGGTCAGAGTTGATCACTGTAATGTTCAGAGTTGATCTCTGTAATGGTCAGAGTTGATGACTGTAATGGTCAGAGTTGATCACTGTAATGTTCAGAGTTGATCTCTGTAATGGTCAGAGTTGATCTCTGTAATGGTCAGAGTTGATTGTTGTAATGCTGAGTTAGTTTTAGCTCTGAAACTAGGTAACCAGAGCTAACCTGCTGTAGACTGTATAAAAGTATATATAGGTAAAGGTGTTGGTTTTTATGACATCACAAAAACAATGAATTGAGGCGGGGGAGTGTTCCAGCTCAGTTTTCATGTATAGACTGGAAATTTTGAAACCTTTTATCCATTTACAGCCTGCATCAAACTCAGTATTCCATGTTGAGGGCCCTTTACTGGACGCCGAAGCCCAGCTGGACCTTGCCGTCCAAACAGGTCAAGCACAAGCTGCGTCCTCCTGATGGTCATATGTTTTCCTGCGTCACCCAGATCTCCTACAAGGGAGTGAATGAGCCAATGAAGTGTGGAGGTTGGTTTGTTCAGTGCTCGCTGTGCTGAGGTGTGAGGAGGTTGTGGTAAAGGGTTTGCCCCCAGCGTCTGGCAGCACTGCTAAGAACCAGCAACTATTTTCTTGGGCTGCCAACTAGCTTGAGATGATTACCAATGAATAATAACAGCATGCTAGACTGGGCAGCTATGGCCTCCAGCAGAGCTCTTACATACATATGAAGTCTTGTCTTGTTTGTTGTATTTAAGTTTAACGTGACTGTGTTTAATAAAGAAGTTTAATTTATACTAAAACAAAATGTAGTGCACGTAGTGTTGTGTGATGGTCCTGATCATTATAGAAGAGGGTAAAAGGGGGATAATAAAGTATACAGGGCCACAGATGGGCTTAAGTCTATTATCTAATTATAGAAATACAGTGACCTCATAAAATGGACAGTAAGGGTCTGTCTCAAAACCTTTTTACGTCTTATGATGGCCTTACACTCCTGTCGCAGACAAATTTACAATGTTGGAAAAAATGATGAGGGTCTTGCTTGCATCATCTCGATCGTTTAGTGTGTGGTCAAGACTGCAGAGTTAAGTCAGTCTTTTTCTCGTCTTAGCGTTCTGATAAAATCAATGTTTAATATTATCATAAGTTTTGAGTCTTGGCTTACGCAAATAGTGACGTCAACAACCAATAGGAGAGCTCTTTTCACCACCAAACAGGAAGCTGCGAGACAAGTACAGGAATGTCTGACAGGGAAGTCTGGCGAGGGTTGCTGAAGCCTTCAAAATCCCAGCCAAACAGAGCTACAGTGCTTACTGTTATTCTAGCAGCAAACCGTACATTTCAGCTGAATTTTGCTAACTTCAATCATATAAATGGGAAATTATCTCAAAATGGATCTAGTTGCAGTCTTGTAAATGACTCTGAAAGACTCCCAGTCTTTGCAAAATCATAGCCTGTGACTAATCTGTGACTAAAAGTCTGGAATAGAGCGTCAGACTTTAATCTATTAAACGTCTTTTCAGAGTCTTTTAAAAGTCTTCTGGTCAGTATTAGCATGCATGCTCCCGACTTGTAGACTGTCCCAATTCTTAGATACGTTAAACATGCTGTTTACTGAGGAACCTTATTTAGACCTGATTTTAAGGAAGCATCGAACTCTTCCTCAGCTGCTAAGGCAATCCTATGACGCAACACAGGCAAATCTACGATCTTAAAATGTGAGTTATTTTGATTCTCTCTGGAGTTTTAATGTGTTTCTGGTCATATAATCACACAAAACAGTATTTTATTATCAACTCTGTAACGAGTCCTTCACCATTTTGCAGTTTTATACCATTCGCATTTATGCTAGCGGATTTTTGAGCCTCAAGCTATTGTTTTGGATGTCGGCTGGTAGCTTAGCAACCAGCTAAACCACCGGTGGCGTGCTGCAGTGGGCGGGAACAAGCCGTGATGCAGTCTCTCTCTAACTAGAGCGTCTCAGTAATCTGTTTTATGAGGAGAGATGAGGAGAGAACGCTGCTACTTACACAGCTGCTGCCTAGACAGCCTACTTACACACTCACTAGGTTTCGAGACCTTGTTATTGTATTTTGCTGTATTTTTTTTAATTTTTTTTACCATTATTTTATTTTTATTGTTCTATTATTATTAATATTATTATTTTATAATTACTTTTATTATTTTATTTTTCTTTTACTATTTTATGTTTTACTACTATATTTATATCTACTTTTATCAACTTATTTTTACCTTTCTTTTATTTTTGTCTCTGTTCTTATTGTTCCTTTTACACTTTAAGTACTCATTAAAATTCATTTGAATTTATTTTCAATCCCTTTTTGTTTAATAATTGTAATGCTCTACGACATTGTAAATAAGGGGTCTCCCTTAATGTATTCCAGAGTGAAAATAAAGGTTGACTGAATGATTCAGCCAAAGCCGTGCAGACACGTAGCGTGACCTCTGAAGCCGAAAGTACGAGCAGGTATGAGAAGCACTTAGATCTAAGTTGGCGCAACAGCTTTGAATGTGTCAGCCAATCAGATTTTAGAACCAAAAACACATCCTGGCTCACTTTCACGAGTGTTTGCTTCAAGGTGGACTGCTAAGTGCTTTGTGGAGGCTATAATAACACATCTCAGGTCCTCCTGCTCTCCAGCTGACCATGTTGTCACTGTGGTGGAGTTCCTGGTGGGGTTACAGGTGAAGTGTTATCTTCCTAGTCCTGGTGTCATGTGCCAGCTCTGACCGTGACGCAGCTCGTCTAACATGAGATTACAGCAAAAACACATTGAGACGTCAGTTTAAAAACAGGGCCCCATAATCAAGATCAACAAGTACTACTACACTATATAGGAAGCGCCCTGACTGCCTAAGAACACGGGTCGATGGTGTTTCCATAGTCAGCCGATCCTGCTACAGAGATGGAAGGACCACTTTTACAGGGCGATCTCTAATGACACCATTGTTGGGAACACTGAATTGACTTATTCATGCACCGCCCACACGAGCATTTTTCTCTAGAAGACGTGTTTAGGCTGGACGGTATTTACAGAATGCCTGCCAAGCGTCACCCAGAAAATGTAAATTATTTCATATTTATTTTAGTTTCACTTTCTGTAAATAGAGTTCATTTGAGGCCATTTGGTGTTTTTAAAGATCCTAATCGAAGCGAGAATGTTTTGTTTTCTCATATTACTCTATGATATCTGAGACTATGTGAGCAGTTATTTATGAAATGCTGCTCTATACCGTCGAGCCATATTATTATGACCATTTCCAACTTTCAACAGCAGCAGTGCACGTGGCATGTGGCAGTGTGATGGTCTGTGGGATGTGTTTGTGGCATTCTCTGGACCCACTCATCCATGTTTAAGCTACTCTATCGATTTGGATATGAATCCATCCTTGCAAATCACGTACACCATACATGCTGATTGTCTTCTCTGGGGTGGATGGGATCTTCCAGCAAGATAATGGGACACGAAACACGGTTGGAAGGGCTGACCAAGACATCCAGACTTCCCTGGCCCCCTAATTTTGCAGACTTGAACCCAATTGAGCATCTGCAGGACCTCCTGGATGGTGGTGTTGGCTCTATAGATCCACCTTCACGCTCCCTCCAGCAGCTGTGGAATGCACTGCAGTCAGCATGGCTCCAGATATATGCAACAACCTACCAGGAATGTATTGAGTCTCCCAATCCGTCTAGCTGCTGTCCATGCTGCACACGACTGTTACTCTGGATATTAGCTGGTGGTCATAATAATGTGACTCCACTGTGTAGTTTAAACACAGCTTCTAAAAAACATTGCATGTTGTATTCGAACGTTGTGACAGACATTTTAGCATATATATTCACAGTTTCAAAGCAGCAGCTCTGGTTTGTAGCAGCCCACTGCTTAGACCGTAGCTCATATTCAATAAGTGACATGTCTAGATCTTCCAGAGTTGGTTCAACTGTAAACCAAAGCATGACTGACTGACTCCATCACTATGCTGATAGTTAATCTAACCTTATAGGCTTTCCCTTCAGTTCCATAAGTCCTAACCAATTGCAGAGTATGCTTAGCCATGTCTACCTAGATACCACAGCGAAATCCAACTCCTGATTGGTCAGTTTTTCAGGTAGCGTTTAAAGTATTGAATCATTTTGCTCCCATGGTATTGCTGTAATGTGTGTAGAGCTTATTTATACGAATGATTCTGTCAGGCTTTGTAAATCATTAGAGTTTCTTTGCATCCAATTTGCTTAAGCACGGTTGTGTAACACCTCCACCTAATCTGCAGTGTGTGGGTGGTCTTTTCAGCCTTATGATATCAGTTTGATGGACAGCAGTATTATCCTTCATGTAGCTGTAATCAAATTTTGGCTACAAAGTACGGAAGACCTACTGACCCTCAGCATGACGTACTGAAAAAGAATGTACACAGGACTTGTACTGGGTGAAGGTGACCCGGGTCACAGGTGTATGTGTGTGTGTGTGTTCACGTAGCTTTCATTCTCACCATGTCCTACTTAAGCTGGCCACACTGGCGCTTTGTCCTGCGCTGGGTCCACCTGACCTCGCGCTCTACCAGCTTTGGCAACTACGCTGACCTGAGCTCCGGTTACATGCTTCGTGTTCTCCGCTCCGATGCACTGGCCATTAGAAAACAGTGGTCAGTGAAGTACAGGGATGGGTGATATTAAGAAACAGCTCTGGGGAACCTTCAGGGCATTCTGAGGAAGCCTGGTGCTTCTGGGAACTAAAAAAAGGAACATGTCTGTAGTTTGTAGCTGATATTTGTCAAATAGAATCATAATGTCCATCCCGCCCAATGAGCACCGGGATAGGCTCCAGCACCCCCCATGACTCGGTTTAGAATGAATAACGTTTGTTGCAAGTATTGTAGTAATACCCTTATTTTAGCATTAGTTTTTAGATAAAAGCAATACTCCAGTCAGCATTTTTTTACCTGCCATATGTAGGTAAGCACAACCAAGCGAGCGCTCCCATTGGTTAGGACTTCAGGAACTGGACTGAAGGCCTACTTTTTCTTGAAGGTGGCTGGTTAACTAAACTTCTAGCTTAATTAATTTATTCACGGCTGTTGACTCACAATATTGCAGTGCAACTATTTTGAGTTTCTCTCTGTGAAACAACATCTGATTGGTTTGTATCGTAGACTGTTGAGTGGACACTGGCTGCATCTTCTGCTGCTACACTCTTTTTATACATGGGTGGCGTGGCTGGATGTATGTTTTTGATGTGGAGTTTTGCATTTGAGACTTGGCGGGACAAGGGTCTCTCTCTCTCTCTCTCCACAAGATCAGTTACTCAATAGCTCTCTATCCCCCACAATATCGGCTGGGGGCCTTCCTGTTCTTAGGGTGTTACTGTTTTCAGGAATGCCCCCCTCGTTTCTTTGGCTAAAATAAGAACGTCCTAGCCTTTTCATTCACTTCAACACAGAAAGTCCCTTCCTTCCTGGCTACAACATGATCTGTTCCTTGTTTTCACTGGTTCTGCTTTGCTGTGGTTGCTCAATTAGCTGTCCGAAGACACGCTTTCATCAAAATGTTTCATCATAAAAGTTTGCCCTCTACACTCGAGTTTGCAAAAATTTAAACAGTGCTGTACTATAGCTAATTTGCCGTGTTTGTTTATTTCGCCATATTTGAATGTCTCCTATTTATCTAGACACATTCCATCACTTTCAGATGTTTTAGTGATGTTTTATTTCCAATGTTAGTCATAAGCGTCATGACTGACATGTCCCAGTCCTTCTAGAGTCAGTCAATATTCAATTTGGTGATTTCACGTTACCTTTGATTTAAGAATCGTTGAATTATAAAACAAAGTAACTGTGATGTGTGTGTTGTATAGTTTCCGGAACAGTAGGTGGCACTAGTGCTCACAAACGCACAACACACCCACATGTAATCTACAGTGAAGCAGGTAAAAATCTGAAACACATCCTTCTTTGTTTAAACCCTCTTAACATATTCTCTCGTATCACTACAAAACACTCCTGTTGTTAATACTGGCCTGTTGGGGGCGCTCATTTTAGAAGCCGTTCTGGTTGGGAGGCGTATCTGCTTGTACAGGAACGCCCCAACCAGGAACGCCCCAACCAGGAACGCCCCTGGCTACAGCTTGACCCTCCAATATCCAATATCCGGTGAGTGCAACACAGGCGAAAGTCTTTAGATCAGCTATTCGTTTGTTTGTTGAGTTTAAAACTCCTGTTTGTTTTAGTTCCATATCCTTGTCGTTTGCCACCAACAGTGTTGGGGTGGTTACTCAAAGAATGTGGACCCTCTGAGGATCCCTGAGGGCTGCTTGAAAGATGTAAGATTTTTGCTGTTAAAACTGAAAGGAGTGCCATAATCATATTTTAAAAGAAAGGTTTTTTACATATTAAAGTCATATGACTCAAATGTATGTTTACATCTCAGTTGATGTCAAAGTCAACATTATACTGACGAAGATATGATGACAACAGCAGACAATTCACTCACATCCTTAGAAGGCACATACAGTTTTGACTGAGTTCTCTTTGAATCTTCTAACACAGCTGCAATCATCAGATTCATCTCCTGATGCCTAGTTCACACTACACCATTTTAGCCAGGTTTTTCAGTCGCTGACTGTTTTTTGTAGATCGCCGACAAAAACCTCTGCTCGAAGAAAATCGGTGATCACTCGGCGCTCGCTCAGTTGTGTAGTGTGAACTGCTAAAAGACGCTAGCCAAGCTGCCGCCGAGTGGTGGCCAACTAATCACATACACCCAGCAAACATCTAACATGTTAAATATCTAGGCCAGTCGGCAACTGTGAGTCAACAGCAGCGTCTAGCTACAGCCAATAGGATCACAACCGTGTCACCGGTCACGCAATCTCTCTGTGGCTGGTGGGCGACACATATATTTTTATTGTTAAATTATTACCTCCAGCTCTCTCTGCAGAACAGACAGTCCCTCCTGGCCCCGTGTCTTTATCCATTTTCATAACTTTTTCCTTGCAGATCAGCGCATTAACAACTCGTATCGCTGGTTTGTTGACATCTGTTTTGGAAATAGTGTATGTTCTACGTGGTTTTGCTAGTTCGTTTAGTTTTCATGTGTTCTCGTGACAAAACGTGTTTTTGGACAGCAGCCAGATGAGTGGATGGTTCCCCAGGGTGAAAGTCGTGTAATTGGTGACCCCGTGTAGTGTCATGTAGTGTGAATGCCACGACAACTGAAAGACTTGTGATTACAGCTCAACCAGTCATGTAGTGTTAATATCACAAAGACCTGACCACTCAAACAGTCGTGTAGTGTGAACAGTACAAAGACCTGACCACTCAAACAGTCGTGTAGTGTGAACAGTACAAAGACCTGACCACTCAAACAGTTGTGGAGTGTGAACATCACAAAGACCTGACCACTCAAACAGTCGTGTAGTGTGAACAGTACAAAGACCTGACCACTCAAACAGTTGTGGAGTGTGAACATCACAAAGACCTGACCACTCAAACAGTCGTGTAGTGTGAACAGTACAAAGATCTGACCACTCAAACAGTCGTGTAGTGTGAACAGTACAAAGACCTGACCACTCAAACAGTCGTGTAGTGTGAACAGTACAAAGACCTGACCACTCAAACAGTTGTGGAGTGTGAACATCACAAAGACCTGACCACTCAAACAGTCGTGTAGTGTGAACAGTACAAAGATCTGACCACTCAAACAGTCGTGTAGTGTGAACATCACAAAGACCTGACAACTCAAACAGTCGTGTAGTGTGAACAGTACAAAGACCTGACCTCTCAACCAGTCGTGTAGTGTGAACATCACAAAGACCTGACCACTCTAACAGTCGTGTAGTGTGAACATCACAAAGACCTGACCACTCAAACAGTCGTGTAGTGTGAACAGTACAAAGACCTGACCACTTAAACAGTCGTGTAGTGTGGACATCACAAAGACCTGACCACTCAAACAGTTGTGTAGTATGAACAGTACAAAGACCTGACCACTCAAACAGTCGTGTAGTGTGAACAGTACAAAGACCTGACCACTCAAACAGTCGTGTAGTGTGAACGTCACAAAGATCTGACCACTTAAACAGTCGTGTAGTGTGAACGTCACAAAGATCTGACCACTCAAACAGTCGTGTAGTGTGAACATCACAAAGACCTGACCACTCAAACAGTCGTGTAGTGTGAACATCACAAAGACCTGACCACTCAAACAGTCGTGTAGTGTGAACATCACAAAGACATACCACTCAAACAGTCGTGTAGTGTGAACATCACAAAGACCTGACCACTCAAACAGTCGTGTAGTGTGAACATCACAAAGACCGGACCACTCAAACAGTCGTGTAGTGTGAACATCACAAAGACCTGACCACTCAAACAGTCGTGTAGTGTGAACAGTACAAAGACCTGACCACTCAAACAGTCGTGTAGTGTGAACATCACAAAGACCTGACCACTCAAACAGTCGTGTAGTGTGAACCAGGCATTAGGGAAAGGGTCCAAACACAACCTACGTTACAAAATATTTTGCTGCATGTTGCCTGCAGTTACACATTTCCACCAGAGAGGTCTCCAATAAGTGAGCGATGTCCTCCAGCAATGTCTCCATAGATTTTTTTTGGCACACTGAACATTTTTCTCAAACTTATGTTTTTCTGTTTACTGTAAGGCTGGCCTGCGGTGTCATGAGTGAACAGCTAGAATACTTCTCATTGCCTGTATACAGAGAGTAGCAACTGTTCAAAGCTTTGAGAGAATGTCATGATCATTGTATAGTAAATGCCCCAACATGCACGATTGATATAAAAAACTGTTTGATTTTGATAATTATTGTTATTAGGTATTATATGGCACCTGGCAGCTGCAGAACGTGGCCAGCTGCTGGTACTTGCATTCTTTTCCCTCCCCTACTTCACCTGGAGTCTCTTATGTTGTGGAGCATATCAATATCTGCTGACAGAAATGCCACGGCTGGAACTGAACGGCTTTGTTTGCCCATTTTCCAAACCTCCTGCCAGCTCTGTACAAGTCCGTATGCCGTGATGATCGGAATATACTGTCAAAACACACGAAGAGCTTTGCTCACGTTTTCACTGCAACTCAATTAACAGTCTGTTCACATATACCCTGTAATGACTCAGACAAGATCCAGTAGTTAACATAGGTTTTAATCATTCAGATTTTATCTCCAGACTGTTTTAGGAACTGGCAGCGTGTGATACTGTACTGCGAAGTGGGTCACTGTGGTATGTGGTTTTCTATGGCCCAGTAATGCCAAGAATGGAAATTAAAAGCAAAAATGGGTCAAATATTACCGCAAGACTTGTCCTGAGGACTCCCATATGTGATGTATGCTGCTCCTTGTGTTTTTGGGAACGTCATGAGTGGGAATTTACTTCCACAGGCGAGAGCAAAAGAGATTTTCTCTGAAATATGTTGTTCATATGGGTGACGCACCAGGCACATGTAGTCTATGGGCCTCTGGCATTATTGCAGTTGATTGAATGGAGAACTTGAGATGTAAATCATATCGACACTGTTAAAAGAAGTGCCGATGGAGGTGTCACCAGTTGGTTTCAGTCTCACTTTTAGATGTGAACTATATGGCTACAGGTTTTAGTTCCACCTAGAAGTATGCATATACCACCCACATCCCCCCAAGACAGACCTCAGTGAGATTTCAACAGGGCTGGATTTTCTACAATGGTAACGTATTGTTTAATATAATTAGGGGTGGCGAAATGTTTCAACACAACCATTTTTGTTATTGGTCCACCGACTTTTGTTATCAGCCCACCCACATTTGCCATCAGTGAATCCAGTTTTATCATTTGCCCACCCAATTTTGTTATCTACCCCAAACCTGCCACCATCAGCGCTTTTGTCATCGTTCCACCTACTTTGTTATGGACCCACCAACATTGGCCCATCCAATGTTCTCATCTATTCCTCCACTTTTGTCACAAGCCCACCCAATTCTGTCATTGGCCCAAACACCTTTTCTTGACCCACCCACTTTTGCCCTTGACCTATCCACTTACCTACGCCAGTTATTCAATATAAATTATTCAACTATTGATTATTCAGTAACTACTATATGTTATATATGTGAATTTTTTTGGTGGCTACTATAAATTATTCAGTACTATAGTTAGTACATAGTATATTTACTATGAATAATTCAGTAATTACTAAAAATATATTTAGTAACCACTATTAATTATTCAGTAACTACAATAAATTATTTAATTACTGCTATACATGATTCAGTATCTACTACAAGTTTTTCAGTATCTATGGTAAATCATTCAGTATCTACTATGAATTATTCAGAAACTGCTATAAATGATTCAATATCTACTATAAGTCATTCAGTATCTATGTTAAATCATTCAGTATCTACAATGAATTATCCAGAAACTGCTATAAATCATTCAATATCTACTATAAGTCATTCAGTATCTATGGTAAATCATTCAGTATCTACTATAAATTATTCAGTATCGACTATTAACGATTCAGTATCTACTATAAATCATTCAGTATCTATGGTAAATCATTCAGTATCTACTATGAATTATTCAGAAACTGCTATAAATGATTCACTATCTACTATCAGTGATTCAGTATCTACTATAAGTCAATCAGTATCTATGGTAAATCATTCACTATCTATCACAAATTATTCCGTATCTACTAATAATGATTCAGAATCTACTGTAAATTATTCAGTATGACTGTGAATGATTCTGTATCTACTATGCATTATTGAGTGAGTATTATACGTTATTCAATATAACTATATTTGTTTTGGAAAGAGCTATGAATGATTCATTCACTATTACTTAATTATTCATAAGTATATAAATATAAATTATTATTAACAACTATTAATTAACTATTAATTATTCACTATGAATTACTCAGTGCCTACTCTGTTCAATAGTTATGAGTAAGTATTCACTGGAAGAACAAATGTTTTTAGATGTATCCAACAAGTACCAACGTGTTTGTTCTTTTCCATATAATTAAACAACTACATTATTGTCTTTGGGTTCATTTACCCAAATCACAGCCACAGCTTATACATCTAAAGTCAATCATTAGGGCACTGGTAGATTTGAGTGGTTCTCTGGTGCTCAGTGTTAATGTATACATCTAGAAACAGGAATACATCACCAGCAGCCCTGGAGGCTTATGGGGCTTGTGGGAATTCGCTCAGCTGAAGCACATGACTGCACAACGTCACCATTCCAGCAGACACGGCGGCACAGAAGTGGACGCAGAAGGATGTGAAACTAGACGGCCGTCGCTGTTTTTAAACGACAGCAGCTCATGTGACGTGAGTATTTTAACCCTCTCTGAATGTTCAGCCAGAGAAACAATGGAAGCTTTGAGAGTGAGCTTTGCTCACTGAGCTGAAAGAGTCATTTGATTAACCCCTTAAACTCTAACAGACAGTTTAATGACTAAATAATCAGGCTGCAGTTCTCGAGTTTAATGTTATTACATTAAATAAAGTACTGTAATAAAACCTTGCACTTAATTACAAAATAAGCATAATCACTTAAGCTCTATGGGTAGATAGTAATGACTAATTCATAGTGATTACTGAATAACTCATGATACATAGTGAATAATTCATAGTGACTACTGAATACCAATTTGTAGATTTTGAGTAATTCAAAGCAGATACTACATAATTCATAGTGGTTACTGAATAATTCATAGTACATACGGAATCACTTAAAGTAGTTATTGAATAATTCATAGTAGATTCTGAATAATAATAATTAATTTAATTCATAGTAGTTAATATAAATCATATTAGATACTGAATAATTCATAGTAGATACTGAATCACTTATAGTAGTTACTGAATATTTCATAGTAGATGCTGAATAATTCATAATTCTTATAATTCATAGTAGTTCATATAAATCATAGTAGACACTGAATCACTTATAGTAGTTATTGAATAATTCATTGTAGATACTGAATCACTTATAGTAGTTACTGAATAACACATGGTAGATACTAAGAAGAATCATAACGGTTATCGAATAATACATAGCACCAAATAACTAGTTACTGAATAAATCATAGTAAACACTGGATAATTCATAGTGGCTATTAAATAACTCATAGTGGAAATGAAAACCTGATATTGGTCATTGAAAAATTAATAGTTCATTCATTCATTCACAGTGGCTATCAAATAACATATAGAAATCATTAAATAATTAATAGTAGATACAGAATAAGTCATAGTGGTTATTTAATAAATTATAGTAGATATTAAATAATTTATAGTACATACTGAATAACTCATACTGGTTATTGAATAATATATAGTAGTTATTAAATAATTCATAGTACATACTGAATATCTCATAGTGGTTATTAAATTACAGTAGTTATTAAATATTTCATGGTACATATTGAATATCTCATAGTGGTTATTGAATAATATATAGTAGTTATTAAATAATTCATAGTACATACTGAATATCTCATAGTGGTTATTGAATTACAATAGTTATTAAATATTTCATAGTACATATTGAATATCTCATAGTGGTTATTGAATAATATATAATAGTTATTAAATAATTCATAGTACATACTGAATATCTCATAGTGGTTATTAAATTACAGTAGTTATTAAATATTTCATAGTACATACTGAATATCTCATAGTGGTTATTGAATTACAATAATTATTAAATAATTCATAGTACATACTGAATATCTCATAGTGGTTATTGAATTACAATAGTTATTAAATAATTCATAGTACATACTGAATAACTCTTAGTGGTTATTTAGAAGATCAGGAATAATTTGTAGTGTTTTTTTAAAAAAATATCCATAGTAGATACTGAAAAAGTGTGTACCCAAATATGGGCTATATTGTTTAAAGGGATTGTGAAAGTTTGTAATAAATATTATTATTGTAATAATAATATTCTAATACTATATGATAAAGTTACTAATGTAATATGATATGTTGTATCATATACATTTCTTCACTACAATTTGCACTTAATTACAAAACTACATTAACAAAATCAGCATTAAAAAATAAATAAAGTATGGGACTGCATGTGGTTTTGCACTCATTTAGCACACTCACAACATATTCAGTACTATAAATTATTCAATAACTACTACAAATTATTTAAGTAGTTTTTATGAAACTAGGTACACTTTCTATAACTGAGGTTAAAAAAGACCCTTAGAGTTCAACATGGTTAACAGTAATTAAAGTAGTTATTAGATTGTAAGATTGTTAGTTAAATAATAATAAGTTATAAAGGGTTGCACTGTTGGAAGCACCATTTTTTTTGTGGCCATTTGTCTGTCTTGCTAGACTTTCCAAATTTGGTAATAGCGCATGCCATTAGAATTAAATATGGGAAAAGCTGGCATTAATCTGTGGTTGGCATTTTTGTATAGCCTGCCAACGCTGCAATAGTTCCTGCACTGAGCTGCTAGGAATTTTCTTCTCTGTGTCAGAGACACATACTTTCCGAATGTATTTAATTGTGTTTAAATGTATTTGTCAGAAACAATACAGATACAGTATATATCTGTACAGACTGTATATGAGTGTGCGATGTAACCATTTACACTAAACAAAGAGGCATTTTTAATTTTCTTTGTAAAATGGGAAGCTGATTTGCACCTTTCACAATATTTTACATGACAAAATGTCTATTTTCTCTTTCAGTTTACCTACTTTTGACAAAAACAATGTTGAATATCATATTTTGTTTATTTGAAAAATATCGACATATTTGAATAAAGTTTACTCTTTAACTGTATGTACTCATTTAGGAAGGGTCAGATTTCAAGGCCATGCTAATGCATACAGATGGAGTGTGACAGTGCGTGGGAGAACGTGCATGTGCATGCAGTGTGTCAATGAGCATGGGCTACTGCTTCTGAAGTGCTTGGCGAGGGGGGGGAGTGTGGGCATTGCTGTAATCTGATATTTAGACTGGTTGCTGAACAGAAAAGCAATGAAAAGAGCTTTATCCAACAGCTCTCAGTGTGATTGAAGGCTGGAGAATGGTCAAGGTAAAAAGTTAGCTGTATCCAATCAGTCAGACTGTTAAAGCTACTAACATTCCCACCAGATTCTAAAGTAGTTTCCTAACATAAACTGTCAAATTATATTACACGCTTCCCCATAAATCCCAGATAGTACTACACTTTTCCATATAAATTCAATCTTTTACTTTAGTTTTTCTCTTATTTTTATATTTTACTACACTTTTACTGCAGAATTATAATATAAGTTTTCAAAAAATGTGCAATACTCTTTACTTTCCAATCTAAAAACTATACTTTTACTCATTTACTTGTACTTTTGTCTATGATACTATGCTTTCCCAATATAAAATTAAACTATTAGGCTATTGTTTCCTTAATTTGTAAATAGTACTTAATTTTGCTATTTAAATGTTTTAAATTCCTACTAAAACTTATCATGTTTTAAAAATCATGAACTAGTTTTCATATATTATTGTCATGTCTTACTTACTTTCTTTACTACTTTACTTACTATTTTGTTTTTATTTCACAATTTTATGATGACTGGACAAATAAAATGATCTAAAATCACTACATTACACTACATTACATTAAAGCTCAGAAGTTACTTTATTCTATATAGTTACCATTCTGAAGATGAGAGGTGGCACAGATTATGATGCGTCTGTTCATTTAATGTATTCTTTCAGTTTTGAAAGAATAAGGTAAAGAAAGCAGTCAGTGAAGTGAAACAGAGGGAGGTATGGTGTGTTTCACTGGCAGGGTAATAATCTGCTCAGGAGTGAAGGAGCTATTTCCTGGCACTGTGGAAAAACAGCAGCACCCCACCATTCTTCAGCAACAGCTCATACACCACAGCCCAGCTGAAACACCAGGGTAGCCTCCTTTAACGATTTAGCCCGTAAAGTCAGTGGCACAACTTAAAATGGAATTCAAAACGCCTGCGTAAGAGAAGGAGAGGAGGAAGAATAAGGGCAGTGCAAGAAATCTGCTCCATATGTGAGTCTGCATTACAGTTCCTCACTCTCTAATCTAAAGACCTACTGGAGACTAGTTAATTAGTTAGTTGTACCAGAGAAGGTAATTATCCAAGCAATATCTGTTCTAGACAGTGTAAAAACCCCACATTCACTGCAGATTCATACTGGATTAGCATCACTCCAGTTATTACAGACAGACTGTAAAACCTACACACACTGCAGATTCATACTGGATTAATACCACTCCAGTTATTACAGTCAAACTGTAAAACCTGCACACACACACTGCAGATTCATACTGGATTAATACCACTCCAGTTATTACAGTCAAACTGTAAAACCTGCACACACACACTGCAGATTCATACTGGATTAACTTCACTCCAGTTATTACAGTCAGACTGTAAAACCTACACACACTGCAGATTCATACTGGATTAACATCACTCCAGTTATTACAGTCAAACTGTAAAACCTACACACACACTGCAGATTCATACTGGATTAACATCACTCCAGTTATTACAGTCAAACTGTAAAACCTGCACACACACACTGCAGATTCATACTGGATTAACACCACTCCAGTTATTACAGTCAAACTGTAAAACCTGCACACACACACTGCAGATTCATACTGAATTAACTTCACTCCAGTTATTACAGTCAGACTGTAAAACCTACATACACACTGCAGATTCATACTGGATTAACACCACTCCAGTTATTACAGTCGGAATGTAAAACCTACACACACACATCAGATTCATACTGGATTAACACCACTCCAGTTATTACAATCAAACTGTAAAACCTACACACACACACACTGCAGATTCATACTGGATTAACATCACTCCAGTTATTACAGTCGGAATGTAAAACCTACACACACACATCAGATTCATACTGGATTAACACCACTCCAGTTATTACAATCAAACTGTAAAACCTACACACACACTGCAGATTCATACTGGATTAACATCACTCCAGTTATTACAGTCAAATTGTAAAACCTACACACACTGCAGATTCATACTGGATTAACACCACTCCAGTTATTACAGTCGGAATGTAAAACCTACATACACACTGCAGATTCATACTGGATTAACACCACTCCAGTTATTACAGTCAGACTGTAAAACCTACATACACACTCCAGATTCATACTGGATTAACACCACTCCAGTTATTATAATCAAACTGTAAAACCTGCACACACACTGCAGATTCATACTGGAGTAGCATCACTCCAGTTATTACAGTCAAACTGTAAAACCTGCACACACACACACACTGCAGATTCATACTGGATTAACACCACTCCAGTTATTACAGTCAGAATGTAAAACCTACACACACACTGCAGATTCATACTGGATTGACACCAATCCTGTTATTACAGTCAGACTGTAAAACCTGCACACACACACACACACACTGCAGATTCATACTGGATTAATACCAATCCAGTTATTATAGTCAAACTGTAAAACCTACATACACACTGCAGATTCATACTGGATTAACACCACTCCAGTTATTACAGTCAAACTGTAAAACCTGCACACATATTGCAGATTCATACTGGATTAGCATCACTCCAGTTATTACAGTCAGACTGTAAAACCTACACACACACTGCAGATTCATACTGGATTGACACCAATCCTGTTATTACAGTCAGACTGTAAAACCTGCACACACACACACACACACACACTGCAGATTCATACTGGATTAATACCACTCCAGTTATTACAGTCAGACTGTAAAACCTACACACACACTGCAGATTCATACTGGATTAATACCACTCCAGTTATTACAGTCAAACTGTAAAACCTACATACACACTGCAGATTCATACTGGATTAACACCACTCCAGTTATTACAGTCAGACTGTAAAACCTACACACACACTGCAGATTCATACTGGATTAATACCACTCCAGTTATTACAGTCAGACTGTAAAACCTACACACACACTGCAGATTCATACTGGATTAATACCACTCCAGTTATTACAGTCAAACTGTAAAACCTACATACACACTGCAGATTCATACTGGATTAACACCACTCCAGTTATTACAGTCAGACTGTAAAACCTACACACACACTGCAGATTCATACTGGATTAACACCACTCCAGTTATTATGGTCAAACTGTAAAACCTGCACACATATTGCAGATTCATACTGAATTAGCATCACTCCAGTTATTACAGACAGACTGTTAAACCTACACACACTGCAGATTCATACTGGATTAACACCACTCCAGTTATTACAATCTGACTGTAAAACCTACACACACAGTGCAAATTCATACTGGATTAACACCAATCCAGTTATTACAGTAAAACTGTAAAACCTACACACACACTGCAGATTCATACTGGATTAGCATCATTTCAATTATAACAGTAAAACTTTAAAACCTACACACACACTGCAGATTCATACTGGATTAGCATCATTTCAATTATAAAAGTAAAACTTTAAAACCTACACACACACACTGCAGATTCATACTGGATTAGGATCATTTCAATTATAACAGTAAAACTTTAAAACCTACACACACACTGCAGATTCATACTGGATTAGGATCATTTCAATTATAACAGTAAAACTTTAAAACCTACACACACACTGCAGATTCATACTGGATTAGGATCATTTCAATTATAACAGTAAAACTTTAAAACCTACACACACACTGCAGATTCATACTGGATTAGGATCACTCCAGTTATTACAAAAACCTCTACTGAAAAAACCTTTACTTGAAAAACCTTTACTTAAAACATCCTTTACGTAAAAAAAACAATTCTGAAAAAAACCTCTACTGAAAAAACCTTTACTTGAAAAACCTTTACTGAAAAAACCTCTACTGAAAAAAAAACTCTACTGAAAAAACCTTTACTTGAAAAACCTTTACTGAAAAAACCTCTACTGAAAAAAAAACTCTACTGAAAAAACCTTTACTTGAAAAACCTTTACTTAAAACATCCTTTACGTAAAAAACCTCTTCTGAAAAAACCTTTACTTGAAAAACCTTTACTGAAAAAACCTCTACTGAAAAAAAAAACTCTACTGAAAAAACCTTTACTTAAAACATCCTTTACGTAAAAAACCTCTTCTGAAAAAAACGTCTACTGAAAAAGCCTTTACTGAAAAAAATCCTTTTTTAAAAAAACCTCTACTAAAAAACCTCTACTGAAAAAAACTTTACTGAAAAAACGTCTACTGAAAAAAACTTTACTAAAAAAACTTTACTGAAAAAATCTCTACTGAAAAAAACATTTACTGAAAAAACCTCTACTGAAAAAAAACTCTACTTAAAAAACTCTACTGAAAAAAACTTTATTTAAAAAACTCTACTGAAAAAAACCTTTACTTAAAACATCCTTTATGTAAAAAACCTCTTCTGAAAAAAATGTCTACTGAAAAAGCCTTTACTGAAAAAACCTCTACTGAAAAAAACCTTTACTAAAAAAACGTCTACTGAAAAAAACTTTACTAAAAAACTTTACTGAAAAAATCTCTACTGAAAAAAACCTTTACTGAAAAAACATTTACTGAAAAAACCTCTACTGAAAAAAAACTCTACTTAAAAAACTCTACTGAAAAAAAACCTTTACTTAAAAAACATTTACTGAAAAAACTTCTACTGAAAAAAACTCTACTTAAAAAACTCTACTGAAAAAAAACTTTATTTAAAAAACTCTACTGAAAAAAAACTTTATTTAAAAAACCTTTACTGAAAAAAAACCTTTATATAAAAACCTCTACTGAAAAAAACTCTACTGAAAAAAAACTTTACTTAAAAAACATTTACTGAAAAAACCTCTACTAAATAAAACCTCTACTTAAAAAACCTCTACTGAAAAAAAACTTTATTTAAAAAAACTCTACTGAAAAAAACCTTTATATAAAAACCTCTACTGAAAAAAACTCTACTTAAAAAAACTCCACTGAAAAAAACTCTACTGAAAAAACTCTACTGAAAAAAAACCTTTTCTTAAAATACTCTACTGAAAGATGCTGGGTAGTCTGTCTAGCAAACACTACATGGAACACAAAATGACTTCAAAACTGAAAAACAAGTGTGAGAAAGATGCTGTTTACATTCTGGAGGAGCACCTAGTCAAAACAAAAAGCCTGAATATGATAACAGATCGTTGGCTCAGATTCTCCAGCCGGTGTTATTAGTGGTGTTGCTTATTTAAAAAACAACAAAGTTTTGCTGTCTTCTCTTCTTAATCTCACTGAACAACAATGTCAGTAAGTAGGAAACAGGCAAAAAAGGAAGCAGCCGCCTGACACGGAGAGAAAAGATCAAGTGAACAGGCAGGAAATCAGAAGGAAAAAGAGAAACTCAGATTCAGCACAAACACCAGACAGACTTTACTTTAGGTGACAATTATAAAGCTCTCATTAAGCCTTATTAGGCCAAAAGCTGCTAATTAACTTCAGTAATTAGGCTGAATGAAGCTCTTTATGTGTACGCACCATGTATCACTACCTTTCGCATCATTTACTGATATGATTATGTCCGGCTTTGCTGAGACAGTCGAAGTGGACTCAGTATAGCGGGTGAGCTGCTGGATATGAATTATGATTTTTCTGAATATCGTTAAGTTTGTTTGTTGGGAAGTGGTTGATTGGAGAGACTCTGGTTTCTTTACAGCACTGCTGTGTCTGATCCACTCACTCCAGCACAACACACACTAACACCGCGCCACCACACCTGTGTCACTGAGGTGCTGAGAATGGTGGTCCTGTGGGGGTCCTCACCCCTACGGTGGCCGAGAAGACTCAACGCACTGCAGATGCAAATAGAAAACACTTTCATCCAAACGGCAACTTGGCCACTACGTTTAACAAACTCCCTGCCAAACCGTCCTCCGTTTCCGGAGGACACTTAAAAGACGTGGGACCACATACGGCGACGCAATGTAAACAGAACCACGCTGAGCCGCGGTAGCGTCTAATGAGAAGTAAGTTATGCTATATTAATTTAAATCTATCCAGACTTACTTCTCATTAGACGCTAGTGATGCCCAGATCAAGCCTCTTGAATCATTAAAGCTTTTCCTCCAGATGGTTAAAAAAAACGTTCATTACTCGAAGCTTCATTGGCATTTCAACTATTTGCGATGGCCTCTTGCAACATTGTCAGCATGGAAACAAGTATATACATAAAACACCTTAATTTCATTTTCTGTGGTTCATTCATTTGTTTATTTAATCTGTGTTTGATTGTGTGGGTCTGTTAATTAAAAAAAACTGCCTGTATATTTCAGTCAGTAAATAAATCTAATAGTACGTGAGATATTGATGTTAAAACTGTTGTAGTGGTTTTAAGAGATAGTGACAATACTGGAACCACGTCCTGAGCCAGCGAGGCTTCAGACGTCATCAGTGATGTCACTCGCTTTTAACGAAGCCAGCCTCGAGGATTTCTCCACACAAGCTCCGAAGCATCGGTATCATTTGCCCATCACTATTAGACAATACCGCGACTCCACGTGGTTCTGTTTACATTGCGTTGCCGTATGTGGTCCCACGTCCTTTAAGTGTCCTCCAGAAACACTTCCGTTGTGGACGGTTTTGCAGCGCATTTGTGAAATGTAGTGTGTTGAGTCTTCTTGGCCACCGTACCTGACCATTAAAAACAGGGACAAAGTGGGTTTATAACGTATGCAGTGAATCATATCAACTACAGTCTGTAAGTGTAGAACTACTAAGTGCTCCTATATGATGAGTTCAGCTGATAAAATAGACAGATATTGTAGAAACAAGGTGCTGGTTTTATAAGGTTCTGGCTGATTGGTGAAAATTTTCAACTCAACCATGTTATTGCAAAAAATATACATCAAATATGCATATATTGTCACTGTCTAAGGAAAAACAAGTGTCTCCAAAATTGCAACTTTACAGGAGAGACCAAAACATACTTTACTTGCAATGTAAGTCAATGAAACCAGATTTTTTCCAGGCTGTTTTGTAGCACTTATTTTGAAATTTTCACGCAATGTAAACGACCATTGGCATGTTCAAATGATGAAGAAAACTTAAAATCAGCAAAAATGATTTGGTTTTTCATTGGACAGTGAAAAAATATATATATATATACATTATATATATTTCCGTCCACAGCAACAACTAGCTGACTGGAAAGTGAGATACATTTCCAGGGCTGCGAACTGAAAGCTTGTGATAGAATATCAGTACAATCGTATCATGAATGCAGTTATTAGTTAACCTGAGCTTAGACTTTGGTTTCTGGTCTAAACAAGTAAAAAGTCGATATTTCTTTGAAATGTTGTTTGATTTGCTTCAGTAGGTAAATCTAAAAGTCCAGGTCTTCTCTGATTAGATCAGGAACACATTGATCACACACATTATTCTGAGTGACTCATTGCTCCGTATACACAGATACTCTAGTAGGGCTACTTCTATCCTTAGGCTGCCAACCGCTGGAACAAACTCCCAGATGAGATCAGATAAGGTCCAAACGTAGCCCGTTCAGTTTAAAGGCCTTCTTGTTTTCATGTGCTTTTGTTTAGCACAGCATTTCAATCAGTAGTGCTCTTTTTGAGTCATACACTTTATTGTTTAAGGTTTTATTGTTTGTTCTGTGTTTGTGTGACCACTATGAATGGCCACTCTGAATAAGAGGTGCTATACAAATAAACTTACCTCGCCTACTTGCCATTGTGTCGTATTGCAGCTGCTTGAAAGTCATAGATGTTACATGATAATATCTTTCTGTTTTTGAATTATTCAGTAACTATTTAGTTATTCAGCTTTTACTATAAACAATTCAGTAACAGCTATGAATTATTAAGTAACTACTACAAATTTAGCATTTACCACTAAGTTTTCACTGTGAATTAGTCAACAACTACTATTAATTATCATGTAACCACTATTTACTTATTTACTGTCTGCTATAAATTGCTAAGTAATCACTGTGAATTAGTTGTAGCCACTAGGAATTATTCAACAACCAACATTCATCATTTAATGTCTACTACTAATTATTCAGTAATTGCTATGAATTGGTTTAGTAGCTGATTCTATTAATCGATCAGTTGCTGCTTTGACTTTTTCAGTAACCATTATCATCTTTTCAGTAACTGATCTCAAATATTCAGTCACCACTAGTCCGAAAACACATTCAATTAATAAATCAATACTATGAAAAGTTCTAACTGATATTAATTATTTTATGACTGTCATGAATTATTTTTTGATTCTATAAACTATTCAGTAGCCAAGTATCTACTGTAGATTTTTCGGTAACCACAATGAATTACTCAGTATCCTTTATGAATTAATCAGCAAATACTAGAAAATTCTTCAGTAACTGATTGTAACTAGTCACTTGTAAATTACTCAGTATCTGCTATGAATTATTTAGTAAACACTATGAAATATTCAGTAACTGATCTTAAATTTTCAGTAACCACTATGAATGATTCAGTATCCACTATAAATAACTACTGTAGTATACAGTAAGTAATATAGTAGGTACTATAATTATTTAGTAGCTATAATTTATATAATATATAGTATATAGTGTATATATACTGTATAATATCTAGTGATATATATAATGTTTGGAGCAGGGCTGGAGTGGGCCCCTTTTTAAGCCCTGACCTTTCATGCCCAAATTCATGCAGGAGGAATCTGAATAAATGAAATAGCAGCTAGCTCTCACAGCACCTTTCTATTGGGTATAAGTTCAGGTATATGTTGGTAAGTCAACTTGTTGTTGGAAAGCACTTCACTTAAAAAGGTTTAATTCAAATTTAAATAAGTTAAGGTAAGGTATATAAGGTAAAAATGGGATAAAGATGAAAATCTTTACATTTGTACAGAAGCAATACGTTAAAATTAAAATAATTTAAAATTAAAATTTCATTTTTTCTTCCTGACAGAGAGAAGCTCTATTGTTAGATTTAGACTAAACTCTTAAGTAGCTTCACTACATGCATGTTTAGTAGCTACCTACAGCATCAAACACCTCCTAAGCAGTGTACTGGCTTCTCAACCTTATTAATATCATTGTCTATAGACATGAGAATTTCCTTCTCTGTACATTAACATTAATACAAGTTAACATATATCATGTCTATTCTCTAGATATACTTTACAATACAAATAACTATGTTAGTTATTATACAGAGTTTAAATAACACACGGCCTCCTCTGGATCATCAGTAGTGTTGGAAGGGGTTTGCTGCTCTGATACTACAAAAACATTCTAATAATGAGTTAGGCTATTAATATACTACACTTATTGGTATTGGTATTGGATCGATACTAGTGTGATGGGATTGATATTTTAATGTCCATTTCTCTACATTAAACAGTTGAGACAAGCGGCAGTGAGGCAACTGTGAAAGTGATGCTGTCGACCCCTTCAAACTTTGTAAACAAACGTGACATCACAGCGCTGCTTGGCAACAGGAGGTTAGCGTTTTCACATTGGCTAAGCTGCTTAGCGCTAGCCACAGCTTAAGTTTAACGATTGTTTCTCCTTAGGCATGTCCCGCTCATATATTTACAGATGCTCAAATTATTAATCACCTGACAACGGGTTGTTATAGATTTCCATCTACACATCTTTTTATTTATGAGATAGGAGATAGCTCTTTATTTAATGAAAATAACATTTTTTTAACAAACCATACCATAATATTAATATTAAAAATAATAGTAAAGTAATTATGCTAAATATTATTATCAAATAAGGTTTATATTATTTTTTTTAATTATAATATATGGCTGTCTTAATTAATGATATAAATACAGTTGTCTTATTATAATAAATAGTTAATATCTGCTTGATGTAAATAGGGTATTAATAGACTTCTATTTTTTTTAACCTAGGTGATTCTCATTGGTATCACTAACTGTATCGGTATCATCAATGATATTGGCCCTGTATTTACTTGGTATCGGATCAATACCATATTTCGCAGTATCGCACACCATTGCCAAAGGTGTCAAAAGTACTCACATTCATTACTTAGGTAGAAGTATAGATACTAGGGTTCAAAAATACTTCTGTAGAAGTTGAAGTATCAACTTAAGCTTTTTACTCCAGTAAAAGTGTAAAAGTGCTGCTTTCAAAACTACTTAAAGTATAAAAGTAAAAGTAATGTAAGGGGAAAAAATGCCATTATGGACAAAAGCTTAGGCCACACCACAGGGGTCTATAGTGCACTAGCCCACCTCCCCAAAAACCCCATTCTTCTAAAAGCCATAATGAATATAATGTTATATTAAAATGTTAATGTTGATAAATTTGGGATGCGCTAGGCTTCCTGTTTCAGCCGCATATACGCCCATTAAACATGAATGTAGTTTAGTACAATGTAAATATATTAAAGAAGCATATCTGTTACTACTGAACATTAACATGTGTTTCATGGAGCAGAAGATATGATGACTAAAAATGTAAGGAGTAGAAAGTACTGATAATGGAGTGTAAATGTAAGGAGTAGAAAGTACTGATAATGGAGTGTAAATGTAAGGAGTAGAAAGTACTGATAATGTAGTGTAAATGTAAGGAGTAGATAGTACTGATAATGGAGTGTAAATGTAAGGAGTAGAAAGTACAGATAATGGAGCGTAAATGTAAGGAGTAGAAAGTACAGATAATGGAGTGTAAATGTAAGGAGTAGAAAGTATTGATAATGGAGTGTAAATGTAAGGAGTAGAAAGTACAGATAATGGAGTGTAAATGTAAGGAGTAGAAAGTATTGATAATGGAGTGTAAATGTAAGGAGTAGAAAGTACTGATAATGGAGTGTAAATGTAAGGAGTAGAAAGTACTGATAATGGAGTGTAAATGTAAGGAGTAGAAAGTACTGATAATGGAGTGTAAATGTAAGGAGTAGAAAGTACAGATAATGGAGTGTAAATGTAAGGAGTAGAAAGTACAGATAATGGAGTGTAAATTTAAGGAGTAGAAAGTACTGATAATGGAGTGTAAATATAAGGAGTAGAAAGTATTGATAATGGAGTGTAAATGTAAGGAGTAGAAAGTATTGATAATGGAGTGTAAATGTAAGGAGTATAAAGTACTGATAATGGAGTGTAAATGTAAGGAGTAGAAAGTACAGATAATGGAGTGTAAATGTAAGGAGTAGAAAGTACTGATAATAGAGTGTAAATGTAAGGAGTAGAAAGTACTGATAATGGAGTGTAAATGTAAGGAGTAGAAAGTACTGATAATGGAGTGTAAATGTAAGGAGTAGAAAGTACAGATAATGGAGTGTAAATGTAAGGAGTAGAAAGTACTGATAATGGAGTGTAAATGTAAGGAGTAGAAAGTACTGATAATGGAGTGTAAATGTAAAGTGTAGAAAGTACAGATAATGGAGTGTAAATGTAAGGAGTAGAAAGTACAGATAATGTAGTGTAAATGTAAGGAGTAGAAAGTACTGATAATGGAGTGTAAATGTAAGGAGTAGAAAGTACAGATAATGTAGTGTAAATGTAAGGAGTAGAAAGTACTGATAATGGAGTGTAAATGTAAGGAGTAGAAAGTACTGATAATGGAGTGTAAATGTAAGGAGTAGAAAGTACAGATAATGGAGTGTAAATGTAAGGAGTAGAAAGTACTGATAATGGAGTGTAAATGTAAGGAGTAGAAAGTACAGATAATGGAGTGTAAATGTAAGGAGTATAAGTAAAAAAATACTCCAGTATACATAACCAAAATCTCTACTTAAGTAAGGTAACAAAGTATTTGTAATTCATTACTTGACACCTCTGACCACTGCTTGGTGCTATTCAGTTGCTATATTTAATTTTACCGCTCCAGAAAAGAGGACTCGTGGGCTCAACCAACTTAAACATTTGGGAGGGGGGAATTCCCTCAGATGGTAGAACCCACTTAGTTTACTGTGATGTAGGGGCTGTGCTGTCAGATGAATAGAGAATGAATACACAGTTGAATGGAGAATGAATGCAAGAAAAAGATTAGATAAGTGACAGATAAGTGTCAACGTTATTTTTCCTTTGAGACTGATATCGGGAGACCGTCCGAACCCTCCAAAATCTCCTGATTAGCCACTCCGGGCCTGGTTTGGAACGCTGCTCTTCTCTATATTAGGCAACTCGGCAACTTCTTCATCCTTCAACTGACTGTTGTCACTGCTGTTCTTCTCCTCTACCATTGTCCTGCTGAGCTGCCGGCACTGATAATGATAACAGGCAGAAAAACACATGCAATCCATCTAAACATTGTATTAAAGGAAAAAAATCTAATTATGCATCTAATGTATAATATAATTATCTATCTAATTATGTCCCAAACCTTTAATGAATGCAAATGCATTAGGTTTTCAACTTCTAGTGTTAAGCAGCTTGAAAAATACCTTTAAAAAATCCATTAATTTGCACTCCAAAACTATCTTGACTAACCCACCACATCTAGAATCAGTAGCAAACTGTGATGTTTTTCATCAAACTATTCATTTAAAATACTAGAACACAAGGTGGTGTGAATAACATTGACGACTGGGATCACGTACTTTCACCAAGTCACCGTAGTGGTGTGTTTTCACTGTAACACAATCCCTCTCTCCTATTGCTCAATGAAGAAATGAGCGAACGGTGAACGACCAGCTGAGACTTGCTTCTTCCTTCCTTATCGGAGATCCTAGACAGAAAACAGGGCAGGTTGTTTTCCTCCTTGAGAAGACTAGATCAGCTGATCTCTCTCTCCTAGGGAACTAGGGAACGCCCTAGTCTCACTTTAGAAGCCTGGAATAATCCAGCTGTTTTCCTCCCAAATGTCTACCTGCTTCAGCACCTGCCGGTCGACTCCTACAGCATGTGTGTTGAATCCCTCGATTTGATTTTGCTTTCTAGGTACAGAAATATGTATCACCTATATGTATCAAATGTCTGCTACGTATTGATTACGATAAATTACATTTAAACTAAGTCAAATTAACCCCAATCACCTCTACACTAAGGTAACTTGGTTTAATCTGTCCGTCATTAAGTTAATGATGTTTATTCAACACTTCAATTATTAGGTACATGCGTTTAATCAATACTTTGGTTAGATAAATTAATCAGTTTAATCTACTTTAAATAATAAGTTATATCAATGTAATCAGTCCTTTATTTAGCTAAATCGATTAATTTGATTAATCCCTTATTTAGATAAATCAATAAATTTAATCAAATCTTCTCTAATAAGGTACATCAGTTAAATTAATCCTTTATTTAGCTGAATTAATCAGCTTACTCAATCCTTAAATAATAAAGTAAATCAGTTTAATAAATCCTTTATTTAGCTAAATGAATCAGCTTACTTAACCTTAAATAATAAGGTTTCAATAATAACACTACAAAAACTAAATTCCTTATAAATCACTTAAATTAACCCTTCAATAATAAGGTTAATTAGATTCATCAATACTTTACTGGGTTATATACATTTAATCAACTGTCAAAGTCAAACCAGTCTGGTTTTTAAACCTTTGTTGGATTCAAAATCGGTTTACTTAGTACTGTGTTAAATCCATCCTTAATAAATCCCATTAATCAGTTTAGTAATGCTAAAGTAAATCATTTTAATCAATGCTTCATTGATAAGGTAAATCAGTTTAATGATCTTTGAATAAGTTAATTCATTTTAATCAACTCTTCTATAATCAGATCAACTAAGAAGAACTCTTTATTAGGTTAATCTATTTATTTAATCCTTTGTTGTGTTTAATCAGTTGTATGCAATTAAGCACATAGCCATGCCATCACCATTGACAAACACTGGCAATAGAATGGGTCATGAATGGGTACATGGCACTATCAGAGAATGCCACCACATGTCAGTTAGTAAAATTTCTAGCCTGCTAAATCTACCCTGGACAACTGTAGGTACTGTATGTGTAGTATAAAAGACTGAATAGCAATTAGGATAATAATTATAATCGTGAGTCTTTATTTAAAGACGATGATCAATAATTGATGTTAGTGCTAAAGTGCTCTTCTGAACGGTGGCCTCAAGACTTCCTGTTTGTCTTCCTGTCAGAGGAAATGGCAAAGATAATTACACGCCGGCTCACTTGTTGCACAGATAAAGTCTGGATCAAATTTCTAGTTAGAACCATTACTTCAGAAGGCATTTCTGGAAAAGCCTGAACATCAGAACTCGACATTATCACCACTCCAGTGTGCCACTGAGGAATCTGAACTAAGGCCGGACCTAAAGGCAAAAAATCTGATACTTTTGATTGTAAACAATGTCTAATGATGCATAACATTCTGTGTATGTTCCCAATCCCACCTCCCCATTCAAACTCCAATTCCCACTCCCATCATTCCATTGCCGCTCCATCACCCCATTCATACTCCCACCCAACTTCCACCCCTGTTCCTACTTACTCCATCATTCCCACTTTCACCTCACCATTCCCAAAGGCATAGGAGCGGGTTTGACATTGGGGGGGGGGGCACATTTGTTAATATGAATCAAAGCCCACCCTATCCCTTAAAATATTACCTATAAGCTGATTCCACTGTAGGTAATAATCACTGTATGGATAGTGATGTAGAACATTTGTGGGATTACAGTAAATTGTTAATAAATAAATAAAATAGAACATTATCTGTACATCTGTTAATTATTATATATATATAAAATAAAGATCACTACAAACTAAACTAGATACTCCATATTACATGGTACTGTTGTCAGAAAACCTTTAAATTGTTCATGCAATGTCAATATATATATATATATATATATATATATATATATATATATATATATATATATATATATATATATATATATATATATATATATATATATATATAACTAAAAAATATATTAATAATTTTCTTTGGTGGCATAATGCTGACAAGAAATTATAAAATAAATGTATATTAAGGTTTCCTGACTAGACAAGACTAACATTAATGTTAGACAGTAAGGCTGTGTCCCAAACAGCACCTTCTGGAACATTACATACTGCACTACTGACAGCACTTCTAATGATGGTCCTTTTATTTATTCATTTATTTATTTATTATATTTTATTCATTATATTTAGTTTTTTTTTACGTATGGAGTGTAGCAGCAGTCTGCAGTTTGGGGCGTGGCCAGAGAGTAATGTAACTTTACGTTTCAGAGTGCTTTCTGACTAAAGTTAATATAAACGTTAGCTAACCCAAACCATCCTAGTCTGTTACCATAACAACACTTTATACTAAAGCTGTTTTATTACAGTATATATGGTCATCGTAGCTATTCAGTGCTCTTATCACTGACCTCGTGTTTAAAGCTGGTGTGAGCTACCCGGCGCTCCAGCGAGAGCAGTGAAGCTGCTGACTGCAGGATATTTCTGAACAGGCATCTCAACACAAGCCTTAACAAAGTGAAAGACCCAGAGACCACCTACTCCCATCTCCCCAACCTACTCCCATCCCCAACCTACTCCCATCCCCCAACCTACTCCCATCCTCCCAACCTACTTCCATCCTCCCAACCTACTCCCATCTCCCCAACCTACTCCCATCTCCCCAACCTACTCCCATCCCCAACCTACTCCCATCCCCCAACCTACTCCCATCCTCCCAACCTACTCCCATCCTCCCAACCTACTCCCATCCTCCCAACCTACTCCCATACCCCCAAACCTACTCCCATCTCCCCAACCTACTCCCATCCCCAACCTACTCCCATCCCCCAACCTACTCCCATCCTCCCAACCTACTCCCATACCCCTAACCTACTCCCATCCTCCCAACCTACTCCCATCCCCCAACCTACTCCCATCCCCCAACCTACTCCCATCCCCCAACCTACTCCCATTCCCCAACCTACTCCCATCCTCCCAACCTACTCCCATCCCCCAACCTACTCCCATCCCCCAACCTACTCCCATTCCCCAACCTACTCCCATACCCCTAACCTACTCCCATCCTCCCAACCTACTCCCATCCCCCAACCTACTCCCATCCTCCCAACCTATTCCCATACCCCGACCTATTCCCATACCCCAATCTATTACCATCCTCCCAACCTATTCCCATCCTCCCAACCTACTCCCATACCACCAACCTACTCCCATCCTCCCAACCTACTCCCATACCCCAACCTATTCCCATCCTCCCAACCTAATCCCATACCCCAACCTATTCCCATCCTCCCAACCTACTCCCATACCCCCAACCTATTCCCATCCTCCCAACTCAATCCCATACCCCAACCTATTCCCATCCTCCCAACCTACTCCCATACCCCCAACCTACTACCATCCAACCAACCTACTACCATACCCCAACCTACTCCCATCCCCCAACCTATTCCCATCCTCCCAACCTACTCCCATCCTCCCAACCTACTCCCATCCTCCCAACCTACTCCCATACCCCCAACCTACTCCCACCCCCCAACCCACTCCCATCTCCCCAACCTACTCCCATCCCCCAACCTACTCCCATCCCCCAAACCTACTCCCATCCTCCCAACCTACTCTCATCCCCCCAACCTACTCCCATCCCCCAAACCTACTTAAATGCTCCAAACCTATTCCCATCTTCCCAACCTACTCCCATCCCCCAACCTACTCCCATCCTTCCAACCTACTCTCATCCCCCCAACCTACTCCCATCCTCCCAACCTACTCCCATCCCCCAACCTATTCCCATCCTCCCAACCTACTCCCATCCTCCCAACCTACTCCCATCCTCCCAACCTATTCCCATCCTCCCAACCTACTCCCATACCCCCAACCTACTCCCATCCTCCCAACCTACTCCCATAGCCCAACCTATTCCCATCCTCCCAACCTAATCCCATACCCCAACCTATTCCCATCCTCCCAACCTACTCCCATACCCCCAACCTATTCCCATCCTCCCAACTCAATCCCATACCCCAACCTATTCCCATCCTCCCAACCTACTCCCATACCCCCAACCTACTACCATCCAACCAACCTACTACCATACCCCAACCTACTCCCATCCCCCAACCTATTCCCATCCTCCCAACCTACTCCCATCCTCCCAACCTACTCCCATACCCCCAACCTACTCCCACCCCCCAACCCACTCCCATCTCCCCAACCTACTCTCATCCCCCCAACCTACTCCCACCCCCCCAAACCTACTTAAATGCTCCAAACCTATTCCCATCTTCCCAACCTACTCCCATCCCCCAACCTACTCCCATCCTTCCAACCTACCCTCATCCCCCCAACCTACTCCCCTCCTCCCAACCTAATCCCATCCTCCCAACCTAATCCCATCCTCCCAACCTACTCCCATCCCCCAACCTATTCCCATCCTCCCAACCTACTCCCATCCTCCCAACCTACTCCCATCCTCCCAACCTAATCCCATCCTCCCAACCTACTCCCACCCCCCAACCCACTCCCATCTCCCCAACCTACTCCCATCCCCCAACCTACTCCCATCCCCCAAACCTACTCCCATCCTCCCAACCTACTCCCATCCTCCCAACCTACTCCCATCCTCCCAACCTACTCCCATCCTCCCAACCTAATCCCATCCTCCCAACCTACTCCCATCCTCCCAACCTACTCCCATCCTCCCAACCTACTCCCATCCTCCCAACCTAATCCCATCCTCCCAACCTACTCCCATCCCCCAAACCTACTCCCATCCTCCCAACCTACTCCCATCCTCCCAACCTACTCCCATCCTCCCAACCTACTCCCATCCTCCCAACCTAATCCCATCCTCCCAACCTACTCCCATCCCCCAACCCACTCCCATCTCCCCAACCTACTCCCATCCCCCAACCTACTCCCATCCCCCAACCTACTTCCATCCTTCCAACCTACTCTCATCCCCCCAACCCACTAGTTTTTGTTGCTTGAAATACTTCCAGTGTATAAATCCACTTACATTTTCAGACATAATATACATCCAAATGAATGAACTGAAGAGAGCATTCACACACCACAACTTAACATTCTAAACAACATCAGTACTCTACTGCAAGGCTATTGCAGGTCGTTACAGTTTTGAGAAGTCTACTGTCAACACATTTTTTGTAGCGCTGTGGTTCAATTTTGGCACATTCCTCTCTAATTCCCTCTTATAATTACTTATATTACTTATAATTTCAAAATCCTCAGTGCCTTTTCAGTAGTTCTTTTTTCAAACTCAGAACTGAGTTATTTTGACTGTATGTTTGGGATCACTGTCTTTTTGGAACGTCCCTCTTCTCCCTCGATACAGATTCTTGCTTGATGCGATTAGACTTTCCTTTATGTCCCAACACACTGCCCCATTCATGTTTTCTTCAGTGGTGTGTAGTTCTCCAGTACTGTGTGCAGTGAAACATGAAGCTCCCACCACCATGCTTTACTGTAAGTGTCCTTGGGATCATACATGCAGTCTAACCTTTTGCAAACATGAGGAGCTGAAGCCTTGGCTTGGCTGTATTGTTGTGTGGTCTGATTGCAGCATCTGTCTGCTTTGTTTGTTGCATGAGAGATTTGCAATGGAGGTGATTGTGATCCAGTTTATTGTTTTCTGTTACTATTGTTACCGCTGCTTTCAGATCATCCTACACACCTTTATCAGTGTCTGCTGGCCTTTCCTCTTGTCTTCTTTATCATTATTCTAAGGGAAATGTGGCATTGTGCACCTGTCTGGTAAAGATTAGCTGTGGTAGCATAAACATTTTGTTTGTGAAGTGTGGACCACTAAGGCAGGGCAAGGACGGGGAACACTGAGAAACTGGGGCTGGAGTTCTGGGTGGCTTCAAATTTTGTCACGAGAAGGTGAGGGCAGAGAGGTGGTTTATATAGAGCGTATAATAATGGAAAGGTGGAGTTTGGGCGTGGTCCTTCTTCCAAACTTAAGTTATTTTATAACTTCATTTATGGATCTGTAGCTTCCTCCGTCTTAATATTCTTTAGTTTCTTTAGTCGCTATTAGATTATTCGCTCTATTAATATGTGCATCTGTTTTTCTTATTAATTAACATATCAACACTGTCCAATGAAAAATATAGGTTTTCCACATCATTTGAACAGGCCAATGGTCGTTTACATTGTATGGACCATTAGAAGCTTGGGAAAAATTCTGATTCCGTTGACTTACATTGAAAGTAGAGTATGTTTTTGGTCTCTCCTGTAAAGCTGCAATTTTGGAGATACCTGATATCCTTTGGACAGCGACGATATTTTTGTTAGTTTACATACTTTTTGGTTATACTCAAAAGTCAAAATACATCATATGTGTATATTTGAAATGGATACACTATGTACAGTAATGTGCAAAAATCTTAGGCACCTAAGTTCATAGTTTAAAAGCCTTTACCTTATCAATAAGTGTATTTGTTATCAGTAACACCAGATATGATTAGAACAGATGTAAATAATCATACATACAATACAAAGTAACATGAATATCTTATTGTGAGAGAAGTAGATCATATCTTGAGCTCCAGTTTGAAGAACAAAGTGTAGTTCCAGATTTCTCCTGGATGCCCCAGACATTGTATGAATGTATTCAGTTCCTTCAGCAGCAATCTTGATTTAGCCTAATGAAGTATAGTGTAACAACACTATTTGATTGCTTTGCTGAGTAAATGGAAGCTTTTCATCTGCTAATTTTTTTTTTCAAATGTAATATATATTTATAATATATAATATAAATATATAAAGAGCCTAAAACTTGCATATACTGTACATTAAATATACAGCCAATGTATTATTGGTGGTGATGAAGCACATGCCACACATGCTGCAGATAGAGTTTACATTGAAAAACTGCTGGAATATTCTGGAATATGGAATAATGAGCTGTGCCAATATCCTCCTGAGACCCAGACAACTTAAAGTTTGAGAATTTCAGTAATTAATGTCACCACAGTTTTTTTTTTCAAAAACATTTTAAATTATTTTCTATGGAATGTCCTTTTTAGTGGACAACAGGACATTGTTGATGACATATTTCTTGTTTCCTGTTCTGCATCAGTCCAAAAACCCTTCTACAACATCAGCACCAACTTAATCATAGAAAACAATGTAAATAAAAACTGAGTGAACAAACATTGTTTACCTTTTTTGATGCCATTTCCTCTTTTGGCAGAATAGGAAATATTTCAAATGCACTGTATATGAACATAAACAGGAACAAATAATAACCCATTTCAAAGGTTACCATTACTTTGATTAAAATAAAAAAAATTAATCCAGGTTTAAACAGTTTTTGGGCCCACTAGCTAAACCTGTGTTAATCACTCCAAACCTTGAGCCAAAGTTTCACACTTTCCACACCTAGTACCCAATTTCTCTTACAGCCCATTTCATTTTAATGTTTAGTCATATTTTCTAGTGAATTAGAAATCAATTAAATTTGTAATCAAAAATAAATTAGTAATGAATTTACATGTTTCCAGAGCTTACATGTTGCAAAATTATCTCTGCCTCAGTCAAATTCCTGTCACCTGTAACACCATTAATTTCATATAAACCAGATTTAGTAAGTCCCAATGTCCACTGTGAAGGGCATTTAAAAAAAAGTATGCTGCTAGGTAGTTAAACATTTGCACATATCAATAAAAAGTGCTTTGGGAACTAGCTACAGTTTTATACCTAACGTATATCACTTACAGGCTTTAGAAACATAATAAATGCATATTATGTGACAGCTTATCTCTCTTGCTCCCATAAAATGTGGTTACTGAGAAGCAGCCATTTATAAAAAGGCAGAACTTCTGTTGTGAATGACTCACCCCAACACATGATACATCACTGGAAAGACCAGGATGTCCTCTGCATGGCACAACAAGTTTTAACTCTTATTTAGTTTTTAAATATCTATGGGAGACTCATGATATAGATGAATTAGCAGGGCTTACGAGGATATCCCCAGTAGAGTACATGCTTACACAATGGAGAAAGAGGTTATTCAGTTAGGTACCGGACACGTAAACACGGTGATCTCCTGGTTCAGATGGAAAGTGGAAGTTCAGGGTTTTTAGTTACTAGGTTGATTTAATATTTATTGATCAGCCTGTACGTATACCAGCAGCAGTTTGGTCAGCGCCTTTGGAGCAAATGGTTTTATCAGGTAATGGGTTGAGAGGCGGACACAGTGACGCTGTAATCCCTGAGAACTTCATGACCGCTTCCACATACAAGATGGATATAATGAATACAAATAATAATAAAGAAATCTGGCCTTTAAGGCATGAAGACTATAAATATTTAATAAAACTGCACGAGAGAGAGAAAGAACAGGACAAACCGATAGTGATGACTTTGTGTGACAGCTGCACAGCCTCAAACACTATTAACAGCCTGTGTTTACACATATTTGTTCACAAATAATATTTGAATTTAGGACTACCTGCCACTTGTGTTTGCAGACGGTGGAATTTGACCCATTAGTAATGAAACACTCACATATGCACACACTAGTGTCTTGCTCAGGGCACTCTTTGTTGGTCCAGGGAATTGAACCAGCGACCTTCCTTCAACATTATAAATAGCATTAGAATTCTAGTGCAAGGCCATTGCAGGTAGTTGCAGCTTTGAGACATTTGGAGACATTTTCGCACATTGTTCTTTAATTCCCGCTGATGGATTCATAATTTCAATCCTCAGTACCTTTTCAGTAGAGTTCAGGTCCAGAGAATGGCTCATTTATGCAAATAATGCTTTTTTTCAAACCCAGAGTTATTTTGACTGTGTGTTTGGGATCATTGTCTTTTTGAAACTTCCTTCTTCTCCCCCGATACAGTTTCTTGCTTGATGAGATGTCCCAACACACTGCCCCATTCTTGTTTTCTTTAGCGGCGTGTAGTGCTCCAGTACCGCTTGCAGTAAGCTCCCACCACCATACTTTACTGTGAGTGTCGTCAGTATCATACAAGCAGTCTTTTCTTTCTGCAAACATGAGGAGCTGAAGTATTCGCTGGATTGTTGTGTGGTCTGATTACAGCATCTGTCTGCTTTGTTTGTTGCATGATATATTTGATGGATATAATAAATACAAATAATAATAATGAAATTTGGCCTTTGAGGCATTCAGCCTTTAAAAATTACATAAAACTGCACAAGGAAAAAAAACAGGATTAACTGTTAGTGATGTTTGACAATTGCACAACATTGTACACTATTAATAGCTTATTTTAACACATATTTGTTCATAAAAGAATATTTGAATTTAGAACTATCTGCTACTTGTGTTTGCAAACAGTGGAATTTGACCCATTTGTGCTATGAAATACCCAAATATGCACACACTAGTAAACACACATGCACACTCGGGGGGGCAAAGAGTGGTTGGCAGCCCTATGCACAGCACCCGGGAAGCTGTTGGGGTTAGGTGTCTTGCTCAAGGGCACGTCAATCGTGTCTTTGTTGCTCCAGGCGATTAAAGCAGCGACCTTCCTTTAACATTATAAATAGCTTTAGTACCCTTTAGCAAGGCCATTGCAGTTACAGCTTTAAAACACTTAATTTCAACATATTTTTTACAGCGCTGCAGTTCAGTTTTGGAACATTCCTCTTATTTTGAGTGATTTTGACTGTGTGTTTGGGATCATTGTCTTTTTGAAACGTCCATTTTATACCCCGATACAGTTTCTTGCTTGATGAGATGCCCCAACAAACTGCCCCATTCGTGTTTCCTTCAACAGTGTGCAGTGCTCCAGTATTGTTTGCAGTAAGCTCCCACCACCATGCTTTACTGTTAGTGTTGTCAGGATCATACATGCAGTCTTTCTTTCTGCAAACATGAGGAGCTGAAGTATTCGCTGGATTGTTGTGTGGTCTGATTACAGCATCTGTCTGCTTTGTTTGTTGCATGATATATTTGATGGATATAATAAATACAAATAATAATAATGAAATTTGGCCTTTGAGGCATTCAGCCTTTAAAAATTCCATAAAACTGCACAAGGAAAAAAACAGGATTAACTGCTAGTGATGTTGACAATTGCACAACATTGTACACTATTAATAGCTTACATTAACACATATTTGTTAATAAAAGAATATTTGAATTTAGAACTATCTGCTACTTGTGTTTGCAAACAGTGGAATTTGACCCATTTGTGCTATGAAATACCCAAATATGCACACACTAGTGTACACACATGCACACTCGGGGGTGGGGGGGTGGGGGGGGGGTGGTTGTGTGGTTTGATTACAGCATCTGTCTGCTTTATTTGGTGCCAGAGAGTTTTGGTGGATATAACAAATACAAATAATAATAATGAATAATTCATGAGAGAAAAAACAGGGCAAACTGCTGGTGATGTGTGACAATTGCACAACCTTGTACACTATTAATAGCCTGCGTTTACACATGCATGCTACTTGTGGTTGCAGACAGTTTGTGCAGTGAAACACCCACATATGCACACACTAGTGAACACACATGTACACTGAGTGGTTGGCAGCCCTATGCACAGCACCCAGGGAGCAGTTGGGGGTTAGGTGTCTTGCTCAAGGGCACATCAATCGTGTCTTTGTTGGTCCAGGGGATTGAACCAGTGATCTTCTGGTCACAAGATAGGAGTCCTAACTTCCAGCACACGACTGCCCCTAAATGAATTTACAATAAATCAATAGAAATGCATTATTATTTGCTGTAGCTAAAGGTTCCATTAACGTAGCAAGTAGTATTATAGTAACATCTCTCTCTCAGTCACATAATTGGAAAAAGAAGCTTGTTTTATACTTCAGCTTTCGTCTATGGCCTCTTTTTTACCCCCATGCTAAACTTCACTGTAGTGGTAGGAACATCTACTTCTTTAATGATATATTCAGGAACTGAAAGCAGAAACGGCTTCTATTAAAAGCATATTTTGAGTGAATGTGTTTCGTGTTATTTTCGACCACACGCCACAGATGTTACAGCGCTGCAGTGTTCCTTTAAAGGAGCAGTCTGTAAAATTTTGTAAAAAAAAAAATACAGTATACAAAATGTTTTCATTAGTGTGACTACAAAACTGTTATCTTTTTATTAGCTTAGTGGCATTACAGCTCCAGTTGGCAAATGTAATAATAAGAAGAAAGGAAGATATATTGATTCAAAAAACACTACCAGCATTAAAACCACAAGGCTGATGTTGACCTTCTTATTCACCAGCTCTTTCCAATTCTAATTTTCCTGTTCCACCTTAACTGGCGCAGTGTTTACATTCTGGCATTGACATTCAGCTTCTTATTCACCAGAATTTGGGCTGAATTTTCTGTTCCACCTTAAATAGTGCAGCGTTTACAGTCTGGCATTGACATTCAGCTTCTTATTCACCAGAATTTGGGCTGAATTTTCTGTTCCACCTTAACTGGCGCAGTGTTTACATTCTGGCATTGACATTCAGCTTCTTATTCACCAGAATTTGGGCTGAATTTTCTGTTCCACCTTAAATAGTGCAGCGTTTACAGTCTGGCATTGACATTCAGCTTCTTATTCACCAGAATTTGGGCTGAATTTTCTGTTCCACCTTAAATAGTGCAGCGTTTACAGTCTTGTATTGACATTCAGCTTCTTATTCATTAGAATTTGGGCTGAATTTTCTGTTCCACCTTAAATAGTGCAGCGTTTACAGTCTGGTATTGACATTCAGCTTCTTATTCATTAGAATTTGGGCTGAATTTTCTGTTCCACCTTAAATAGTGCAGCGTTTACAGTCTGGCATTGACATTCAGCTTCTTATTCACCAGAATTTGGGCTGAATTTTCTGTTCCACCTTAAATAGTGCAGCGTTTACAGTCTGGTATTGACATTCAGCTTCTTATTCATTAGAATTTGGGCTGAATTTTCTGTTCCACCTTAAATAGTGCAGCGTTTACAGTCTGGCATTGACATTCAGCTTCTTATTCACCAGAATTTGGGCTGAATTTTCTGTTCCACCTTAAATAGTGCAGCGTTTACAGTCTGGCATTGACATTCAGCTTCTTATTCATTAGAATTTGGGTTGAATTTTCTGTTCCACCTTAAATAGTGCAGCGTTTACAGTCTGGTATTGACATTCAGCTTCTTATTCACCAGAATTTGGGCTGAATTTTCTGTTCCACCTTAAATAGTGCAGCGTTTACAGTCTGGTATTGACATTCAGCTTCTTATTCATTAGAATTTGGGCTGAATTTTCTGTTCCACCTTAAATAGTGCAGCGTTTACAGTCTGGCATTGACATTCAGCTTCTTATTCACCAGAATTTGGGCTGAATTTTCTGTTCCACCTTAAATAGTGCAGCGTTTACAGTCTGGCATTGACATTCCGCTTCTTTTTCACTACCTTATCATTTGAATTTTCCTCTCCACCTTAAATAGTGACGCATTTACATTCTGACATTGACATTCAGCTTCTTTTTCACTACCTTATGGTTTGAATTTTCCTGTTCCACCTTAAATAGTGCAGCATTTACATTCTGACATTGACATTCAGCTTCTTATTCACCAGCTTTTGGGCTGAATTTTCTGTTCCACCTTAAATAGTGCAGCGTTTACAGTCTGGCATTGACATTCAGCTTCTTTTTCACTACCTTATGGTTTGAATTTCTCTGTTCCACCTTAAATAGTGCAGCGTTTACATTCTGGCACTGACATTCAGCTTCTTATTCACCAGAATTTGGGCTGAATTTTCTGTTCCACCTTAACTGGCGCAGTGTTTACATTCTGGCATTGACATTCAGCTTCTTATTCACCAGAATTTGGGCTGAATTTTCTGTTCCACCTTAAATAGTGCAGCGTTTACAGTCTGGCATTGACATTCAGCTTCTTATTCACCAGAATTTGGGCTGAATTTTCTGTTCCACCTTAAATAGTGCAGCGTTTACAGTCTGGTATTGACATTCAGCTTCTTATTCATTAGAATTTGGGCTGAATTTTCTGTTCCACCTTAAATAGTGCAGCGTTTACAGTCTGGCATTGACATTCAGCTTCTTATTCACCAGAATTTGGGCTGAATTTTCTGTTCCACCTTAAATAGTGCAGCGTTTACAGTCTGGCATTGACATTCCGCTTCTTTTTCACTACCTTATCATTTGAATTTTCCTCTCCACCTTAAATAGTGACGCATTTACATTCTGACATTGACATTCAGCTTCTTTTTCACTACCTTATGGCTTGAATTTTCCTGTTCCACCTTAAATAGTGCAGCATTTACATTCTGACATTGACATTCAGCTTCTTATTCACCAGCTTTTGGGGTGAATTTTCTGTTCCACCTTAAATAGTGCAGCGTTTACAGTCTGGCATTGACATTCAGCTTCTTTTTCACTACCTTATGGTTTGAATTTCTCTGTTCCACCTTAAATAGTGCAGCGTTTACATTCTGGCACTGACATTCAGCTTCTTTTTCACTACCTTATGGTTTGAATTTCTCTGTTCCACCTTAAATAGTGCAGCGTTTACATTCTGGCACTGACATTCAGCTTCTTATTCATTAGAATTTGGGCTGAATTTTCTGTTCCACCTTAAATAGTGCAGCGTTTACAGTCTGGCATTGACATTCAGCTTCTTATTCACCAGAATTTGGGCTGAATTTTCTGTTCCACCTTAAATAGTGCAGCGTTTACAGTCTGGCATTGACATTCAGCTTCTTATTCACCAGAATTTGGGCTGAATTTTCTGTTCCACCTTAAATAGTGCAGCGTTTACAGTCTGGCATTGACATTCAGCTTCTTATTCATTAGAATTTGGGCTGAATTTTCTGTTCCACCTTAAATAGTGCAGCGTTTACAGTCTGGCATTGACATTCAGCTTCTTATTCACCAGAATTTGGGCTGAATTTTCTGTTCCACCTTAAATAGTGCAGCGTTTACAGTCTGGCATTGACATTCAGCTTCTTATTCATTAGAATTTGGGCTGAATTTTCTGTTCCACCTTAAATAGTGCAGCGTTTACAGTCTGGCATTGACATTCAGCTTCTTATTCACCAGAATTTGGGCTGAATTTTCTGTTCCACCTTAAATAGTGCAGCGTTTACAGTCTGGTATTGACATTCAGCTTCTTATTCATTAGAATTTGGGCTGAATTTTCTGTTCCACCTTAAATAGTGCAGCGTTTACAGTCTGGCATTGACATTCAGCTTCTTATTCACCAGAATTTGGGCTGAATTTTCTGTTCCACCTTAAATAGTGCAGCGTTTACAGTCTGGCATTGACATTCCGCTTCTTTTTCACTACCTTATCATTTGAATTTTCCTCTCCACCTTAAATAGTGACGCATTTACATTCTGACATTGACATTCAGCTTCTTTTTCACTACCTTATGGTTTGAATTTTCCTGTTCCACCTTAAATAGTGCAGCATTTACATTCTGACATTGACATTCAGCTTCTTATTCACCAGCTTTTGGGCTGAATTTTCTGTTCCACCTTAAATAGTGCAGCGTTTACAGTCTGGCATTGACATCCAGCTTCTTTTTCACTACCTTATGGTTTGAATTTCTCTGTTCCACCTTAAATAGTGCAGCGTTTACATTCTGGCACTGACATTCAGCTTCTTTTTCACTACCTTATGGTTTGAATTTCTCTGTTCCACCTTAAATAGTGCAGCGTTTACATTCTGGCACTGACATTCAGCTTCTTTTTCACTACCTTATGGTTTGAATTTCTCTGTTCCACCTTAAATAGTGCAGCATTTACATTCTGACATTGACTTTTAGCTTCTTATTGGTCAGCCTCTTATTCCAATTTTCCTGTTCCGCCTTAAGTAGTGCAGCATTTACATTGTGGTGCCAACATCCAGTCTTTAATTTGCTCGCTTCTTGATTTATTTTTTCCATTCCACCTTAAATATAGCAGCATTTACACTCTGGGGCTAACATTCAGCTTCTCTTGTAAATGGTGCTGTTCCACCTTAAATGGTACAGCAGCTATTATAACGCTAGAATGTAACCGCAGCACTATTAAAGGTGGAAGAAGCTGGAGACCAGAAACCCGACATCAGCGTCATTTCCTAGATGAACATCATCCTCACTGACAGTTTGGTTCCTAAGGACGAGAATGAGAAGTTCTGATGTTCCTCTTCACAGCCCGGTGTGATAGATTTCTCCACATAGTCCAACATCTTTATTGTTGATGCTCTGTAGCCAAATGTAATAATGAGTGACCACTGTAATGTTACCAGTGTGTGATTGTACTGGCCTCGTTCATTTGAAGGAGGATCGACAGTGTACCACATTCTCTTTATTCTTTATTATTTTAACTATGACAACACACATTTTTTTCTGTGGCTTCTTTTAATGGTCTCTTGTGTCACTGTTCAAAGAAGAACATGTGTCTCCATTTTTGTCAATTGTTTTCTACATTGTTTGAACACGACAGCTGCTGCTTATGATGGATGGGCCAATAGAAATGCTCCAAAATAACTTGGAAACAAATTCTCGTTACATTGACTTACATTGTGTATATATATATATATATATATATTGTGTGCTGGTGTGAGTGGATCAGACACAGCAGTGCTGCTGGAGTGTTTAAGCACCTCAGTATCACTGCTGGACTAAGAATAGTCCACCAACCAGCAACATCCAGCCAACAGTGTCCTGTGGGCAGCGTCCTGTGACCACTGATGAAGGATGATGAGCTATCGTGTACATGGTGGACCCGCAAGGTAGATGTGTATAAAATCTCCAGCAGCACTGCTGTGTCTGATCCACTTGAGCAGCACAACACACAGTAACCCACCATCATCATGTCAGAGTCACTGCAGTACTGAGAATGACCCACCACCCACCAAATTGTATCTGCTCTGTGGTGGTTATAGCTGATCACTATATATATATATATATATATATATATACAAATTCTTTCTGACTCCATATAGAACCATATACAACACATTCTCCATAAACCTGATGGTCATCATCTCTAGGACCTTGGCTATACTTAGAACTCATAATTCTTATTAGAACATATTGGAGCTTTACTGAAGAACCCATGAGGAACCATTATTTTTTAAAGTCTGTACTCTTCAGCATTATGTTTCTATGTTTTTTTTCTTTTTTATGAAATCTAAACAATAAACCTCTTGCTCCCAGTATGACTGGATATTTAGTCTGCTGGAATGAACAGCAGGGCTGAATCATGTTCTTGCACATTGTGCAGCCAATTAAAGTACGTATAATGCAACAGATGACTGGGCGACCAGTGGCTGATGAAAAGGAGCATTGACTGGGATGAAGCTGGTTAGATTATGAGTGTTTTAAGCCGTGCATGTGACAGGCAGGGTGAACAGGAGACTTTGCTGTTGGCTAGAGAGCCACCTACTTAACAGTGTTAGGGAATGGCAGGCCAAGTCTGAGTATCCAGCCAGCCTGAACTCAGCGCTCAGTCTCAGCTAGTCCCGTTATCTCGCAGCTTCTGGCTCAAGATAGGCGGGTAAATGGAGGCTGGGGAACGAGGAGGAATAACAATGCCGTCGGTGTGAATCTTTCTCCTTCGAGAGGGCAGGAGAGACGGAGAAGACAGGTAAGCAGAAAAGGAGAAAATGTGGTGATGTTTTAACGCTGCCCTGGTGCTTGTGTAGATGTAGCTCCAGCTCGTTTCCTCCCCTAACAGGGATTTAAGCTCGATTTCCAACCTCTCGCACGTCTAGCTCGCATGTCAACATGGAGGATGTTCGTATATGTTCGCATTTCGAAGTCGAAGTTGAAGAGAGTTTCGTATTTTGGGAGGTTTTTGTTCAGCTGTTCTCTGAGCTAGCTGGCTAACTCAGTAGCCCAACTCACTGTTACCCACGACGGTACTAAAAAAAAAGAGGGGGGTCGCTGGCCTCGGTCCTCCCGGGCTTTGGAGCCTTGTTACTCGGCGAGGGAAGCTCGCACTAACCTTAAACCTAAACGCACAGTCAGAGCTCAACTCCGGCTTCAAAACGAGCCAACTCGTGACTTTTTCAAACGAAAGGTTACCGAGATGTGGAGGCAGAAATTGGGGGAAGTCGTAGCCGCCTGAAGCGTGCCCTAGGCGGGCGTGGAGAGAGAGCGGCTCCCGCGCCGCGGATGGATGTTTCAGAAACTTCCAGAAAAGGTTAATAAATAGAGGGTTTGTTTACGAGACGTGTAGCTTGATAGCTAACTTGCCTTGTATCTTTATCGTCCTTACAATTTCCGCTTAAAAATGTCTTCTCAGCCTGTTTTTGGTTTCAAAAGCTAGACAGTGTTTTGAAATAAGAAGTTTACGAATAATGGGACTTTATACCAGTGTGAACTAACCTAGAGTTAAAAAGTTAACTTGCCTTGTATCATTAAAAAATCCGCTTCGGAAATATGTTCTCAGTGTGGTTTAAGAGTTTTGAAATAGGTCATTCACGATTAATGAGACGTTATTTGTCGCCAGCGTAACCTAAAGTTATATAGTTAAATGCCTCAAATAAGCCAAATTAGTAGCCTTTATAAGCTAAATTAGTATTAGTCTGTGTAATATTGAGTTCTACAGAGTGTCCAGCCTGCAGTGTACTGTTTTTATAAGGCTAAACTAGCTAAGATGAGCCTTATTTGGGGTGTTTTTGCTCTAAATGGGCTTTAAATGTTTTTAATGTGTGATTTTTACTCTATTTTACTCAACTATGTAATCCGCTGCTGTTAAGGTACATGGTGTGGAGCTACTATCAACAAGTTGCACAACAACTTCAGTAGATAAACGTCATCCTTATCCTCTTTGGATATGCAGCAGAAATGTAAAACCACAATAACGGTTAAAATGCCATAAACACTTTATAGTTAAAATCAAGATGTGTTATTAAATGTAGTCTTTTTTTTCTTTACTCCTGTTTTGAACTGTGGCAGGACATTCAGGGTGACTTGACCACATCTAATATAATGCTGACCATATTTTAGCCACTTCTGCTCCTTCAGAGTTCAACAAATACCTCCATCACATAATATTCAGATCTATATATATATATATAATGGACAATACATGGCTTAAATGTTTCATAATATCAGTGACCAAAAAAAACCCCATCTTTAAAACAGTAACTTTACAATATAGGCCAAAAACTTTCTTTACTTTCAATTTAAGATTTTTTTTCCAAGCTTCTATGGAGCATTTCTAATGGTCCACTAATCAGGATATAGAGTATACAGTATATATATAATGTATGTGACATTAAAACCACTTCCACTCTCTGTCCATTTCACCGGCTTCACTAACCAAAACCTCAGTTTTAGTTGTTGACAGAGAAAATTGATGTGGCTTATTTTTCATTGAGTGTAAATGTTATAATGAATGGACCAAAAGAAAAGGAGATGTGAGATTTGTTTTCCACAGCAGCGACATTGTAGTTCACAGGCTGTGTGTTTCTCTGCATGCTTGGTTAGTGGTCTTTCACCCTGTTCTTTAGTGGCTAGGACCCCCCACAGGACCACCACAGAGCGTATATATATATATATATATATATATATATATATATATATATATATATATATATATATATATATATATATATATATATATATATATATATATATATGTGTGTGTGTATGTGTATATGTGTGTGTGTGTGTGTTGTATCTGCTCTGTGGTATTAGATGAGCTAAGGAGGTGGTTATAGCTCATATATATATGTATATGTGTGTATGTATGTGTATATGTATGTATGTGTGTATGTATATCAATGCTCTTATTTTTCTATATCATTTAAGCAAGACCGCTACACTGTATACTTTATATCCTGTTGAATAGACCAATAGAAATGCTCCAAAGTAGCTGGGAAAAAAAAATCTTAAATTGAAAGTAAAGACTGTTTTTGGCCTGCCAAGTTTCAGTTTTGGAGATGCATGCTTTTCATTGGTCATTGATGTTATGATGTAACATTTAACCCATGTGTTGTCCAGTTCATCAGCTCCACTTACCATATAGGTACAGTTTGCAGTCTTTGTAAGCTCTCTTTCACCCTGTTCATCACGGTCAGGACCCCCACAGGACCAGCACAGAGCAGGTATAATGTGGGTAGCGGGTCATTCTCAGCACCGCAGTGACACTGATTATGGTGGTAGTGTGTGTGGTGCTGGTGTGAGTAGATCAGACACAGCAGTGCTGCTGGAGTTTTTGAACACCTCAGTGTCACTGCTGGACTGAGAATCGTCCACCAATCAAAACTATCCGGCCAGGCCTTTTTGCACAGATGGACTGGAGAACACAAACTGTTCAGCAACAGATGAGCTACTGTCTCTGACTTTACATCTACAAGGTGGACCAAGTAATGGAGTGGACAGTGAGTGGACTCCAGCAGCACAACACACACTAACATGCCTCCACTATGTTTGTGTCACTGCAGTGCTGTGAATTACCTACCACTCAAATAGTACCTGCTCAGTGGTGGTCCTTTGGGGGTCCTGATCATTGAAGCACAGGGTAATAAAGTATACAGAGAATCAAATGGACTACAGTCTGTAATTGTAGAACTACAAAGTCCTCCTGTATGGAAATTGGAGCTGATAAACTGGACAACGAGCATAAAAACAAGAAAGTTTCATAGCTGAATGTTTTTTTTTATTATTCATTTACATTATGTGAACATGCGGCTGGTCTCTTCAAAGTATTGGCATTTCATAATAGATCTCGTTTCATGGAGATTCATCTCTCCTCATAAAACAGATTACTGAGACGCTCTAGTTAGAGAGAGACTGCGTCACGGCTTGTTCCCGCCCACTGCAGCACCCGACCGGTGGTTTAGCTGGTTGCTAAGCTACCGGCCGGCATCCAAAACAATAGCCAGAGGATTAAAAATCCGCTAGCATAAATGCTAATGGCTTTAGTATAAAACTGCTAAATGGTGAAGGACTCGTTACAGAGTTTCTAATAAAGACTGTTTTGTGTGATTATATGACAAGAAACACATTAAAACTCCAGAGAGAATCAAAATAACTCACATTTTAAAACCACTTCACTGCTCGTAGATTTGACTGTGTTGTATCATGGGATTGTCTTAGCGGCTGAGGAAGCTTTGATGCTTCCTTAAAATCAGGTCTAAATAAGGTTCCTCAGTAGAAGCATGTTTAAGGTATGTAAGAATTGGGACAGACTACATGTCGGGAGCGCATACTATGACGTAAAATGCTGCCTATGTAGGAGCTCAGTAGGGTTTGAGACACACCCTACATGCAGTTTGGTGGCTGTACGTTTAACAAAACCATACTGTTTGTGTGGGCTTGAAAATGAATGGGATTCATGGGGGGAGAAGGATGGGAAAAAACGACAGACAGACAAGTGTCAAGCCAGCACTGCAGTTGTGATCAGGGGTCTGCCCTGAGTCTGTGTATGTGAAACTGTGTGTGTCGGTCAAGCAGAAGTACAGTAGATTGGTGTGCACTTTTCTATCATATTCATTGTCTATGGAAAAAAATCTGTCCATCTGATCTGAAAGCTATGAATAACACAATCAGACCAGACAATCTGGAGTTGCATGGCAAAGATCTGGCACGAATAACACTAATAAGGAATATAGTTGCTTTGCAATGCGCACCCATAATAAGACACTGTTCCAAACTTTGGAACGCTGGTGTGCCTACAGGAGAACTGAAGCAAAGAAAATTCAAAGGGTAATTGCTGGATATTGTGTGATTGATACAAGCAGCAAGTCCAAGTAGCATTCTTGCTTCTTAAAAATGGAATATGTAATAGACCTTTTCCTGCGTTGGACTCAATGTTTAGTCTACGGATCTTTTTATTTAGTAGAGCTGGAATACACAATGGAGTTGAATCAGTTTCACATTGTGCACTCAGTTTGCACTCGGTTTGCAGTGTATTTCTTTTGAAGAGGGAAAAAGATGTTTTGGTAGAACGTAAGCAATCGGAACGAGATATATATTTAAAGAAAAAAAGGGTATTGAGGTTTACACCCTAGAGAGGCGCAATGACTTAATATGTTCCCGTGATAAGATACTTTATAATGACACAACACTACGGCATTGTATGATGTTTCCTGTTTCCTGTTTCCTGTGTATACACTCTTTGTATATTAGGGCTGTGTATTGGCAAGAACCTGGCGATAAGTATCGTGATACAGCGGTCACGATTTAATATATCATGATATATTGCGATATTGCAAGCAAAATTATATATTGGGATTTTTCAAGTCCTACCATTAAAACACACCACTATATGAGCAGGTTTGTCACTGCTTACAATAGCTTTGCGTCCTTGTGCTGCTTGTTAATGTTGGGGTGGAGCTGAAAATGAATTACAACACTGCCATCTAGTGGTCAGAGGTTTAAACACAACACACAATGATTCACTGTCTGCCATGAATCTGTGTATTGATGCTGTGTTTTTAAGAATCGATACAGTATCACCAAACATAATATCCCAATATTCGATATTTTCTTACACCCCTATTGTGTATATACACTTGCGGTCCACTTTCTTAGCTCCACTGAGAATAACTTTAAATTACAAACTGCAGTTCATCAGTTTCTCTGTATACTGTGCTACCCTGTTCTTCAGTAGACAGGCCCCCCACCGGACCACCACAGAGCAGTTATTATTTGGATGGTGGGTCATTCTCAGCACTTCAGTGACATTGGCAATGTGGTGATGTGTTATTGTGTGTTGTGCTGGTGTCCATGGAGTCCACTCACTGTCCACTCTATTACACACACTACCTTGTTGGTTAAACTGATAGATGTAAAGTCAGAAACAATGTTGTCTGGATAGTTCTGGTTGGTGTCTGATCCACTCACACCAGCACAACACACACTAACACACCACCACCATGTCAGTGTCACTATTGAGAATGATACACCACCGTAATAGTACCTGGTCTGTGGGGGGCCTGACACTGAACAAAGTATGCAGAGAAACTGTATGTATAGTCTGTTATTGCAGAACAACAAGGTTGCTCCTATATGGTCAGTGAAGCTGATATGTATGTATGTATCTATGTATGTACACACACATACAAGTACACTACCAGCCAAACGTTTTAGATACACTACCAGCCAAATGTTTTAGATACACTACCAGCCAAACGTTTTAGATACACTACCAGACAAACGTTTTAGATACACTACCAGCCAAACGTTTTAGATACACTACCAGTCAAACGTTTTAGATACACTACCAGCCAAACGTTTTAGATACACTACCAGCCAAACGTTTTAGATACACTACCAGTCAAACGTTTTAGATACACTACCAGTCAAACGTTTTAGATACACTACCAGTCAAACGTTTTAGATACACTACCAGTCAAACGTTTTAGATACACTACCAGACAAACGTTTTAGATACACTACCAGACAAACGTTTTAGTACACTACCAGACAAACGTTTTATATACACTACCAGTCAAACGTTTTAGATACACTACCAGTCAAACGTTTTATATACACTACCAGCCAAACGTTTTAGTACACTACCAGACAAACGTTTTAGATACACTACCGGCCAAACGTTTTAGATACACTACCGGCCAAACGTTTTAGATACACTACCGGCCAAACGTTTTAGATACACTACCGGCCAAACGTTTTAGGTACACTACCGGTCAAACGTTCTAGTACACTACCAGACAAACGTTTTATATACACTACCAGTCAAACGTTTTAGATACACTACCAGTCAAACGTTTTATATACACTACCAGCCAAACGTTTTAGTACACTACCAGACAAACGTTTTAGATACACTACCGGTCAAACGTTTTAGATACACTACCAGACAAACGTTTTAGATACACTACCGGCCAAACGTTTTAGATACACTACCGGCCAAACGTTTTAGATACACTACCGGTCAAACGTTTTAGATACACTACCGGTCAAACGTTTTAGATACACTACCGGCCAAACGTTTTAGATACACTACCGGCCAAACGTTTTAGATACACTACCGGCCAAACGTTTTAGATACACTACCGGCCAAACGTTCTAGTACACTACCACTACATATCTAACAAAAGTGAGTACACTCTTAGGTGAAAAAGGCCAACTTGTGCCCCGAGTGTCAATATTTCATGTGGCCACCATTATTTTCCAGCACTGCCTTAACTCTCTTAGGGATGGAGCTCAGTAGCTCAGCTTTACATGTTGCCACTGGAATCCTCTTCCACGCGTACATAGCAACTTCACAGAGCTGGTAGATGTTAGAGACCCTGTGTCCTTAAATGTTTAACTGGTAGTGTACTAAAACTTGTGACACAGTCTATTCTGTTTCTGTGTTAACAGCTTTAAAACGTGTTAAGTAGTTGAAAGAATTCTGTTAAGAGGTTTAGAGATTAAATATCTAAAGCTACTCTAATTCAGCTCCGAGTTCCTTTCTTCTTACAGCTGTAATAAATAACAGACTATTTCTCTTTTTTCCGTCCAGGACCGTGCAAAGGTCAGAGACCTCGTTTTTCAGTTTCCAGTCAGAAACGGCCAGTGAGTTATTCAGTTGCTGAGGAGTCTTCTCTCAGTGGAGGCATGGACAGAAACACCTGTGGATGATTTCAGATCTGTAGCGAGAGTGGAGCTCGATTTTCCTCCTCTCTCTCTCTCTCTCTCTCTCTCTCTCTCTCTCTCTCAAAGATGAAGGCTTTATCTGCTGTTTATCTGATAGGGGTCAGTTTGGTCGTCTCCCATGTCTTTCAGGTGGTCCCATGTTTTCTGTAGCTTCTAATCATTATACAGGTGGTTTATATTTAATCTCCTCTGACAAAAAAACCTCCTGAATGGTGTAATGGCTGTTTTGACTGGAAGCTGGAATATACGGAAGGGTGGTCTCTGAATTTAGCAGGGTACTGTATACGGACACGTCATCTGAGGTAGCCTTACAGGTCTCAATTTGCACCTGCTGGAAGGAGATTCAGGGTTTTTCCAGCAGCTGTGGGATCAGTTTGAGTCAAGGTCAAGGGGAGATGAGCACAAATTAGAGCTCCTGCAGCAGCTGAGATTCCTTGTTTATTAATTCATGCTACTTCTTTGAGCATGTTGTGTGGAGCTTTGTCTAACAGTCCTTGCCCATGACGGGATCTGCAGTTGTGAAAGAAACCCTTAGACTTCCAGAATCTTGATCTAATATAATTGAATATAATGGAATGTTCCAGTTCTGATATGACTGCACATCAGCTGTATTAATGTGTCATGAGCTGTAATACAGGAATTTCCTGTTTTTAGTCCTTAGTAAAATTATGATATATATACAGGGGTTGGACAATGAAACTGAAACACCTGGTTTTAGACCATAATAATTGATTAGTATGGTGTAGGGCCTCCTTTTGCGGCCAATACAGCGTCAATTCGTCTTGGGAATGACATATACAAGTCCTGCACAGTGGTCAGAGGGATTTAAAGTCATTCTTCTTGCAGGATAGTGTTCAGGTCGCTACATGATGCTGGTGGAGGAAAACATTTCCTCACTTGCTCCTCCAAAAGACCCCAAAGTGGCTCAATAATATTTAGATCTGGTGACTGTGCAGGCCATGGGAGATGTTCAACTTCACTTTCATGTTCATCAAACCAATCTTTCACCAGTTCTGCTGTGTGTGTTGGTGCATTGTCATCCTGGTACACGGCACCACCTTCAGGAGACAATGTTTGAACCATTGGATGCACATGGTCCTCCAGAATGGTTCGGTAGTCCTTGGCAGTGATGCGCCCATCTAGCACAAGTATTGGGCCAAGAGAATGCCATGATATGGCAGCCCAAACCATCACTGATCCACCCCCATGCTTCACTCTGGGCATGCAACAGTCTGGGTGGTACGCTTCTTTGGGGTTTCTCCACACCGTAACTCTCCCGGATGTGGAGAAAACAGTAAAGGTGGATCATCAGAGAACAATACATGTTTCATTGTCCACAGCCCAAGATTTGCGCTCCTTGCACCATTGAAACCGATGTTTGGCATTGACACGAGTGACCAAAGGTTTGGCTATAGCAGCCCGGCCGTGTATACTGACCCTGTGGAGCTCCTGACGGACAGTTCTGGTGGAAACAGGAGAAGCTGAGGTGCACATTTAATTCTGCCGTGATTTGTTCAGCCGTGGTTTTATGTTTTTTGGGTTCAATCCGGGTTAGAACCCAAAATCCCTTTCAGACAGCTTCCTCTTGCGTCCACAGTTAATCCTGTTGGATGTGGTTGGTTCTTCTTGGTGGTTTGCTGACATTACCCTGGATACCGTGGCTCTTCATACATCACAAAGACTTGCTGTCTTGGTCACAGATGCGCCAGCAAGACGTGCACCAACAGTTTGTTCTCTTTTGAACTCTGGTACGTCCCAGAATGTTGTGTTATTGTAATATTTAGAGCTAAACTGTGCTCTTACCTGCTAACTGAACTTTACACTCTGCTCTTACTGGTGCAATTAATGAAGATTGACCACCAGACTGGTCCATTGTCCAAGGGGTTGGAAAATGACTATATATATATATATATGTGTGTGTGTGTGTGTGTGTGTGTGTGTGTGTGTGTGTGTGTGCGTGTAGAACAGTGTAAAGTAGTCGGTGTACAGCTAGTAGAACAGTGTAAACTAGTCTGTGTACAGATAGTAGAACAGTGTAAACTAGTCTGTGAACAGATAGTAGAACAGTGTAAAGTAGTCTGTGTACAGTTTGTAGAACAGTGTAAAGTAGTCTGTGTACAGATAGTAGAACAGTGTAAAGTAGTCTGTGTACAGCTAGTAGAACAGTGTAAACTAGTCTGTGTACAGCTTGTAGAACAGTGTAAAGTAGTCTGTGTACAGATAGTAGAACAGTGTAAAGTAGTCTGTGTACAGCTAGTATAACAGTGTAAACTAGTCTGTGTACAGCTTGTAGAACAGTGTAAAGTAGTCTGTGTACAGATAGTAGAACAGTGTAAAGTAGTCTGTGTACAGTTTGTAGAACAGTGTAAAGTAGTCGGTGTACAGATAGTAGAACAGTGTAAAGTAGTCTGTGTACAGCTAGTATAACAGTGTAAACTAGTCTGTGTACAGCTTGTAGAACAGTGTAAAGTAGTCTGTGTACAGCTTGTAGAACAGTGTAAAGTAGTCTGTGTACAGCTTGTAGAACAGTGTAAACTAGTCTGTGTACAGCTTGTAGAACAGTGTAAAGTAGTCTGTGTACAGATAGTAGAACAGTGTAAAGTAGTCTGTGTACAGTTTGTAGAACAGTGTAAAGTAGTCTGTGTACAGATAGTAGAACAGTGTAAAGTAGTCTGTGTACAGCTAGTATAACAGTGTAAACTAGTCTGTGTACAGATAGTAGAACAGTGTAAAGTAGTCTGTGTACAGATAGTAGAACAGTGTAAAGTAGTCTGTGTACAGTTTGTAGAACAGTGTAAAGTAGTCGGTGTACAGATAGTAGAACAGTGTAAAGTAGTCTGTGTACAGCTAGTATAACAGTGTAAACTAGTCTGTGTACAGCTAGTAGAACAGTGTAAAGTAGTCGGTGTACAGCTTGTAGAACAGTGTAAACTAGTCTGTGTACAGCTTGTAGAACAGTGTAAAGTAGTCAGTTTACAGCTTGTAGAACAGTGTAAAGTAGTCAGTTTACAGCTTGTAGAACAGTATAAAGTAGTCTGTGTACAGATAGTAGTACAGTGTAAAGTAGTCTGTGTACAGATAGTAGAACAGTGTAAAGTAGTCAGTGTACAGATAGTAGAACAGTGTAAAGTAGTCTGTGTACAGATAGTAGAACAGTGTAAAGTAGTCTGTGTACAGATAGTAGAACAGTGTAAAGTAGTCTGTGTACAGCTTGTAGAACAGTGTAAAGTAGTCTGTGTACAGCTTGTAGAACAGTGTAAAGTAGTCAGTGTACAGCTTGTAGAACAGTGTAAAGTTGCTGTACCCTCAAAATAACTCAACACACTGCCATTAATGTCTAAACTGCTGGCAGCAAAAGTGAGTACACCACTAGATGAGTTGACTAGAGCTTTACTGGTTGCCACTGGAATCCTCTTTCACACCTCCATGACAACATCACGGAGCTGATGGATATTAGAGACCTTGTGCTTCTCCACTTTCCGTTTCAGGATGTCCCAAAGATACTCAACAGGGTTAAAGTCTGGAGACCAGTCCAGTGGTCGTCTTGGACGTGTGTTTGGGGTCATTATCTTGTTGGAATACTGCCCTGCGGCCCAGTTTCCATAGGGAGGGGATCATGCCCTGCTTCAGTATGTCACAGAACATGTTGACATTCACGGTTCCCTTAAAGACCTGTAGCTCCCCACAGCCGGCAGCACTCATACAGCCCCAAACCAAGACACTCCCACCACCATTCTTTACTGTAGGCAAGACACACTTGTCTTTGTGCTCCTCACCTGGTTGTGGTCCTCACCACACATGCTTCACACCATCTGTACCAAATATGTTTATCTTATCAGACCACAGAACATGGTTCTAGTAACCCATAGTCCTTAGTCTGCTTGTGTTTAGCAAACTGTTTGTAGGCTTTCTTGATTCTGTGTGTGGCGTGTGGCCTGAGCACAGACAGGCTGACCCCTTACCCCTTTACCCTGTGAAGGAATTTATGTATACAATATAATAACATATATATTTGTATATGTATGTATGATCTGTACCCCAGCTGTCTGCACAGTGGCTTTGACTTTATGAAACTTCTAACTGAACTTTGCAGAATCATTGAGGAAGAAAGAGGAAGTATTAGTGCTGCTGGTCAGATGTCAGGACAAGATAAGGGGTTGACCAACCACCACAGTAAGAGAGGGGGTACAGTACACTACCATATTGGGGAGAATTCAACTCCAAACTCCATTATCTCATCAAACAGACTGCATGAGTCATCCAGCCCCGAGGAGCACAGATCTGCATGAAAGCTTGGATTTCAGAAGCTTAAGTGAAGAGTTTGCTCTCAACTGTAAGGTTTTCTGTATATGGCTCTCATTAAAGCTGCTACATTGTGTGACCACTCTCTGGCTTCGTTTCCACCACAACCCTCTGCAGCAAAAGCCAACCTCTGCATATGAGGCTGAGCGCCCAATCTTCTTATAGCCTAGGCCATCATTGTGTAGAGCAACAACTCTTTTCTTCAGATCCTCAGAGAGTTCTGAAGAATCGCCCTCAATCGGTATCAGCTATTGGCCGATTGCGCTGAAGGGTGATTGGCGATTGGAATTGGTCTCAGAAACGCTGATCTGACCATCTCTAATATACCTGGAGATGATATAATAAATGTGTGCTATTGAGTTTTGTCCAATAAAAACAATAGAATTCCAGGATTTATTTATTCCCAACACTGTTCCTTCATCCCTTCATTCCTTTATCATCACCAACACTGTTCCTTCATCCCTTCATTCCTTTATCATCACCAACACTGTTCCTTTATCCCTTTATTCCTTTATCATCACCAACACTGTTCCTTCATCCCTTCATTCCTTTATCATCACCAACACTGTTCCTTCATTCCTTTATCATCACCAACACTGTTCCTTTATCCCTTAATTCCTTTATCATCACCAACACTGTTCCTTCATTCCTTTATCATCACCAACACTGTTCCTTTATCCCTTAATTCCTTTATCATCACCAACACTGTTCCTTTATCCCTTCATTCCTTTATCATCACCAACACTGTTCCTTTATCCCTTCATTCCTTTATCATCACCAACACTGTTCCTTTATCCCTTCATTCCTTTATCAACACCAACTTTGTTCCTTCATCCCTACATACCTTTATCACCAACACTGTTCCTTCATCCCTTCATTCCTTTATCATCACCAACACTGTTCCTTTATCCCTTTATTCCTTTATCATCACCAACACTGTTCCTTCATCCCTTCATTCCTTTATCATCACCAACAATGTTCCTTCATCCCTTCATTCCTTTATCATCACCAACACTGTTCCTTCATCCCTTCATTCCTTTATCCATCACCAACACTGTTTATTCATCCCTTCATTCCTTTATCATCACCAACACTGTTCCTTCATACCTTCATTCCTTTATTATCACCAACATTGTTCCTTCATACCTTCATTTCTTTATCATCACCAACACTGTTCCTTCATCCCTTCATTCCTTTATCATCACCAACACTGTTCCTTCATCCCTTCATTCCTTTAGCATCACCAACAATGTTCCTTCATCCCTTCATTCCTTTATCATCACCAACACTGTTCCTTTATCCCTTCATTCCTTTATCAACACCAACACTGTTCCTTCATCCCTTCATTCCTTTATCATCACCAACACTGTTCCTTCATCCCTTCATTCCTTTATCATCACCAACACTGTTCCTTCATACCTTCATACCTTTATCATCACCAACACTCTTCCTTCATCCCTTCATTCCTTTATTATCACCAACAGTGTCCCTTCATCCCTTCATTCCTTTATCATCACCAACATTGTTCCTTCATACCTTCATTTCTTTATCATCACCAACACTGTTCCTTCATCCCTTCATACCTTTATCATCACCAACACTGTTCCTTCATACCTTCATTCCTTTATCATCAACACTGTTCTTTCATCCCTTCATTCCTTTAGCATCACCAACACTGTTCCTTTATCCCTTCATTCCTTTAGCATCACCAACAATGTTCCTTCATCCCTTCATTCCTTTATCATCACCAACACTGTTCCTTCATCCCTTCATTCCTTTATCATCACCAACACTGTTCCTTTATCCCTTCATTCCTTTATCATCACCAACACTGTTCCTTCATCCCTTCATTCCTTTATCATCACCAACACTGTTCCTTCATCCCTTCATTCCTTTATCATCACCAACACTGTTCCTTCATACCTTCATTCCTTTATCATCACCAACACTGTTCCTTCATCCCTTCATTCCTTTATTATCATCAACACTGTTCCTTCATCCCTTCATTCCTTTATTATCACCAACAGTGTCCCTTCATCCCTTCATTCCTTTATCATCACCAACACTGTTCCTTCATACCTTCATTCCTTTATCATCACCAACACTGTTCCTTCATCCCTTCATTCCTTTATCATCACCAACACTGTTCCTTCATCTCTTCATTCCTTTATCATCACCAACAATGTTCCTTCATCCCTTCATTCCTTTATCATCACCAACACTGTTCCTTCATCCCTTCATTCCTTTATCCATCACCAACACTGTTTATTCATCCCTTCATTCCTTTATCATCACCAACACTGTTCCTTCATCCCTTCATTCCTCTATCATCACCAACAATGTTCCTTCATCCCTTCATTCCTTTATCCATCACCAACACTGTTTATTCATCCCTTCATTCCTTTATCATCACCAACACTGTTCCTTCATTCCTTCATTCCTTTATCATCACCAACACTGTTCCTTCATTCCTTCATTCCTTTATCATCACCAACACTGTTCCTTCATCCTTTCATTCCTTTATCATCAACACTGTTCCTTCATCATTTCATTCCTTTATCATCAACACTGTTCCTTCATCCCTTCATTCCTTTATCATCACCAACACTATTCCTTTATCCCTTAATTCCTTTATCATCACCAACACTGTTCCTTCATCCCTTCATTCCTTTATCATCACCAACACTGTTCCTTCATCCCTTCATTCCTTTATCATCATCATCAACACTGTTCCTACATTCCTTTATCAACACCTACGTTGTTACTTTATTCCTTTATTAGTCGCCAACATTCTTCCATTATTCTTCTATATTTTTTTTCTTGTGTCTCATTTTCATCCTTTGGTTTGCAGATCTGAGCTTTATGTAAATTAGGGGTTGACAAGAGAGGAGGTTACAATAAGTCATTTTAAATGGTGATCATTGGTGTTTTGATCTGCGGTTTCATGAAAATCTTTTCACAAAATTGAGACATTTCAGTTATGGGCTCATTTCCAAGTCTTTTGTGTGTTGCACATGAGGCTGTACGAGTCGGACGTCACTGCAGTGCGCAGGTCAGAAGCAGTAGCAGCAGATTGGGAAACGCTGGTCTAAGTGTTAGTAACCTTTATGGAATTTATTACTAGGTATGTCCCAACATTTATTTAGTGCTGGGAACTGACGTTCAGCCTTATCAAGCAGTCTTGTGATCTTAAACAATTCTGTTCTTTCTGGAAAAAACATTTTGCAGGTGTGAGATTACTTTAAAAAATTTAAAAACACTGAGTACAGTATTAAAATACAGTTACACTTACATCTTATGCATCTGGCTTATTTTAGTTATCATGATATTTTAATTAAACCTGTCTTGAAACTCTGGCTCATACAAACGAAAGGCGTTTAGCCAGCCTTTCTTGTTGACTTGTAAAGAGTTGTGTCGCAAATTAAATTGTATTTAGCTGACAAGCCAGATTAATGCCTTACCAAAGCCTCTATATCAGTAACCCCTCTCCTCTAGCTCCTTTCGTGCTTAGCAGCCAGAGACGAGGCACAGTTTGTGTTTGTTTCTGACCACAGAGTCACTCTTCACTGGATATTTTTGGGTATATGTCTTTGAAGTCAGGCCTCATTGTGTTGTGGCCATCAAGCCTGCATTACAAACTCCGGGTCAAAGCATATTTTTCCTGTGAAGTCTGTGATGAGCAAAGATGCTCCACAGCTGATACGATTTGTGTAGGGGTGGGTGATATAGCAAAAATATCACAATATTGTGTTTTTCCAAGTTTTCAAAAGTTGCAACGGACAAATTAGACCCTGCAGTGTAATAAAATACTGTTGTAATAAAAACATATATACACCTACTTTGATATTACTTAGTGTTTTACAAAAAAACACTATGCAATATGTACTATTTACGAGTCAGCATGCTTATTAGCTAGCCCCGGCCCATCCTGTCTCGTAAGTACCACTTTGTACCTGAAGAGGTGATAGTGAGTCACCGTAGTATCATTTTGTACCTGAAGAGGTGATAGTGAGTCACCGTAGTATCATTTTGTACCTGAAGAGGTGATAGTGAGTCACCGTAGTATCATTTTGTACCTGAAGAGGTGGTAGTGAGTCACCGTAATAGCACTTTGTACCTGAAGAGGTGGTAGTGAGTCACCGTAATAGCACTTTGTACCTGAAGAGGTGATAGTGAGTCACCGTAGTATCATTTTGTACCTGAAGAGGTGATAGTGAGTCACCGTAATAGCACTTTGTACCTGAAGAGGTGATAGTGAGTCACCGTAGTATCATTTTGTACCTGAAGAGGTGATAGTGAGTCACCGTAGTATCATTTTGTACCTGAAGAGGTGATAGTGAGTCACCGTAGTATCATTTTGTACCTGAAGAGGTGATAGTGAGTCACCGTAATAGCACTTTGTACCTGAAGAGGCGATAGTGAGTCACTGTAGTATCACTTTGTACCTGAAGAGGCGATAGTGTTGCTGTAGTGTCACCTAATACCTGAAGAGGCGATAGTGAGTCACTGTAATACCACTTTGTACCAAATGAGGTGATAGTGAGTCACTGTAGTATAACTTTGTACCAGAGGAGGTGGTAGTGAGTTGCTGTAGTATCACTTTGTACCAGAGGAGGTGATAGTGAGTTGCTGTAGTATCACTTTGTACCTGAATAGGTGATAGTGAGTCACTGTAGTGTCACCTAATACCTGAAGAGGCGATAGTGAGTCACTGTAATACCACTTTGTACCAAATGAGGTGATAGTGAGTCACTGTAGTATAACTTTGTACCAGAGGAGGTGGTAGTGAGTTGCTGTAGTATCACTTTGTACCAGAGGAGGTGATAGTGAGTTGCTGTAGTATCACTTTGTACCTGAATAGGTGATAGTGAGTCACTGTAGTGTCACCTAATACCTGAAGAGGCGATAGTGAGTCACTGTAATACCACTTTGTACCAAATGAGGTGATAGTGAGTCACTGTAGTATCACTTTGTACCAGAGGAGGTGGTAGTGAGTTGCTGTAGTATCACTTTGTACCAGAGGAGGTGATAGTGAGTCACTATAGAACCACTTTGTACCAAAGGAGGTGGTAGTGAGTCGCTGTAGTATCACTTTGTACCAGAGGAGGTGACAGTGAGTCACTATAGTACCACTTTTTACCAAAGGAGGTGATAGTGAGTCACTATAGTACCAATTTGTACAAAAGGAGGTGATGGTGAGTCACTATAGTACCAATTTGTACCAAAGGAGGTGATGTGAGTCACTATAGTACCAATTTGTACCAAAGGAGGTGATAGTGAGTCACTATAGTACCACTTTGTACCAGAGGAGGTGATAGTGAGTCACTATAGTACCACTTTGTACCAGAGGAGGTGATAGTGAGTCACTATAGTACCACTTTGTACCAGAGGAGGTGATACTGAGTCACTATAGTACCACTTTGTACCAGAGGAAGTGATAGTGAGTCTCTATAGTACCACTTTGTACCAGAGGAGGTGATAGTGAGTTGCTGTAGCATGAATCAGTTGAGTAAGTCCAACATGAGAGGATTAAGAAGTAGCGCTGCTGCCCTGATGGCGTATTCTAACCTCTTGTCAATCATGTTGAAGGTTCTGCTTCTGGTTAGATCCTTTAATCTCAGGTAGCCAATGAAAGGAAGAGCAAACACAAGGATGACTAAAGAACGAGTGATGGTTGCCGCTGCCCAGAAGAAGCAATAATGAAAGAAGTGATGGAAGCAGAACAAGAGTTAACACTGGAGATGCTCTTGGTGGGTATAGAGTTGAAGGTGGTTGATGAACTCTACTAGGCTGGTAAGAACTAACGGTGGAGGACGAGGGGCTGTACGTTTTCTGGTCTGACGTTACTCCCTATTGTTTTGAGTATGAATTCAGGAGAGTATGAAGTCCTATAGTATATCTAGGAAATAAATAGTACTTCAATGTAAACAAAAGCAATTTAATAATTGCCGTTTTTACTTCGGGATTCTTGTTTATTGATTTAAACAGATTTTCAGCTGAAAGAGTAACACATTCGAACTGTTGGGTTAATTGTGGCGTATCACCCCGTGCCATATGCCGTGCTCTCTAAAAGTGGGAGACTCAACACCTCGAGCAGTGGTGGCTGTGGTGTTTCCAGAACTGCAGTGGTTATGGTGGTCTTTGCCGTCGCTCTAACTTACACTGTGATGTGATTGTGTTCATGCAACACACTTCCTTCCTTTCCTTCTGTTTTTAGCTTTGCTACCTTTTCACAGGGTTGAAGCAAACCCTCATCCTGTTGACATCAGCCAACGTTTTGCACCAAATCTGTTCGTTTTTTCTTTTTTATTTCATTCAGAAGATCTGAATGGGTGGGCAGTTACGTTTGCTCAGTGCTATGCACTTGATGTACTTAGAGTTAATATGTTGCTCACATGGGCGTTTTATTTTAGACCAAGGTGTGGAAAACGAGAAGGTCTGCGCTGTAGAAACTTCGGTTCTTGCATAGAAAGCTTGGAGACCCCCTTGTAAATGTCATGTTTCGTTCATTTTATGAGTAAGAATAAGTTAACACATGGTTGCCATCCAAAGAAAAACTCTAAGACAGGAACTATATAGTAGAAGGTGAAAACGTTCTCTACTCCTACACAGTTGAGTCACATCATCATGACCTTTCAATGGTGACTCAACTGGTTTGGGTCTGAATCCATCCCTGCAGGTTACGTACACCCATACATGCTGATTGCCCTCCCTGGGGCGGTTGGGATCTTCCTGCAAGACATTGAGACATGTCACACAGCTAGAAAGGTCCCACATTGGTTGGAAGAGCTGACCAAGACTTGCTGGACCAATAATTCCCCAGACTTGAACCCAATTGAGCATCTGTGGGCCCACCTGGATGGTGGTGTTGGCTGTATGGATCCTCTTCCACGCTCCCTTCAGCGGATGTGGGATCCATGTCAATGTCCATGTTATGATTCATATTAATGTCTTGTAGATATGAGTAGTCTTCCAGATGGCAGTTACATCAAAGCTTTACGAAGATGTTGGCCTTGGTTGAGATGAACTGTGTCTCGTTTTGATGGTCAGGCACTGTAGTCAGTTGCAGTTTGAGGAGGATCTGAAAAACAAGAGACATGGGGTCATAACGAGAAAGTCTTTTGGGCTCAATGTGGGTGAGAACGTAGACTACAGCGTTGTTGGAGCTGGTTTCATTTTATTGATGAAGATCTGTAATTTTGATCCAGATCAAGTTAAAGCTGCCTTGCAGTAAAGTGAACCAGGGCTGTGATTAGTAAACGAATGAATTGATGAGTTGGCAATACATTAATTAGTTTGAAGATGTTAGTGCTTCCTGTTGCCAGCATGTGATGGAAGAAGGGGAAACACCGATAGCTCAGACACTGCAACATGGTTTCCTATACGGTATGAACTGTAAAACATCTCAGCGGGCAGCATAGCCAGCCGGCGTGAGAGAGGACAAACTCTGCATCTAACAGAAACTTGATATGGGGAGATTCTAGATTCCGTATTAAACCACAGTCAAAACTGAAATCTGGTGCATCACTGGACTTTTAGTTCTGTTTCAGATTCACAGGTAGAATAAACGATGTTGGTTGAGAGAATGAACTGCAGTTTAAACTAGAGAGGGAGGGATCAGCGTTTTTGAGCCCGATTCCAATCGCCAATCACTTTTCAACGTGATGGGCAGATAGCTGATACCGATCAAAGGCAGGGCTATATGCTACTGCAGGGCTACATGCAATTATTAGCACAAGCAAGTCATGAAACATGGTTGAAATTGGTTATCTAGAACTATAAACTCAATCACTCTGGCTGTGGTTCCATAGCTCTCTGGCTGTTGCTGCTGCTGTACTGTTCGAACCGGTCAGATCTGGTCTGCACGGTGTTCTGGGTTGTTTGTTTTGTGCTAGCTCTGCTGTTTGCTGATGCTTACTGTATTCAGCCGCGTGGTGTAATCTAAAAACTGTACCAGATTAGTAGTGTAAAGTGACTTGGTTCCCCAACGAGACAAATAGATTTTACAGATGTTACAGACCACCCTGGATGAGTCTGAGTCACATACGGTAACAACCTCCAGACGGACGACATGCTTTTTATCAGCACATGCAGTGAACGCCATAAAATGTTCTCGCAAGGCCGCCGTGTGTATTTCCACCTAGTGGTTCAGATAGGAATTCACAGAGGGCTCCTCTTCACACTAGCTGGAAATACAGAAATTAGGCTCATTTGTTTAACGCCGGCGATCGACTCTTGGGATCGGCTACATTGGAGAAATATCGACCGATCGCATATTTTGATTAGAAATCATCCGATACGGATGCATAGCCAATCGATCCATTACCATGTTACTCAGGCATAGGGCCTTAACTTTTTCAAATTGGCATTGTTGATACTTACCTTCACGGTTCCAAAAGAGTACCAGTGGGGTAGCTCCTGAATATAACTTACGTGGGTGAGTCCAACCTGTGTAGACGGGGAGAGGAGGAAGAGTGTCGGTGAAGGAAAATATGTGTATTGATCATTGTATGCAGGTTGACTGTCTGTTCCAGAGACAGCCGTTGTTTGTGATGGGACCATGTGCCGTGACATTGCCATGTTGAGGTTTTGGGGCTTTGTGTGAGTGATTGGGGTGTGGGGTTTTAACCTGTAATTGATGGTGGTATATGCCGGGGAGGGGCTACCTGTATTTATACCCCAATGATGGAGGGAAGAGGGGAACTCTTCGCTAAGCTGCCTGTGAGAGACAATGCTGTGTAAGCTAGTAGGAAAAATTATGTAACTTATGATGTTATAGTCGTTGCCTTATACCTCTGAGAGGCCGTTTGCTTTCTGTTTGCGTGTATACTTCTTTTTTTTTTCTTTATCTTTATTGCTTTTTGCCGTTGTGTGTGTTTGGGGGTGACTGGCTATAAAAGGTGATGGACTAATTTTGCCTCTCTGCCGTTTTTATCTGGTGCTCCAGACCATTCGCCCGACTCTACCCATAAAGGGTGTCTTCTTGCCCACATTTTGTGGTTGGGGGAACACGCTTTATCACACGATCCATCTCTAGTTTAAAGTGTTTGATAAGGCTGACAGTTATTACATAAGTAATTGCGATCATTCCAAGTAACTGGGATTAAATGATTAAGACCACATGAACTTGAGACCACAGATTTGTACAACAAGCCGAGTCTTAAGTGGGTGTGCTGAGTGTGTTGAGTATATGAACTTAAATGAAAGAAAGCATTCAAATGTATCAGTGGGACGATGCTGACCTGTTTAGAGAGCAGTGCCGAGTAATGTTGGTGTATTAGCTGTGTAGCTACAATACTGTGGTTACAATCAGTCTGATTGTACAACGACTGTTGACTACTAATCAAACACAACTATTGAGCAAGGTGGCTACTTTGGCCACTCTTGGTTATACTTCAGATTTCCTACATGTTGGTAAATAGCTTGGTTATCAGAGCTGTTTATATGCTCATGCTCACACTGGACGTGAGTTACATGTGTGGAAAACAGTTCCGTAAGCTGGTGATAGCGCTTTGTATGTATCTCATATTGATTGTTATGGGAACGTATTCTGGACGTACTACTGGATTTGAGGTCGTTGCCAGATGTATATTCTTTATGGGCTTGTACCTGCAGGTCCTCCCACAAGCAGCAGCTGGCACAGTGCTCGTTTCTTTGAAGAAGAATGTAAACATCACACGTCCTCGCTGTCGGAGACGGCTTTACGGGAGACAGCAAAAACGTCCTTCACTTTTTATGCTAAGTATTAATATAAAACACATCGGTTGGAAGAGCATGACCCAGTACCACCCTGGACCCCATAGTTTTCCAGACTTAAGCAACCCAATTCAGCATCTGTGGGACCACCAGGATGGTGGTGTTGGCTCTATGGATCCTCCCCCATGCTCCCTCCAGTGGCGGTGGGGTGCACTGCAGTCAGCACAGCTTCAGATACCTGTGACTGCCTATCAGGACCTTACTGAGTCTCCCAGTCCGTCTAGCTGCTGTCCGCGCTGCACACGGCGGTTACTCTGGATATGAGCCGGTGGTCATAATAATGTGACTCGACTGTGAGGTCATGTGAGGAGATTTTGTTTTGTAGCTACTGGGTTTGTTACACTTCTGTTGGTCCATTCAGCCCGATGTTCATTCTGTGCCAGACTGTTGTACCCGCAGACCCCCACACCACACAAGCTGCAGCTGCCACTGTGCTTGTTTCTTTGAAGAAGAATGTAAACATCACACGTCCTCGCTGCTGAAAAGTTAACTGTCATCATCCCTTTACAGGAGACGGAAAAAACGTCCTTCAGTATTAATAAAAAGCACACTGGTTGGAGCAACATGGCCAAGTACTACCCTGGATGCCCTAATTTTCCCAGACTTGAACCCAATTGAGCGTTTGTGGGACCACCTGGATGGTGGCGTGGAAAAATGAGTTTTCCGAGGAATACTGTATTTACGGAATCCGTAAGTCGGATTGCTTAGAAAAGCACAAGCACACTATTTGTGTATGGGAACTATGTTCCTGTAAAGTTGGAGTTCCTAGTACTACAGGATTTGGGGTTGGAGGTGTAGCTTAGGGGTGTGCGATATATATCGTTTAGATAATATCTCAATTACTATGTTATCGATGCCTGAGCCGATGTTATCGAGTACACAAGTGACTGGGAAAGAACCAGTCCGAACGCCTGGACTCTATGTGCTTTAGTACAGGCTGCTCATTGAGAGTGCCCATACTGTGTGCTAGCATAGGCTAAAGCTAGCACAGCTGCCTAAACAACACACCTACCCGCACACCTGTGCCAGGGGAAGAAACTCAGACCTCGCCAGTCTCGCAGTCTACCACCTTAGATTTAACTGGTAGGCGAGGATCATCTTCACTCGTGTGGAGCTGGTCTGGATCTGAAAAGACTGACGTTCCTCAGAAGACGGCAGTTAGCAGACTTTGTAAGAAAGCAGCCGTTAAAGATCATTTCACAGCTAACCCGGGGTGCGTTTCCCAAAACTATCTATCTATCTATCTTAACGCTAAGTACTTTGAAACTTCATACTTAAGAACATTCTTAAAATTACGAACGTTTCCAGACAGCCTTTGTACATATTACGTAAAGTGGTTTGTAAATGTAAATGTAACTCGTGAGTCCTTCTTAACTTGAAGTTGATGTGAGGTCTGTCTCAAAAACAATAGAGGGCGCTAATCATCCTTTATAAACGCATTGTTCTGTACAACTATAATGGTGCGTATGGGATAAACACTACTGGCCCTTAGATCCTGGCCATCTCCTCCCATTTCTTCTGCTTCTCTTTATTTGTAGAACTTCCCTGAGCTTTGGAAAATACTATGTTTAGTTTTTTTTCTATTTCTTCAAGCATTTGGCCAGGATGAACTAAAAGCCAGACTACCGGGATCCGGCAGAAGATAATGGATGTATGGATGATTATTAATATCCTTTATACATTATACTTTTTTAATAATGCAAAATATCATTTCTTATCCTTCTCCACACATTTACAGACAATATCCAGAAATCAGTTTTTGTAAATATTGCACAAGCCTAGCGTAGCGCTGACATTTTATTTGGTGTAGATAAATAATAATAATAACAATAAGAACCGTGAGTTGGCTTTTCGGAGTAGTAGCTACGTACTCCTGAGAACATGTTGCTTCATCAGTGTGAAAAGCCAAAAGCTGTTGTGGTTGGCAGCAGCGGTGAAAATGCATTGCCGAGCAGCACCGAGCAAACTGTTCGTGAGCACAATCACTAACCACAGTGGTTTAAAACTATTTCTTTATCAGAAATGGAGAGTCAGAAGTCACAGTGGTGGTGATAAGGAAGTAGATATCTTTTAGAGTGTTCAGCTTGGGTGCTGTGAAACTGGGTTGACAAAATTCCACCCTGTGATCTGGGCAGTGGATTAATACTCAGCTATGGTTGAACCTGTGTGGTTCTTATTTAGACTTCCTCTAACAGATCTGTTCATTTTGGCTGGTCTTTTTGCTCTTTCTATAAACTGGGATGATCCTCGTTTACACTTTTGGATCATGAAACACACAGTGAGAAGTATTGATTTTGGTCGAAGGTCCATGCATGTTGCACATATTTATTTAGCCAAACTTAAGCCAGAAAACAAGCCTGCCTGTGCAGTAAGAGATGGTCTGTTTCTATTGGACAGTCCTCAACTTTTGGATCAAGTTATCAAGTTTTCTGAAAGGTTCTGCATGTTGTGATAAGACCTTAGCAAGATTCTAGAGTTTTATCTCTTATGCTTACAGAAGACTATCAGGATTACTTCGGGACCCCACCTCTACTGTTCAATTAAAATGGGGGAAAAGGATTTGGCGTTCGATCGGAGTTGGATTCCCGGTTTGGGCCGTTGTTTGAGTGGGTTTCTTCCGGGTACTTTGCTTTCCTCCCTGAGTCCAAACACATGCATGTTAGGTTGATCGCTCACTCTAAATGTCCTACAGGTGTGAGTGTGATGAACTGACCCCCCCCGACCCTGACTAGCGAGATAATGGGGAAGATAATGGATGAATAGACTTGGAGTGCACAATTGAGGACATTGTTTGGGGGATAATCGTTAAAATCTAAGCTTATTCAGTTTAATATCATTTATATAGGTCAGGGGTATTCAATTAGAATTCAGTACTGTCCAGTTAGAGGACAGTTCCTCAGGCCATGGTGTGGACCATCATCATTTCTAATGTGTGTTATGATTCAGTGGTGTATCCTGTTTACTGAAGTAGTCTAGTATCAGCATCTTCTACCATCAGCTACTGAAACACCAACACACCACACATACCGTTCAGTATATTTACGAGCAGTGAACACATATACACACACTAGTGAGCATACACACTAGGGGGTAGTGAGCACACGTGCTTGAAGTGGTGGGCAGCCCTATCCAGTTAGGGGTTAGGCGCTAGGCCTGTTTGTCCAGGGGAGCGAACCGTCGACCTTAACCTTCAGCCCACGACTGAATCCAGGACAATGCAGATATCCTCACATAACTATAGGGCTGTGTATTGGCAAGAACCTGGCGATACAATAGGTATTGTGATACGGCGGTCACGATTCAATATATGACGATATATTGTGATACTGCAAGCAAAGTGATATATTGAGTTTTTTCAAATCCTACTATTAAAACCCACCACTATATGAACAGGTTTGTCAATGCTTATAACAGCATTGCGCCCTTGTGCTGCTTGTTATGTTGGAGTCGAGCTAAAAAATGGATTACAACACTGCCATCTAGTGGTCAAAGGTTTAAACCCAACCCACAATGATTCACTGTCTGCCAGGAATCTGAGTATCGATACTGTGTTTTTGAGAATCGATACAGTATCACCAAACATAATATCCCGGTATTTTCAATATTTTCATACACCCCTAATAACGAACTGACTTTTGGATGGATAGAGTGTTGTAACTATATTGTAATGGAATAAAAAAAAATATATTAATTGAAAAATTATATTGATTCAAAAAAGACACACTAAAGCCAGTGCTAAAAAGCTTTAGTCAGTATGTTTACATGGTGCTGATCTTACCGAGAGGAGATTTTGACGTTGCTGATGTGCATATGGTAATAAGGCACTATCTTGGTAGCACTAACCACAGTAGTTTAAAATTATTTCTTTTACAGAAGTGGAGAGTCTGAAGTCACCATGGTGGTAATGAGGAACTATATATATATATATATGAGTGTTAGTTGCTTAGGTGCCGTGAAACTGGTGATGTGAACAGAGTGATCTGAGCAGCGAACCAGTGGAACAAGCCCATTGATGCTCAGCTGGGGTTGAACCTGTATGGTTCTTAGTTAGACTCCCTCTGATAGATCTAAGACAGTGTTCATTTTGGGGTATACTTGCGTATGCAAGAGACTGGTACGCCCAGCACCCAGTGAGAAGTATTGATGGGGGCGGTATTTAGCCTGATCACTAAGCCACAAGGCTGGCCAATAAGAGAAGAGCTCTTCTTATTGGACAGTCCTCAACTTTTAAGCTCAAGTTATGAAGTTTTCTAAGAAGTCCTACTTTGTGAAATTCCCTCCAGTTTTGCAAATGCTGGTATCACAGTGCTGATTACGCTCTTCTCGTCTAACGCGCTAATAGAAGTGCTCATTTGCATATGTTAATAAGGCCATCTTGCTCACCTGTCACCTGATAATTTAACTAGAGAGCATTTCAAACTTGCTGTAGAGCTCAGTCGGCCTGTAGACATGGCTTATTTACATTTACAGCATTTGACAGATGCTCTTATCCCCAGCAGCTTATTTACACAGGTAGGTGAAGGTAGTGTTACGGTTTACATGTACACAGGTAGATGAAGGTAGGGTTACAGTTTACCTGTACACAGGTAGATGAAGGTAGGGTTACAGTTTACCTGTACACATGTAGATGAAGGTAGGGTTACAGTTTACCTGTACACGGGTAGGTGAAGGTAGTGTTACAGTTTACCTGTACACAGGTAGGTGAAGGTAGTGTTACAGTTTACCTGTACACAGGTAGGTGAAGGTAGGGTTACAGTTTACCTGTACACAGGTAGGTGAAGGTAGTGTTACAGTACACACACACTTAAACTCTACACACTACTCCCAGCAGACCACATACACACACACTTAAACTCTACACACTGCTCCCAGCAGACCACACACACTTAAACTCTACACACTGCTCCCAGCAGACCACATACACACACACTTAAACTCTACACACTGCTCCCAGCAGACCACATATACACACACTTAAACTCTACACACTGCTCTCAGCAGACCACATATACACACACTTAAACTCTACACACTGCTCCCAGCAGACCACATACACACACACTTAAACTCTACACACTGCTCCCAGCAGACCACATATACACACACTTAAACTCTACACACTGCTCTCAGCAGACCACATATACACACACTTAAACTCTACACACTGCTCCCAGCAGACCACATACACACACACTTAAACTCTACACACTGCTCCCAGCAGACCACACACACACACTTAAACTCTACACACTGCTCCCAGCAGACCCCACACACTTAAACTCTACACACTGCTCCCAGCAGACCCCACACACTTAAACTCTACACACTGCTCCCAGCAGACCCCACACACTAGAACTCTACACACTGCTCCCAGCAGACCACATACACACACACACACTTAAACTCCACACACTGCTCCCAGCAGACCACATACACACACACACTTAAACTCTACACACTGCTCCCAGCAGACCACACACACTTAAACTCTACACACTGCTCCCAGCAGACCACATACACACACACACACTTAAACTCCACACACTGCTCCCAGCAGACCACATACACACACACTTAAACTCTACACACTGCTCCCAGCAGACCACACACACTTAAACTCTACACACTGCTCCCAGCAGACCACATACACACACACACACACACTTAAACTCTACACACTGCTCCCAGCAGACCACACACACTTAAACTCTACACACTGCTCCCAGCAGACCACACACACACACACACTTAAACTATACACACTGCTCCCAGCAGACCACATGTACACACACTTAAACTCTACACACTGCTCCCAGCAGACCACATACACACACACACACACTTAAACTCTACACACTGCTCCCAGCAGACCACATATACACACACTTAATCTCTACACACTGCTCCCAGCAGACCACACACACTTAAACTCTACACACTGCTCCCAGCAGACCACATACACACACACTTAATCTCTACACACTGCTCCCAGCAGACCACACACACTTAAACTCTACACACTGCTCCCAGCAGACCACGTACACACACACTTAATCTCTACACACTGCTCCCAGCAGACCACACACACTTAAACTCTACACACTGCTCCCAGCAGACCACATACACACACACTTAATCTCTACACACTGCTCCCAGCAGACCACATACACACACACTTAATCTCTACACACTGCTCCCAGCAGACCACATACACACACACTTAATCTCTACACACTGCTCCCAGCAGACCACATACACACACACTTAATCTCTACACACTGCTCCCAGCAGACCACATGTACACACACTTAAACTCTACACACTGCTCCCAGCAGACCACATACACACACACTTAAACTCTACACACTGCTCCCAGCAGACCACATACACACACACTTAAACTCTACACACTGCTCCCAGCAGACCACACACACTTAAACTCTACACACTGCTCCCAGCAGACCCCACACACTTAAACTCTACACACTGCTTCCAGCAGACCACATGTACACACACTTAAACTCTACACACTGCTCCCAGCAGACCACATACACACACACACACTTAAACTCTACACACTGCTCCCAGCAGACCACATACACACACACACACTTAAACTCTACACACTGCTCCCAGCAGACCACACACACTTAAACTCTACACACTGCTCCCAGCAGACCCCACACACTTAAACTCTACACACTGCTCCCAGCAGACCACATGTACACACACTTAAACTCTACACACTGCTCCCAGCAGACCACATACACACACACACACTTAAACTCTACACACTGCTCCCAGCAGACCACATATACACACACTTAATCTCTACACACTGCTCCCAGCAGACCACACACACTTAAACTCTACACACTGCTCCCAGCAGACCACATACACACACACACACACTTAAACTCTACACACTGCTCCCAGCAGACCACATACACACACACACACACACACACTTAAACTCTACACACTGCTCCCAGCAGACCACACACACACTTAAACTCTACACACTTACAGAAAGCAGATTTTATTTTAGTATAAAATTATGTGCAGTAATTTTTCATTCCTCCTGTGCAATTAAGAAGCAACATGCAATTATTTGCAAATGCAATCTTAAGAGTTTTAAATTCTTATTATTTATATTGTATACACTGTTTATTTATCTATTTTTGTGTGCCTTGCTCTCCCTTTGCTGCTGTAACACGGTCAATGTCCCCTCTGTGGGACTAATAAAGGATTATCTTATCTATTTTCCTTTCTCCAGACAGTATGCAAAACCTGAAACCTGCTGGGTGTGCAGGCCATGCCTACAGTTAATCAAATTAGTTTTAAGGAGTGTAAAAAGGAGTGTTAGCAAAGAGCAAAGAAGGAGGAAGAAGAAGTGCAGAGAGCTTCTACATTTTAGTTGGAGGTGGTCCTCATTACTGAAGATCCCACAGTGGAATGTAGGAGTGATGGTGAAGAGGGAGACTATGGCAGTGTCAGATAGGGAGTCCTCGCTGGGAGGTGTTCCAGATACGGTTCTCCTTCAGAAACGTTACATATTGACGGAGCTGAGCAAAGAATTTGAGCAGTTTGCTAATATTTGGTAAGATTTCGTATGAATTTTATCTTCTCGTTAGCTGGAAATGTGCCCATTGAGAACACTGTGAAAGGCCATGCTTGCAGTTAGCTGAACACTAGTATTTTGCATGGCAAGGGATTTCAGTCAAATATGATTCTGTGAATGATTCCTGAGGCCTGTGAATCTGCTCCAGATTGGCAACAATTCAATTTAGTGGATAAGAACCAGCTCGTTAACTTCATAAAAGCTATTATAGCAGATAATTATATACTCCCGAGAACATGTTGCTGTGTCAGTGAGCTGTAGCAAAGAAAAAAAGATTGAGGTTGAGAAAAGGTGTGGTTGGCAGCAGTGAATGCAGTGTCCAGCAGCACCTAGCAAACTGTAAGGGAGTGGTCTGACCACAGTGGTTTGAAACGTTTTATTCCACAGAAATATATAGAAGAACATGTCACAGTGGTGATGATGGAAACCAATGTCCATTAGAGTTTAGTCTCTCTTAAGGCTGCATCACATAAGATGGTTATACGTACACTGCCTGATGTCTGAGACGTTGTTCTGAGGTAGTTCTAAGAAAACTTAGATATAAAAAAGTATGTCTTTATGGCTGACAAGTACACAACTGTGCAGAAGTCTTGGCCTCATAACACATATTTGTGTTGACATGGTGACCCCTGGTTTCTATCACCATGACGTTTGTGAGTCTGAGAGGGAGGGAGTCTGAGAGGCTGAGACGGCAGGAGGTTGAGAGGCTGAGATGGTGGAAGATTGAGAGGCTGAGAGGGAGGGAAGCTGACAGGCTATGAGGGTGGGAGGTTGACAAGCTGTGAGGGTGGGAGGTTAAGAGGCTGAGCGGGTGGGAGGTTGAGAGGCTGTGAGAGTGGGAGGTTGAGAGGCTGTGAGAGTGGGAGGTTGAGAGGCTGTGAGAGTGGGAGGCTGAGAGAGACTGAGGTTGAGAGGCTGAAAGAGGGAGGTTGACAGGCTGTGAGGGTGGGAGGTTGAGAGGCTGTGAGGGTGAGAGGTTGAGAGGCTGTGAGAGTGGAAGGTTGAGAGGCTGTGAGAGTGGAAGGTTGAGAGGCTGTGAGGGTGGAAGGTTGAGAGGCTGTGAGGGTGGGAGGTTGACAGGCTGTGAGGGTGGGAGGTTGAGAGGCTGTGAGGGTGAGAGGTTGAGAGGCTGTGAGAGTGGAAGGTTGAGAGGCTGTGAGGGTGGAAGGTTGAGAGGCTGTGAGGGTGGGAGGTTGAGAGGCTGTGAGGGGTGGGAGGTTGAGAGGCTGTGAGGGTGGAAGGTTGAGAGGCTGTGAGGGGTGGAAGGTTGAGAGGCTGTGAGGGTGGGAGGTTGAGAGGCTGTGAGGGTGGGAGGTTGAGAGGCTGTGAGAGTGGGAGGTTGAGAGGCTGTGAGGGTGGGAGGTTGAGAGGCTGTGAGGGTGGAAGGTTGAGAGGCTGTGAGGGGTGGGAGGTTGAGAGGCTGTGAGAGTGGGAGGTTGAGAGGCTGTGAGGGTGGGAGGTTTGAGAGGCTGTGAGGGTGGGAGGTTGAGAGGCTGGGAGGGTGGGAGGTTGAGAGGCTGTGAGGGTGGGAGGTTGAGAGGCTGTGAGGGTGGGAGGTTAAGGGGTTGAGAGGCTGTGAGGGTGGAAGGTTGAGAGGCTGTGAGGGTGGGAGGTTGACAGGCTGTGAGGGTGGGAGGTTGACAGGCTGTGAGGGTGGGAGGTTGAGAGGCTGTGAGGGTGGGAGGTTGAGAGGCTGTGAGGGTGGGAGGTTGAGAGGCTGTGAGGGTGGGAGGTTAAGGGGTTGTGAGGGTGGGAGGTTGAGAGGCTGTGAGGGTGGGAGGTTGAGAGGCTGTGAGGGTGGGAGGTTGAGAGGGTGGGAGGTTGAGAGGCTGTGAGGGGTGGGAGGTTGAGAGGCTGTGAGGGTGGGGAGGTTAAGGGGTTGAGAGGTTGTGAGCGTGGGAGGTTGAGAGGCTGTGAGGGTGGGAGGTTGAGAGGCTGTGAGGGTGGGAGGTTGAGAGGCTGTGAGGGTGGGAGGTTGAGAGGCTGTGAGGGTGGGAGGTTGAGAGGCTGTGAGGGTGGAAGGTTGAGAGGCTGTGAGGGTGGAAGATTGAGAGGTTGTGAGGGTGGGAGGTTGAGAGGCTGTGAGGGTGGGAGGTTGACAGGCTGCGAGGGTGGGAGGTTGACAGGCTGCGAGGGTGGGAGGTTGACAGGCTGCGAGGGTGGGAGGTTGACAGGCTGCGAGGGTGGGAGGTTGACAGGCTGTGAGGGTGGGAGGTTGACAGGCTGTGAGGGTGGGAGGTTGACAGGCTGTGAGGGTTGACAGGCTGTGAGGGTTGAGAGGCTGTGAGGGTGGGAGGTTGACAGGCTGCGAGGGTGGGAGTTTGACAGGCTGTGAGGGTGGGAGGTTGACAGGCTGCGAGGGTTGACAGGCTGTGAGGGTGGGAGGTTGAGAGGCTGTGAGGGTGGGAGGTTGACAGGCTGTGAGGGTGGGAGGTTGACAGGCTGTGAGGGTGGGAGGTTGACAGGCTGTGAGGGTGGGAGGTTGACAGGCTGTGAGGGTGGGAGGTTGAGAGGCTGCGAGGGTGGGAGGTTGAGAGACTGCGAGGGTGGGAGGTTGACAGGCTGTGAGGGTGGGAGGTTGACAGGCTGTGAGGGTGGGAGGTTGACAGGCTGTGAGGGTGGGAGGTTGACAGGCTGTGAGGGTGGGAGGTTGACAGGCTGTGAGGGTGGGAGGTTGACAGGCTGTGAGGGTGGGAGGTTGAGAGGCTGTGAGGGTGGGAGGTTGAGAGGCTGCGAGGGTGGGAGGTTGACAGGCTGTGAGGGTTGAGAGGCTGTGAGGGTGGGAGGTTGAGAGGCTGTGAGGGTGGGAGGTTGACAGGCTGTGAGGGTTGAGAGGCTGTGAGGGTGGGAGGTTGAGAGGCTGTGAGGGTTGAGAGGCTGTGAGGGTGGGAGGTTGAGAGGCTGTGAGGGTGGGAGGTTGACAGGCTGTGAGGGTTGAGAGGCTGTGAGGGTGGGAGGTTGAGAGGCTGTGAGGGTGGGAGGTTGAGAGGCTGCGAGGGTGGGAGGTTGAGAGGCTGCGAGGGTTGAGAGGCTGTGAGGGTGGGAGGTTGACAGGCTGTGAGGGTTGACAGGCTGTGAGGGTGGGAGGTTGACAGGCTGTGAGGGTGGGAGGTTGAGAGGCTGCGAGGGGTGGGAGGTTGAGAGACTGCGAGGGTGGGAGGTTGACAGGCTGTGAGGGTGGGAGG